>CM021766.1:40730356-40775623 GCA_011076525.1 Nettapus auritus | reverse complement strand
AAAAAGAAAAAAAAAAAAAAAAAAAAAAAAAAAAAAAAAAAGGTCTTTCCAGGTTCCCTACCCAAGTCATCAGAAGCATCCAGACAGAGAATCAGAGAACAGAGCAACACCCCACAACAGAGATAGCTCACTCTGTGAGACCAACTTCCAACCACCAGCTAAGCTATATGAAGGCATGCAGGCCCTCATTAAGGTGACTGGCTAGCTTCTGCTTTAATTGGCATGAGCTGTTAAGTATATCAGCAGATAATTTTTTATATGGGTAAAAGAGGGCTCTTAGAGAAAGTGGATGTCTGTCATGCACAAAAGAGTAGAACATGGTCAAGAAGAATTGAGTTAAATGGGAATGACTGAAAAAGGAATGTCCTCTAGCAACTGAAGCTGGGTTACCTATACACGTCTCAACTTTGCTGTGTGCTGACTCCTCTTCTCCTGGCAAATCTGCACAGGCTTAATTGAGGCCAAACCCATATGGACACAAGTAACGAAAAACAAAAATGCTTTCTGGGGTATTGGCACATTGGCATCCATGCCCTCATGTCAGGAGTCTGCAAGACAAGCTGTGCACATGATGGTATCTGCCACAGGCAAACCTGGCAAAGTAGTCTCCTTACAGAAAGGGTGCAGTCAGGGAGAAAAAGTAGTGACAAGCTGAAGAGAAGAGAAGTTGGGGTGACTTTATATGAAATACATTCAAAATGTAACCCAAAGGTTTGTGGCCTTCCACCAAAAAGACCAGCTTTCTAACACTGTAGAGAGATTCAAAAGAGGTTCTGTGCTAGTATTTGGTGCCTTGAGTCCTCTTACATCTTCCTTTTGTGCATAGGCACAAAAATGCATGGGAACGCTGTAGTATATCTAAGCACCAGTTTTATACATCTGTGCATATATATTTTTTTTTCATGGAAACTTATTATACTTTATGTTTGTAAAAAGTTTAAAGTTGCTTCTGCTGCGTTATGCCACCCCTGCATGTCACTTTAAGGCAAAATGAAAAAGAAAGTTTTCATCAATGTTACAAGATACTCGTGGGACTGGATCACTGTACACCCAACTCAAATCATTCAGAGAAGTTAACTATAAACAAGAAGGAAAGTGTGCAGGGATATTCCCTACAATAATACAGAATTTTAAACATAAATCACACATTTCTATCCCAAATAAATATGTACTTTACCGCACAAAATTGCATACAGCTGTGGACTTTTTCAGTAGTTTCCCTTTGGTTATAACTATTTTATAAGACTTAAATTTCATCACAAATTTATCTGAGTGTTATTCTGTGTTGCAGTTGTGGTAAATCTGCTCTGTATTTAGTAGGGAAAATTCTTGCATTGTACAGCTGTTTATGTAGAGGGGGTACTGTGAGTTATAAAATTATAACTAAATGACTGATTATAAGATTATATAGTAAAATAGATGGAATTATCCTCATTCCATTATTTTGTAGGTCAGAAGTTATTTACGATCAGTCAGTTAGCTGTTAAAACCTGGAAAGTTATGTCCTAAGAGGAAGGGGTAGCCGTGCCATGACTCCCAAGTAGAGGACAAGCGAGCTGTCCCAAAAGCCATCTGCGGGAGAGGCTATGAGATGCAGCATCACTAAATTTATACAGGGTGGTCTGTGCTCGAGGACAGTGTATGACATAATCTGGAATGGGTGAAGGAAACAGCTCAAGCTGATTAAGCCTTTGATCATGGGTACGTTAGGAAAAAAAAAAATGAAGCAAGACCCAGATCTCTGCAATCTGGTTTCCTAGGGGCATGATGGTGTCCATGCAGACCAGCAGGGGAGAGGCAGTTTCCCAGCCCCATGTTACTCCTGGCTCCATGGGGACTGAGAGTTGCACTCTGAACAGCATCGCCGTGCAGAAAGAAGTAGCCATTTTTTAAACATCTCAAGTCTATATCATTTCTTTCACCTTAAAAAATATACTTCCGAAGCTTGTCAAATAATTCACTACCTCCTCCTTCAGTCCTTTGCTTCAGAGGATGATCTGGAGGCATGCGATAATAGCCATGAAGATTAAAATGATCTGAGGATTTGAGGTCTGAATAGCAAAAGGGAATTGTATTTATATTAGTATCTCCCACTCAAGAGCTAGAGGATCATCTTCGTGGTGTTCTTCTGCAGCTTGTTGTGCATATTTCTTAAAAACAGTGTGGGCTCTCAGTTATTTCAAAGACAATTTCCTGAAACACAATGACCTTCTCTTATTGTTTTGCCTTTCTAATGATGCATTGTGTACGTACACGAAGGTTATTGCTCTTCTCCATAAAGATTCTTCTAAGTATTTCTGGTGCGTGCGTTGCATGCACCAAAATCTCAGCATTAACAAGTTATACATCCCCTCTTCTTTGTTTGCCTGATTAAGACCTTGGTAGATCCAAGCCCTACTTTAAAGTTATAGAGACATAAGGTTATAGTAACAAACTGGTGCAGAAAATTTATTATATGACAAACAAAACCAAATAGTCTACTGTATCAAATATAGCCCCATTTAAAGAGATTTTAATAAATACCCAAAGGGGAAAAAAAAAAAAAAAAAAAAAAGTAGAATTAGACTTCACTGCTTTTAGGCTGAACAAACATGTTTAAATGCTTTAACTAATTAAATAATGGTCAAAAGAGAGAAAGAAAGAAAGAAAAAAAAATGGCAGCCAACTTATCTTTTCGTCTTTATGGAGAGTGACAGGTCATTCATCTGGCCAATAGAATTAAGAATGCACTTTCTTGGGGCAAGATGTTCCTAAGAACAGCAGTGCTGACCATTGCTGCTCTCTTTGTTTATGAAGAGCTTCAGCTCCTGGTGAAGTCAGTGAGACTCACAGTTGTTTATGTATTGTGTCTGCCCTAAGAGTGCCTCCTAGAAAAAAGAATAAGTGACATTCCCATTCAGACCAGGGGCCAGGGTCAGCATTAGGGTAGAATGCATTGCCTCAATACTGTTGTTATGGTGCCATCCCACTTCCTTGGCTAGATGACTTTCGGGAAGCAATTTCTAAGCCAAGTGTTGGTATAGGTGGCTCTGTCAACAGGCCATTTGCAGCCCAACAGAGAGATGCTATGGGTGTGTACATCCTTAAAACCACATAAAAAATGTAGGAAAGAGTCAGAGACAGAATAGAGGAAGCAAAAGGAAGAAAGATTTAGGAAGACTGAGGGAAAACAACTGCAAAATAAAGAATCATACCCCTTGCAAATGTTTTTAGCCTAACATGAGTGCCTTGGTGCACAGTCTCGTTCAAGATGATAGGGATGCCTATGCTGCTGCTGAATGTGTCCCTTCCCACGTCCATTTGTCAGGCAGTGGGTTCAGCCACCACTCAGACCTCAAGATTCAAATTCTCTACAAGATTGTTTCAGCCCCTAAAACTCACTGTAGTGTCAGAATTTATGGTGGTTCCACATATTTATGATCTCCAGCTCTATGGCAACCCTTGTAAAGTCATTGCACCGATATGTGAATATGTCATTTCATAATTACTCTAATTTTATTTTAGAAAGTAAAGTTCCTCATTATGCACTAATCAGACTTCTAATCACTCAGCCCTCCCTTCTCTCCCCTCCTTAGGGAAGCCATAGAGACTTATCAAATATGCCATCTTTTTTTTTAATGTGCTCATAAAAAGTCATCAGATAAGAGGCACTCTGGCATCAGAAAAATGATTAAGCTATTTACAGTGAATATATCCACAAATGAATATACTATTAATTTGATAATATCTATATTAATATATTTTTTTTGAATAATAAAGACTTCTTGCTTATTTTAAAATCTAGGCATTATGCACTAAGTGTAGAAGCTACACTTGCATTACTTCCCTGGCATATAGCTAACAGAAAGCAAAATGCCTGTTTTCTGGTGAGCTTAAGAACAGCCATGATGGGTTGAATCAAGTTGTCCTGTCTTTGACGCAAAAGAGAGTGGATGGTCTCAGATGTATCATCCCACTTTTGGCAATCAGGAGCTCAGGAGCTTGGTAAACTGGGAGCTTCATCGTGCTTTATCAGCCACTAATAACTAAAAAAAAAAAAAAAAAAAAAAAAAAGTTGCACCAGCCCCTGGTCAGCCATCCATATTAACTACAGTCTGTAGACAGCAATAGATGCTTTTGGTGAGGCAACAGATAACTGGTAACATCTGGGTCATCTACCTAAGAGTCAGGAAAATATTTTAAGTATATGTACAAGTCCATCTCTCCTGGTTGCTGCAGGTTATCATAATGCTGACTGAAGCGTGTGATAGATCCTGTCCTGAGAAGGGACGTTGTTCAAAACAAAGCCCCAAATCATTTTTCCTTCCTGACTAAAATATGGATGTTTTTTCAGTCTTTTTTTTTTTTTTTTTTCTTAAAGGCAAACAAAAAAAGAAAAAAAAAAAAAAAAACCCTCCATGTTCAGGTTAAAAAAAAAAAAAAAAATCTCTTCAGATGTTTATAGGAATTAGTCCCCAGATTATTGATTATTGATCATAAGAAATCTCTCCTTGGATTTGCAGTATTTTAATTTCATTGGATAATCATGAATTGTTCCTGCAGGGTGAAAAGAAATGGAAACATATCTTATTGCTCAGTGACTGTGTCCCAGAGATGTTGTTTCCTGTTGCTTTTATTTTTTTCTTCTTTTCTTTTTCCTCAGCTAAGGAAACCTCTAAATTTCCTATGCTGCTAAGCAAGCTTGTTGTCCTTCCCTTTCCTCTACTTTTTTTATTATTATTTCAAAGAAATCTTTTCTAAGACACAGCAGCAGAACAGTACATGTTGTTCTAGATAAGGTTATTAGTGATGTGCCTGATTTACATGATGTCCTTCTAAAATTCTCAGTGTTATTTGTCATCTTATTTCTTTTAATCATAAGAAGTGATAACTATGGACTTCCCTACTATCTTTCCTTAAGTATCTACCTCAAAGAGATGAAGATTTTTCTTCCTATATGAATAAGAGTTCATCTTAAACTTGCCACAAATTAAATACAGAATTATAGAATTGTAGATTCATGTATGTTGGAAAAGACCAACAAGAACATCATGTTCAATTCATCCTATATTTCAGACCAGTGTAATTTCTGGAATACGTAAGTAATACATATGTTCATAAGTTTGGAGAGGGAAGGTAAGAAGAAACATTTCTTATTACCATTTATGTAATTACAGATTTTCCCATCCAGCATGTTGGAGTGCCCAAGCACTCAAGATTTAACATGCAGGCAGTTGCCACAGGAATTGTTTCCTGACCTCGTCTCACTTCTGTTGGGTGAGAAGATACTGGTCTTCTGGGACTTCCTGCTGCTCTACCCTAAGACCATGTAAATGTTGTATTTGCTGTATGAAATGACAGAGATGGTATGCCTGGATTAAAACAAAACAAAGCTCTTTAGGGAAAAACAATCACCTCGACTTCCACCACAGACCTTACTCAAGATGGAAAAGGTTCAGTATTAGGCAGCCTGCAATAACTTCAGTTAACTTCATCCTCTGATGGTCCAAGGACTGACCTTCAAGCAGGATTTTACAGTACTCTGTAAATACATAAAGTAGCAGTGGTTCTCACTCCTCACTGTCTTCCATTAAGAATAGGGCTATTTGTCTAACTAATCTGAAAAATGTAAGGGTAGCTCACAACATGTAAGTTCAAGATAGTTAATTCAAGAAGCCTTTAGTACTGAGTGACAAAAGGTCCCTTTAGCTCATATTGGCCATGCTGGTGTGGAGCACATCCAGCATTTTAACCAGCCAGACATGGAAAGAAGAACAAGGTTTAGCTCTGGCAGGAAGCAGTGAATCATGGATAATATTTAAGCTTTTCTGGTTAACTATAGAAAGTGTCAGGCAATATTATAAGAGGGAAGGAAGCAAAGGGTAAGAACAATAATTACCATGAAATTCATTGCCCAAAAGTGTCAGACAAAGTAATAACTAGGATTCTTTGTGTTAGGAGAACAGGTAAAATTGTCAACATGAGCAAATACTTTATGAGAGTTCTAAGGTCCAAGTAAAAGTACATTAGACAAATGTAAAACTTTATTGTTTTGACATAGAAAGGTTGTTATGAACTCTGAGTTTTACTACATCACTTTCAGCCAAGAAGCATACCAAAGCTTGGAGCTTTAGAAGTTCAGGCCTGCTCATATATACCTGGACAGGCAGCACCATGAAATAAAGCAGAGTTTGACAAGTCTGTCTAGGTTGCAGTTATATATGAAAAGCAAATACCAAAGGTAAATCACATCTTGCACCTTTAAAGGCTAACTTATGTAAATTAGCCAGTCTGGATCAGGTGCCCAAGGACAAAATCATCGAACCTCTCTTCAGCCTGCTCAGCAGCATTAGCAAGTGGGCTGTAATAATATAGAACGAGTGACTGTACTAAGGGCTTGAAATTTCTTCTCCGAATTGACGCAGAGTTTTCCTGAAGACCATGAAAACCCCAGTGACATCCAGTTTGCACTCTGGCATACCTAGGACTCAAGCACTGGTTTGGATCCCCACTCAAAACAGAACTCAGGTGGACCAGAGCTGCTGAGTCCAGGCACAACTGAGGTTACCCAGTCCCAGCTAAACCCGCTGCAGATACCCACAGAGATGATGGGCAAAATTAAATAAATAAATAAATAAATAAAATAGGTGGGCTTGCTCCTGATGATAGGGACAGAGCCTTAAGAGGTAGCTTTCATTTGCAGAACAGCAAGAAGAAACATGCCTGTATTTTTGGGATGGGAGAAGGACTCGATGCTTATGGTTTTGAGACTTACATTTTAAAACACCCTTTCCTCTGATTGCTGTAGTTACCTCCAAAAAGCCAATAGTTGCAGACAATGAACACAATGACTTTCAAAATTAAAAAGAAGACATGCTTGAACAGGTATCAGAAGATTTCCTTTTCACATGACTGTATTGTTTTCACTTCTGAAAACATTTTTGACAATGTCTCATAGTCAAGGTTAATAACAAAATCGGAGGTGTGGGAATTGTGAAATGAATGGTAAGATGGCCTAGAAAGTTTAAAACAGAGTTACGTGAAACACAGGGAAAATGCTGA
Source organism: Nettapus auritus (assembly GCA_011076525.1). Taxonomy (NCBI): domain Eukaryota; kingdom Metazoa; phylum Chordata; class Aves; order Anseriformes; family Anatidae; genus Nettapus; species Nettapus auritus. Next base: position 40,768,582 of record CM021766.1, on the reverse strand, counting down.
ACAGGCAGCCGCATCTTGCATGAATGATAGAGACAATGAAAGAATGAGTAACAAATGAAAACAGATGCAGCAGAGAACCTGAATTGCTTTGATCATTCAAAGGTTTAAAACTGATAGCGTTTAATGCTGATGGACAGATACGAAATGAGGATGATAAAAAGAATAGGATGCTAAGCAATAACATTCAGCTTCGTGGAGAATGAGAAGTGAAAAGGGAAGAAAGAGTCAAAATAGTAAAGACAAAACAATCAAGCAAAATTAATACTGTCTGGTACAAACACATGATGAAAATGGACTCTGAAAGGGAAAAGAGAAGGATAAGGAAGACCCTAAAAAAATAAAAAAATAAATAAAATAAAAAATAAAAATAAAAATCCACCATAGCTGTAACTTATGTTATCAGGATATTACAGACTATGCCCCAGGGTGAGCAAAACTATTCCTGACTGTGCACCCAGATCATGGCAGTGCAAAGGAATTTGCTTCTCAGCTGTTCCCTGACTAATGCACACCAATTGCTCTTCTCAACCACACACCAAAGGAGCAGCCTTGGAAACCAGCCTTGGAGATGTAATATTATTGCTGCACTGCATTTGCTTTCACATTATTCCTATACCTGCATGAAATTTGTCACTGCTAAGTCTCAGATGTTGTCAGATTTATAACAGTAGGGGTTTGCTGGAAGTAGGAATTCTCTGAAGGACAAGAATGTCAATTTCCTTTTCCGCAATTCAAGCGTTACGGAAAGCACGAGAAAATATACATTTTTTTTTTTTCTCCTGAAGAAGGTTTATGAAAAAAGTAAAAAACTGAATTTGACTGTTTCTTAATATTCTTGCAAAGAACCATCCTTTCTCTTTTCCCAGACAGAATTAACTCACATGGTGAGGTTCTCAAAGCATTGCAGTATCTGAAATGTTAGTTTACAATTTGCTGTTTCCATTACCTTTTCTGCCAGTAGACCCATCTCTTTGAATGTTCACAGGAAAAAAAAAAAAAAGTGCAAACAAATGCAAAAATATACAATTTTTAAAATGTAACCTCAGTCTCAGAAGCTGGAGTCCATCCATGAGCTATGCTCAGCAAGGAATGTTAATGTGCTGCTGAGGGGACATATTAATGCTATAAAACTGTTACCATGTGTCATACACATGGTATGCAGATGGTGACATCTGCACTCCCAACTTGCTGAAAAGTCGGCCTGCCTGAACTGTGTAAGGGTTTACCACTAAAGAAGTATGTATTACAGCTCATAATGCAGTTTTCCATATAATTACAGTTAAAGACTGTCTCTGAATTTGGTCATTACACTAATTCAAAATCATACATCATCATTTCGTCAGCCTAAAGTTCACTGCCAAGATTCAGCTCTGCCAAACCATCAAAATGCATCTTCTAGAGATGGAGCAGGCATCACTGCTCCTTTTCTGGTCTGACGGGTTAAGCCTATTTTAACGAAGTTCAAAAGAATTAGCTTGTCTTTAATTTTGAGTGTGAACATAAACAGAAATAGAGAACTAGAGCTTAATTACTGGCCTGATTACTCAGTGGCTGTACTGCAGCCCTCTGAAGGCTGCTCTCAGCAGAAAGGATTGCACAGAGCCCAGGCATCCCTGCCTGTGAGGTTCTCCGTGCTCTGAAATTCAGCACCCAGTGCTTAAATTTAGGCTTAGACTCTGTTCAACAAATTTCTGCAGAGGGCAGTTGCAGCCAGGAAGCCTGCCTCAATAACTCCACTGACATTGCATGATTTAAAAAAGTCCAATAGTGTTTTACCTGTTCTTACTCTAACCTGTGCCTTCCAGCAGAAATAGTGGATTAGGATTTAGAGGTCTCTTGCTGCTCACATTCTCTTTCAGGTGTGAGACTCAAGCCTGCTTAAAACAAATTCACTAGAGCCAGACTTACTTTAATAAAGCTTTCTAGTGCTGTTGCTCTGGTCAGAACTATTTTATTTCACTAAAATTAATCTGAGAAAAAAAAAAAAAAAAAAAAAAAAAAGGTTCAGATGGAGAAAAAAAAATGCTGCTGTTTGGCAATGTAGAGAGTTTTTCAATTCCATAGCTAGGAAAAGGGCAGAAGACTAAGTCATTCAATGAGAGAACTGTGCTCCAGTCATGGTAACAGAAATAATATCATAAAATAAACTATCTTTAACTTGGGTTAGGCTTTTCTGAGAAGTAGGATGGTCAGATTCATATTTATCTTGCTGTTATGAAATTTACTTACCAGTAGCTGGCAAAGTTTGTCCCTACACAAAAACTCTGATATTTAGCTTGTTAATTTCCCCGGTTATTTTCTGGAACAGAAGCCCAGAGATATAACATTAACATTGTTTAAAATCCCACCAACAAGGACAATGCATAAGTAACATTTTCCCATGTATGCAGAGAGACATGCACGTCACAGGGAAGGCATTGTTTCCTTCCCATAAACAAGGTTCAGGGAAGACATGCTGAAGGTATCAATTGACAGCCCTTTTGGGAAACTGATGGGGATGTCATTCTAAACACAAACTCTGTTGCAGGCCCACAATGTACAAAAGCTATGGAAAAAAAAAATAATAAAAAAATCACTGTACTGCTCTGAATTTACTCCCCAGCAAGGAAAAAAAAAAAAAATGTCATTTTTGCATCTTGACTAATTTGAAGCCTACTGGTTTCAAACCAGCTTAGCTTCTTTTCAGTGTAATAACCATACAGTACCATAAGTATAGAGGCTAAAGAAAACCCTTCTATAACCTAGCAATAGAACAAAGTGTTTACAGGAAAAGTAAGAGAGACTGATAGACTTGTTTAATAAATTACAAGGATTTTAGGGCAGAGTGTCCCACCAGTAAATTGTTAGAGCTATACCAGCCCTTGGAAACATCCTGGCACTGCTGTTACAAAATCCTTTGGAGAACATGCACGTTCCCTCATACTGCTGGCATACCTGCTTACATCACCCTCCAAAGGGTATATTTTCCTCCCCAGCCTTCATATAAGCAGCTCAGGCCAACATGCCCAATTAAGCAGAAATCCCCCTTCTCACTCTATGGACTCTAGGAGAAAATGGATTGGAGTACTGGTAACTGACAAATTATTTCAATGTCCTGATTTAAGGATTGTTGCTCCCATAAAGAAGGATGGCTTTCTTACATCAGGTTGCCAAGACCTGGCTTTAAAACTAGGAAAAAAAAATAAAAAAGAATAAAGAAATATCTGCTATAATGAACTACTTACTGAAAAGATAGAAAAGCAAATGCATTATAATGATTTTTATGAAAAACAAATTTGCTTCTGTGCTCCAGCATCTCAGCTAGCTTCTGTGGTTGGTTGAACACCCAAAGGAGTGAGTGGGTTGGATAGCTTCTCCTTTTTAACTTCAGATTCTCCTTCTTTTTTCTGGTTCCTTTTCAGTTCACCTGCCTGTTCTTCCTTATGATTTGGCACTGAGAAACCAGGACCTTCAGAGGTTCACAGACTGTTTCTTTCTCCCCACCCCACATTATTTTCCTTTTGTGTGCCTTTATTGCTACAGACTTCTAGCCGCCTTCTCTGGCTTCTAGCCACACCAGCACACCGTGGTGCAGCTGTATGAATTGTATCTCTTGGGAAGTAGTAGTGGCATGTCTGGAGTGATCATGTTTAGTTTGTTATGTTGTTCATTTACAGCCTGCCTTGATGTGCAAACATGCCAAAAAACAAAACAAAACAAAAAAACACTGTTACGAAGGTAAGGCACAGGCCCTAACTTTACATCTTACTGAGTTTTGGGGAATCATGTCACAAGTAGATTCTTATTTTCTGATGACCCATTCCCAGAAGAAGTAGGAAAACTGCTTGTTACATTACCTCACCATGCATTTCACGCTTATTTTAAAAAGATAGATGATGTTTCCACAAAGCATATCAGTACTGGTCTTTCTGGTCTTTTTAGCTTTCTCCTATCCTTCTCTCCACAATTAGTGATTATATATCACAGACACGAGATTGTCTGTCTCCTTTGTTTGAAAAATATGCACATACATACCTGACATGCATATGCCCATTTGAGCATTCAAGTTCAAAAACATGAGTATAATAAAGCCCTAACCATACATACTTCTCTGAAGCCCCCAAATATTTTATTTAAAAGGGTCAGCCTTGTTAGAATGTATCTAAATTTTGAAGTATCTTTTTTTGAATGTTCATTTTTAACATAATTATGAATTCAAAACTGCAATGCCAGTTCCACTATATTCAAAAGCCACTTTCTGTGGAGAGAGCAAACAAGCTGGAGTATGATCCAGTGTCCACTTTTTCTGAAGAAATGCAGTGATTTCAGAAGCAGGTACTTTCAAGTAACTGCAAGTTATGATCCTGTTGGAATATGGGCCATATGAACACAGCATCCTCAAGGTTAGCCAAGAAAATTACACCAAATAATGAAATTGATTGAATGGATGGTAGTATACAAGGTCACACTAGCAATAAGTCATTGTTTAATGGCACTGTGGTCATTTTCAAGAATTGTGGTGGCTTCTACATAGCAAGACATACTTTGGATGCATTTCCTTCAAGACATACCGTTGCACTCAAAGCAGCCAGAAGCCAGAAATTGCCATGGAAGTTTCTCTTAGCTCCAAGTCCAAGTGGAGGATTATAGGCTTTTCCTACTGCTACACAAGCAAAAAATTTAGTTTCTTCCTGGGGTGGACCAAGGAACGTGGAAAGGACAGTGGGATCTCTGAGGAAACCGGAAAACAAATCCCAAATGAGTCAGGCAGAGTTCCTCCAGGACCTCCTGCAGCCAGCCTGCCAGCCTTTTGGTTTGTGCCACAACTTTAAAAGCTCTCCACTCTGCTGCTTCTGATGTTATAGCGATGAAACACATTTTCCAACCATGTACAATTTCAGAAAATAATGCAATTAATGTCTTCCACATATCTCAGGAACCATGACCCACTGATGTCATCGGATAACCTCTCACTGACATCAATAAGATCATAATTTCCTCTTCCACCAGTGACGTAACCTGCTGAATAGCACAGATGCCTTCAGTAACTTTAAAAAGCAAAGAAGTTTCTCCACATCCACTTGCTACTTGCCTCCATTACCCTCAAGGCCATCGGGGTTGAAATCTCGCATGTTTACTTCCAATGTAACGGGTGCATTTGCAAATGAATAAGCCCAAACCCATTTGCTACCTGGCATAGAAAAAGGTGTGAATTCTGTTTGCAAGGCTGTAGCACACTGCATCACATCTCCATTTGTGAGACTTTTTCTACATAAGGTGCTGACCAGTTTTAGCACATTATCCTGGGATAAAATAACTATAAAAATGTAAATTTAAATTTGCTGCTGCAAAACTCATGAGTGGACCTTTTTAAGGGGATATCTCCAAATTATTATAAGCAATTGTTAAAAGTGGCACTTATAGCTGCCTGTATCCTTGGAAAAAATGAGTACAAACATAAAGGAAAATTGGCAAGCCACTAAGTGCATTGTCCTTATCTGTCCTTCCGTAGGCTAAGATATTCTGATACATAAAGGAGGTTATAAGATCATTTAATGAGTCAGTTGGAGTTCTCTGTCTCATAGTTAGTTATGCAGTGACAGACCACACCAAATCACCGGCACAATGTAAATACTGCTATAAAGGATCTCTGCAATAAGCCAGACACCACTGTGCCATTAGCGCACCAGCCAAGGTGCAGCTGCTTTCACAAGGAGTCACTGAAAAATATACACCTATGATATTCCCAAACAAGAAGGGGAGCTCTGTAAAAAAACATTTTAGTTTTCAGTTGTAATTTTACTGGTGTTTCAAAATTCATGTATTAAAATAAATCAGGCACAAAAGCAGTTGGATAAATGATACTTCAAAGACACACAACTGTAAGACTATCTTTCGAAGGATGATCCTATTAAATACATTAACCATACAACTGTTGTTATTGAAATTGGTAGGAACTGCAGTACAGAAGGAATATGCAGAGCAGACATGAAGTTGGGGCCCTACAAAGAACTGAGACAAGACAAAACACTTCCCTGAGAGAACACAGCCAATTTTTTGTTATTGCCCATAACAAATCATGAGTGACATAAAACAGCAACAATTTCATAGTAGAACTAGATATAAGCTTTTGTCAACAGATGTGCAACCCAAAGCTGTTCTTAGCAAATAAAAGTCTGTTTCAAAAAAACTACAGTTCTCTAAAACATTTTTAAAAACTAAACTGAGAGGACTTTGTATCATCCACAGTATATCAGTAACATAATTCTTCTCTGTAGAAATACTCTAAATGTGTCCCTTATGATGAATAAATTTATGACTTACAATATTAGGCCTAGATTTTCAAAAATTTAGTCATCTTCTAATACCTCAAAATAACATGATTTTCAGAGATGTAGGTACTTAAACCTCTGTAAAACAGGCTCCTTCAAGACATACTAAATGGACATCCCAAAAGTGACATCTTTTAGAAGTTTAGATACAAGTTTAGGAAGTTCTTGAAATGTCCAGACATGACTGAAGTCTATTTTTTTTTTTTTTTCCACAGAACACTAAACAGTACCAAAAGACAACCACTGAACAACACCATACATTTCTAACAAGCATCCAAAGATCGGGATGACAACATGACAGAATCAGCACTAAGGATCAGGAGATCATTTAACCTTCAAAAACTTTTAAATCGTGCCTTCTAGCTACAATTGCTAGAGGAAGAATACTTAAGTTCCGAGGCTGGAGTTGTTAATAACATGCAATTATTACTTCTTGCATTTTGGTCTGTTTCCAGTGTGGTTTAATGATCATATTGTGTCAAAAAGTTCCTTCTGTAGGAAATAAGTAATAGCATTTACCTGAGTGACTGAATTGTATTTTGCTTAAATTAATCATATTGTGTTTAAATTAAATTAAATATATTGAAAAAGAATCAGAACACATATGCATTATTTTGCTTTTCTGGAAAGACTTATAGGTAGCTATTGGCCTTTTAAACTAAGTAATTCAGCTCTTTCTTCATTATTCTCTTGGACTCCAATCTGTCTCCTTCTGAAAGCACAGCTAGTGGAATTGAGCTGAACTCTGATTTATGGGTAGGCAGAAAAAAATGCAGCTTTCTAAACATTATTTTACGCTTCACATTTGTATGAAATAATAGCCTTCTGCTTTTGGAATGCTCACTTCAGACACCAATTTTATTGCATATGATAGACTTTTCTCTAGAAATAGCCCATATAACTCAGTGGGTTTTTTTCTCCCAACTTCTGAGTAGTTTTTATTAATTGGAATATTCTAGGGTATGAGAACATCCATAGAGTCCACATCTCTTCAACCTCTCCATCTCTTTGTGATTCAATAGGTTAATCTGAAGAGGCCTGCAGTGTCAAACCCAGAGTCTGTAATTTTGAAACTGATGGCAAGAGTTCTCTCTCATCGTGAGTCAATAGGCTCAGTAGGCTGAAACTGTACACATTATTATTACAGATCTAGAAAAACTTCAAAGCCAAAAGGCTGTTTGGAGCTTATTTCCTCTTAGATGTAATATTTGACTTTCCTTGAATTCTCACTTAAGATATTTTAGTTAGAATTGCAAAGGTGAAAATCTGGCTTTAGGACTCATTCCCAGTTTAAAGTTTAAGGTACAAAGGACTCGCTTCCTTTCATATCTACAATAACTATTTAAGAATGAAGTCTTAAAGGAAAAAATACTGATCACAATCTCTCTTAGAAGTGTTTTATTCTGTTATTTCAAGTGTTTCCAAGCAGTTTGCAGAAAAACTGTTTTTGCTGGGGATATAGTGGACATATTTCATCCCTTAACTGATTTTATTTGGCCCTGCACTTTTCTCATGGAAAATTAATCCTCTGTTTATCCTCAGAAATATCTCTCTAGCAATGTCTCAGAAATTATCGTTTTATCCATGATGCATACTACCAATGTGCTCACAAAGAGGAAAGTGAAATAAAAGATCTTCACGTCAAGGCTCATCTGCCGTCAATTCATTACGCTGCTTTTAGTGACACCCACCTTTCACATTGTCAGAGGTGCGATGACTGTGAGTCTCTCAAGGACGGTGCAACGTGGGGACGTGCTACCAAAGCATTATTCATAGAAAACACAAGCGGTGTGCCATGCATGTTGTACCAGGAGAATATTGCAGAAGCAGAAAAGAGTGCTGTTACAGTGAGCAAGCTTATGATCTACACTGACAGTTTTATGGAAGGATTTACCTTCCAGATTGCAGCACATAATTTAACATACTAAACTATTGTCTACAGCACAAGGAAAACGTGCTCTTTTAAGGGAAAGCCACGACAGTACATATACAGATTGATTTATTTTCTGTCAGTTTTCACATGTCTTGGGGGGGGTCTCTTTCCTCCCCAATGCTTTTCCACAAATAAAACGTTCTGAGCAACTGATGTTTGAGACCAGCATGCCAAACGCAAATACCTCAGATATTTTTCAGCTTTTTCTATGAAAAGCAATATCCGCGTAGCTTTAGAAAACTGCCAGATTATTTTTAAAACCAGACTCCTGACTCACTCCCTCCTCTTGCACTTGAATATACATGATTCAGTGGAAAACATGTCCTGAATAAAATTATTCTTGCAGCAAACACACTACATGGGAGTAAAGGGTGTGATAATCATTGCGTTGAAAAGTTAGGTCAAAAGATCAATGGCATAAGCCTTTCTTTCCTCACAAACACAGAACAATTTTGTTGCCAGTCAGGAAACAGCTACTATGCAGCAATGATCAGTATTTAGCTACATCCTCTTCAGAGCTGTAAACCTCACACCCCTAGCACTGACCAGTACAATATGGGGGTAAAGAGGGAAACAGCTCTGAACCAGGGGCAATAACGAGCACTTGCTCATTGCTTGGCCGGTGTTTCCCATCTGAGGCTCAGCCAGAGGGTGCTTTGGATGAGGCAGCAATACTGGGATGCCTACGGGTGCTGTGGGGTAGGACACTGCACACATCTGGCAGCTGGGCTGAATGCAGCCCTGGGGAAAAGTTGATGGGAGATGGGCAGGGTCAGCCCATGGCCCTGGGAAGGCAGCATGTCAACTAATTTTACCACCATACTCATTTGTCTTCAAACACTCTCATTCTTGACTGGATTTCCAAAGAATGCAGGGGGAGAAACCCTGACACGGGTAGATACTGATGCTGTGTCTCTTGAGAAGGAATCTCAATCTCCACTGATTTGCACATGACAAGTTTATATGTTTAATTCCAACAACTGAGAGTCCTAATTAGGCATTCATGATTGTCCTGAATTTGTCTCAAAATGAACACCTTTTTCACTGAAGTGATGGTGATGTTGTTTCTAAATGCAACTAATTTATTCTATTATAAAGCTCCCCTGTATCTTATCCCTTCACCAGCCTTCTAGCAGCTTCCTTGCTAAAAACTCTTTTTTCTTTCACATAGGGCTCCAGGGTCAATGGTACGTGCACAACATTGACAATTTTTGGTAATATGCAATAAAAATATCCTGTATTTAATACAATAGGATTGTCGCTCAATCCTAACCCTTAGCTTTCACCATGCAAGCTGCAGCAGCATGCCCAAGTTTCACTGGTGGTTTCTGACTCCTACAATTTGAAAGTTTCCGCTTCCCAGATGGCAGATTATTTGGATTGCACTGATTATTAATGTAGTCATTTCTCTCTCTGTTACTAATAAATGTACAAAATAATGTTGCTGCATTGGAACTTAACTCCCTGACTGCTGTTACCTTCTTCTGTATTGGGGGGGGGGGACGACAGGGGGAGAGGAACATAAATGCAGTTATTTCTTTAGTTACCTGATTACCTCTTAATTTCAAGTAAGAAGAAGAGAAAACATGACTTTCATCCCCTGCCAAGTCACAAGGTTAGGATTATCTTTGTACCACCTTTTTGCATAACATCTCATAAGTATGAGATTTGCTTTCATTCATCTGAGGCCAAGTTTGGTACAGGTACACAAAAAGATAAAGAGAAGAGAACTTGAAAAAGGACAAATCAGTCACTCATCCCCATACATCTTTTCATCAGGAAAGCTATTTTTTTGCACTTATTTCTATGTCCTCTTCTTCCAGAAAGGGGAATTTAAGATTGGTATCTTAAAATTATCGTCCAAGAATTCATTTGAAACAAGATGGAAAAAACAGAAACAAACACTCTCAACAAGGTGAATAAAACACATCTTCAAAATAACTTTGGCAGCACCCCATATAAATAATAACTTTGGCAGCTCCCCATATAACAACACACAAACATCTATTTATCACATCAGTTCCCACTTATTCATCTGGGAAACAGTTTTACAGCAGTGAACAAGACAGGCCTGAAAAACCCCGTCAAGAGTTGCACGGACATTTCCTAACCATTGGTGTGTACTTCTCCAATAGTTTGACCAGCTTTCCTCCTATCCTCACCAGCTTTAGCAAAGCTCTATCAGCTACCATAAGAATCCTCCCAAAGAAGTAAAACCCATAACAGGAAAGAAATTGCACCAAATGGCCAAAACCTAACTACAAATAAAAAGCCATTTTCTCACATTTCTCTCTCTGGGAGCACACGTGGACATAGTGGCTCCCATGAGGTAAACTGAGTTCTCAGCATACACATGAAAATGCTCACTCTTGCAATACCTCTCCCTTCACATCTCTTGTGAGAAATAAATATTCCTCTCTTACCGAACCATTTTGTACCAGGAGCTCTGGATGAACATCCCTGCAATTGTCTTCCCTCATTCCTTGGAAGATGAAAACACCAACCTTCTTTCCTCAAGGATATTTCTTCCAAACCATTCTGAAGTATAGGTCCAGCCTGTCCTGAGGTTCATCTTGGCTCTTGCATGGTAACCAAAACCAGCACCAAAAGCATGACAGGAATCCTGGGGAAGAAAGAAGGAGTACTGATTCATGCAGAAGTGCCCCCATCACCAACATGGTTCTCACTGTAGTTTCAAGCTACTGGGACTGGTCTTCTTTTCCTTGGGATGGCTGGGTTTGCCTGCTCCAAGGAGCTTCTCTGGTGACAATAGCTGGGACAGGGTCTTAGGACCATGGACTGAAGCAAGAAGCAGGAGTAGATAGGAAGCTAAGGGAGAAGCAACTGCTTCTCCTCGGTCCAGTCTTGTCACAGGCAGACCACATGTTAAGAGGCAGCCCGGCCTCAGGCTGCATTTGGATGCTGTCTTTCATCCAGATTGCATACCCTGCCTCCTGAGTCCTCTGTGACTGGCCACCTGCACAAACCAACAGGATTCGCTTCACTTTTGCAGCTGTCATGAAAGATAGTATATGCACAGAAAGAGGGCAGTGATGGCCTTCCCCCCCAACCCAGGAGCAGTGCTGGGATGTAAGGCAGGGTCAAGAGCAAAAGATACGATGCTATTGTGCAAAATCAGATACCACACTGCAACGTATAAACCAAAATACATTCTGAGTGACATGTTAATTCACACCCATAAGGTCACAAGAGATCTATATTCAGTTGTGGGCAATGCATGCCAGGAAGTTCATGGCTTATATTAACAAGAGTCCAGAGGGAAGAGCTTCAGACTTCAGAGGATGGGCATAATTAATCCACATGTTAACAACACAGAGGAAAAACAAACAAACAACAGCAACAACAACAACATTTAAATACACACAATAGGGGTAAGAAAACACTGGAATTGCTTGCCTAGGAGGTTGTGTGATCTCCCTCATTGGGAACTGTCAAAAAAAGTAGTGTGGCTGATCTCATTTTGGTGCAGGAAAAAAAGTTCCTACATCAAGTGGGACATTCACGTGAGTATTTCAGGATTTAGTTCATCACAACTATGACCCAGGGTGTTCAGAATAAGGTAGATCTAGTACTTACCCCTACAGTACTCTTATTAGGCTGAAAGATCAAATGTTTTGATACTTGTTTCATCTAGAAACATCACTACAGAAAATGTCAACAAGGAAGATCAAAATTGTCTTTTTATGGGGGGAAAAAAAAAAAAAAAAAAAAGGCTATTTCATAAATCCACATGGCTGAGGCTTCCACATGGCTGAGGCTTTGGGCTGTTTAGTGGCAAGTCTGATCTAAATTCTCCCTTTGGGTTTTTTGACAGTGAAAATTCAAAGGCCCCTTCAGATAACTTTTTAGGTTAAGACTTATTGATTTAAATAAAAATGAATCATACAATCACTACAAGCACTGCTCTGTGCTATTTAATTTGATATTTATTTCAATTATTTCATACTACTACATCTTTAACATTTCTGGAGTACTGTGAAATTTTACATCATATTACAGAATTTGTCAGACAGGGGTAGAGAGGTAATTTTGATTATGAGACTGAGGAGACTGCAACTTTGATAGGTACAGGAAGCAGTTTAGATCTGTGGAATTATGCAAATTACATCTGTCCTTAAACCATCAACGTTGGAATTATTCGGCACAAAAATTAATATTATTAAATTTTAAAACCAACCCCTCCTCTGCTGATGAATGGAGCAGTTCATTCCTTCCCCAGTGCTTTTGGCTTAGGCTGCATTGCTTGAAACAATTATATTCTTCTTTAACTCAGTCCTTGAGTTAAGTGGGTAACTCACCTGCTTAATTAAATGTCCGTGGAAGTATTAGGGTGTTTGCTCAGAGCTGATGACAGAGTTGGTCTGTGCATTGTTCGCTCTCATTAGCGACTCTTAGGGCTGGGAACCACATGGAAGTGCAAGCTGAGCCTCAGGAGAAAAACTCTGCAGCAAGAGGTGACCTTGGAGGACAAGTCCTCACTGCCAGGAAAGGAGATTCTCTTTCTATTCCTGTGACAGAAATACAGAAGCACTGGGGTTAGCGTTTAAAAGTTTTTAGACCTCATAATACAAAAGCAAAATTCAGAACACCCAGATAGTGTTCCTACCAGCAGGATAACAATTATCCCACTTCTTAGGTAATTTTAGTAAAAAAATATTACTGTGTCAGGAGAGCAATAATATCTACCATGCATGAGACAGTCTTTAAATAGGTTTGATTCCATTAACTCATTAATTTGCTTTACATAATAATAAACAAAGGAAAATATTTTCATCTTGTTGATGGGCCAATTGTGTAAGTATTTTCGCCCAACACTCTCTGAATGACACACAATAGCAATAAGAATTTAGTCATGTAAAAAGAAGTTTGCCATTTGAAACCATCTCAACTTTAGTTTCCAGCGGGAGATATCCTGTCACCCCTGTCTGCAGGAATTATTTTCCTATCTGTCTGGAGGTTTGCAAGCTGAGCACGGCTATTTTGCTGTCTGGCACATCAAAGCTCAAGCTACCAGGTAGCACTTATAAATGTACAGTGCACCAGGGACTGCTGGAGCAAATATATGTGTCTCTCTCTCTCTCTCTCTCTCTCTTTCTCTTTGTGCTCTTTCACTGACTTTCAGGGCTCAGGATTGCTGCAGAGGGAGCTTATCCATGCCTTCTTCTTGGCCTTTTCTGTTGCTACATTGACTGGGCTACAAAGGGGCAACTTGTCTGTATCCACCACTGTACTGGGAAATAGGGGGGTCAGACCTGGTGTATTCTGCAAAGTTCAAAGGATACCTTTCTTCATTAAGTGGAAGCAAAAAAAGAAAAACACCCAGTTCCAAGAGCTTGCTTCTACCAGATATTTAAAAGGGGAAACAACTGCCAGTAAGCAGGAAAAGAATCAACAATACTAGAAGGAAAAGAAAATTAAAAAAAAAAAAAAAAAAAAAAAAGGAAATAAAATAAAATAAAATAAAATAAAAAGTTCTTTCCCTACTTGCCTGAAGTTTTCTCCTCTTCTCTTTTATTTCAACTGGTTTTGTTTCCTAGTAAACATACTTGTAAATGCTAAATATAACTATATCACAATATCCTATACAGGAGTTGTCCTCTACAAATAAAGCAGTAATGTGTCTATGCCAAACCTTTTGCTACCAATATTTCCCAATATTTCTGTGCCTGATGCAGATGAAATAATGCAACAACAGTTAACTCTTTGCTGGCAGAGCTTCTTTGCAATATCTATCCTGTACATCACATGTAGCACCTTGTTGCAAATGCTGCGGGGGGGCGGGGGGGGGAGCAGTACTGAAGTATCTGAAGAGATTTTTCTCTCTCATTGTCTTCAACTAAAGAAGAAAGCACCTCATAACACAGGGGCTGTGGATGACCTCTGTATCAGATCCAACTTATTCTGCCAACAACTCTAGCTCGTGTGGTATACTGGAGGTTATAAGGCTACTTGTAGTGTAGGAATTGCCAAGAACAGAGAGTAATCCCAATAATGTTCATCTTCTGACCCTGGTCTGCATTTTTTTATTTTTCAGAAAAAGGAAAACTCACCCTGGAGACACAGCAGTCCGAAATACCCGGACATAAGGCAGAGTTTCATTTCATGTAATACTTGCCCATATCCTAAGAGTGGGGCTTTTTATAGAATTTCTGAAGTCCTAGCTGTATTTCCTAAACAGCCAAATAGCATTCATAGAATATTTAAGGTTGGAAGAGACCTTCAAGATCATCAGTCCAATCATCACCCTACTAAACCTCATCCCTAAGCACCAAGTCCAACTCTTCCTTGAACATCCCCAGGGATGGTGATGCCACCAGCTCCCTGGGCAACCCGTTCCAATGCTTAACTGATCTTTCTGAGAAAAAAAAAGCATCACAGCAATAGACAGAACATTGAAATATTGCATTTATCTTTCTTTCTGTCTTCATCAATTGCCAGCCTACACTGAATTTATAAAATGTAAAATTCTGTGAGGTAAAATTCCACTTAGCGACAGAAGCCTGGAAAGGGAATAGTGCTTACAGTGGACCACGGCTAACAATGCTATTACAGTTCTCCTTTTGATCAACCTGCATGATTTATGGCAGACAATAGGTACATTAAACAATTCTCAAGAACAAGAGGAAAATAAATTCAAGTAAGAGAGATAGTAAGCATAGTCAACAGGATTAGCGTCTGGATTATTGTCAGTATTGGAATTTCAATTTTGCATTTCTCAACTTGTTTCTGTTTGGTCTTTTTAGTCTCAGTAACACGTTGTTTAGGTTTTGCATACATAATGACAACCAAGTTAACTCTTCTACTTCCACGATATTTTAATGATGTTGAAAGTTTGGGTTGTCATTATTCATTTAAGGCTCACTAGAGGCTAAGGCTGATTCATAGCCCCAACATAGAAGATGGTTCATTTTCTCAGTGGCACTAATGGTTTAATCATTCCTGCTATTCCCTGAGCACTTTTATGTTCTTTGAACTTTCTTTGAAGACAAGATTTTTCACTGTTCTCTGATCTGGTTTATTTATATCCCCCTCATACTTTACTTCTAAGCAGATCTTCTACTGTATTTGAACCCCAGGGAACGTATACAGCACAGCGTTACAGTCCCAATATTAGAAATACAGTGATGCTAATGATATAAGATGGGATTATAATAGGCATAAAAAATGGAACTTTAATGGCACTTGTGAGAATTCCCTTATGGAGCAGTAGATGAACTGAAAAGTGTCAAGTTTTATGAATGAAATCTCTCAATGATATATAGCCATGGGAACAAGGAATTTCACCCTAATGTATTACTTCACCCACCCACCTATAGTAAACATGATTAATGTGGGATATCTGCAATACAGATTCTCTCTTTGGAGACTATCTATCCTTTCAGGAAGGCTAAGAAATGAAAAAACCTGCAGGAAAACACCAGTAGTAATCTCAAATTTAGCCAAATGAAAGTTAGGCATCTAATCTAAGAATATTGTCTAGCATATGCCTCAATAGCATGCATTAGACCCTTCTAAAGAACAACTCATCTCATGCTAAGTAGGAGTCTAAGACATGTAGAAACAATTATCATCTGAAAGTATTTGATACATATTTGACTATACACACAACCTCAAAAATTAACTTAGGCTAGACAACTACCATTCAGATGATGAACATTAGATGAGATGTACCCACTCAGAATCAAGCGATACTTACCACACTCTGTCCTATGCCAGTAGCTGACCAGCTGGGCTCATGTGAACTTGTTGCTGGCTATACTTAGCTCTGCCAGGGCAAGATTAGGGCCTCGTGACTTAAGCTAGGAGTTCATATGTGCACATGAATCTTGGGGAAAAGGCAGTGCACCCCTTTTAAGTTAGCTCCACAGTGGAGATAAGTGAGTACACCAGCAATTATAAGCAGGTTTGGTTTCTTTAAATTTTTTCCTGAGCATTGCTTATATTAGAAATTGATTTGTGTTCACACTACAGAAAGAGTTCATAAAAAAAAAAAAAAAAAAAAAAGATATGTATGTGTCAGTTTTTCTATGCATCTCCCTCTTTTTGTCAAAATACTCTTAAGTAAGTAACTTTTCCCAAAGGTCTGAGCAAGAACACCAAGTTGTCCCAGGGAAACTATACAAAAATGGCACAAAGTCATCACTGACTACTACAGAATAGATGTGTATGACCTTGTAGACTCATTAACATAATCTCCCTTCTCTTTTTCCAATGGGTGGTTGTCCTAGGATTTTAATTCTTCCATTTCCATAGCTGGAGTTTGCTTCACTTCATTCACAGACCATTTGCACTTACTGAACATGCATATATCTTTGCAAGTTACATGAGCATTTATACCATCTATACTTTTTGTGATGATGAGGGTGACAACAACAAAACTTTAGTAAAAGTACTTCATCTGGCTTTCCTCCCCTGAAGTTAGGACTCTCTATCTTTACAGTAATACTAGTAGCAGGCAAGTACCAAGCCACAAATCACAGGGCAGATCACTGCAGAAAAATGCACAACTTTAAAAAAAAAAAAAAAAAAAAAAAAAAAAAAAAAAAACTGAATTTACATTTCTATAAGATTCCATTGTTTCAAGTTGTTTTAACTGTAGGTAGTATAAATCACCAAAATTTGGAAACTTTTTATCTCTAAACGGTGACTGAAAGGAAAGAACAATATGTTCAATGTCAGTTTCCATTGCTGTGAGCATTTCTGATCAAAACACTCCATCTCCACATCTCCACTGTAATTTGTTGTGAAGTTTTGATCAAGGACGACACTCCATCCTAGAGAAACTGTTTACAGTAATGATACAGAAGTATTACTGACTATTACAGCTTTAGAGCCTCTGGATTTTTGGTTAAATTAGCATATTCTGCCCTCTCTAATTCTCCACCAGCTGACAGGGCTTTTTAAGTCTCTGTAATTTATGTCCACCTCAGTTGAATCTGCCTGACTTGAGTTATGACTCATATATGAATGATGAGCCAGCCAGACTCCCCTTTGAACAGTCATTTAGGCAACCTAAGAAGACAGGAAAGGAGACTGGTGGAAAGCAAAAAGTGCTTGTTGCACAGTTCTTATGCAAAAACCACACACCTTGCTGCTGCTCTACTTGGCAGTGTAGAGCTGGCCAGGAACTGGAAGTGGCCCAGTGCTATGTCCAAACTTACATCCTTCATGGTAAATTGAACAGTGCCAAGGAATTATTCTGTCCTTCATAATTCAATGGTCCATTATGGGAGAATGATTTGGGCATGATTTTGGCTCCGGTCAAGAAGCGCTTTTCCAAGCAATTTCGGGTCATGGAGCAGGAATCAGCACAGACCAAAGAACATTACCAATGGGGAGACTGCAGCCATCCTATCCAGGAGAGACTAAGAGAGCATTTAGCAGTAGAGACACAAGGTGATCTGTGCTTGTTGGTCTGATAACAAGAGAGCAATCAGTGTCTTAAAAGTTATAGCCTAAGGTTCTTCTTCATACAGCACTGGCATGGGAGTAAAAAGCCAACAAGGGAAAAGCTTTCTAAGGAGCCAAGGACCAGCACTGCTTACAGGGAAAGAATGAAGAAATTCAAGGATCCCAGAAAGGCTCACAGGGAGCCTGTATCCCACCCACACAGCTAGAGAGGTAGGACTGGACAATGACTGAGCTGGGGTTGGAGGACAGGATGGGATCAGATAGTGGGAAATAATAGCAGCCTGTCTACTTCTCTGTATGATGCCTGCTACCCTGGTACACCCAAGCTATTGGGAGCATCCCCAACATCTTTCTGGATTCTTTTCAAACTTGTTCTTGTTGCTAGGGCTGAAGCCTTACCTACTCAATCTGCATGCAGGAGTAAGCTGAGTGTATTGCTGAAGTCTCTTTCCTTCCTAGAAGAGACAGTGCTTTGGGTTAGTTGATATTTTTCTAGTTATTCACAACAAAAGTCATACTTCCCAGTGGGAAATAGTGGCAGGAGCAGCCTTAAATGTACATGTGTAAAATGTAAATCCTGCATCTGACAGAGCCAAGCTACTTTCCAATAAGCTCAAATACAAGGAAAACTAACTTGATGCCATAGAATAATCTTTTGAGTGCATCAATAACATCTATAGGCACAGAGACAAATCTTCAGGATCCAGCTAACATATAACCTTTCAGAAATTAATGGATTTGCAAAAGATGTGAAAGAGATACCGTCTGACAGTAATAAAAGTTTACTAGATTCATCATCTTAAACATCTTTAACATGCATATTGATAACACCAGTGATTCACCAGCACTGATTCTCCAATGAGATCACCATTTGATATTTTTAAGATAATTCCAGTCATTCCTTAGGATGAATCTGAAGGCTAGAATTAGACATAAATACTAATGCTAAATCTTCCTTCTGGTCAAATGATTCCCTGTTCCATGGTACAAAATTCTCCACGTTACAATATGAATGAAGCCATCAACATTACTTGCTTCCAGAAAGCTATGAGATGCTGCCAAGCTCTAAAATATACATTACATATTAATATATACATATAAAATAATCTAGTAGACCAAAAATTTTTGGAGAAACACTGAAACCCATTTATGACTACTATTCCTGATAGAATTCTTTTGCTCACCTTATTTTATCTGTGGACAATACTGTCCTCAAGTAACCTGCAACAGAACATTTTTATAAGCAACATTTCTTCCATATCTGACTTTTTCACCTGAAAACTTCCTTAGGCCAATCTTTCCTTTACAAGATAATATTTATGCAGTTGCTCTGAAAGAGCTTGTGTCGACATATTCTAATATACAAAGAACAGGTTTCACAAAATCTTCTTAACTGTACACAATGAGGAAAACAAAGAACTCAAAACAGTGAATTTATCCGATCTTCTGTTTGCTGTCTTCTGATGCTGGCTCCACCTGTAGTAGAGTACCCTGACTACAAACAGCTGAGCAGAGCTTCAGGGCTCCCAAGGTGGACTGCCAGTCCAATCATCCTGAGAAAATGTGTGATAACAAACCCGCACAACATGAAATAACAAGAAAGTTTCAATCAAATCTATTATCTTAAGGAGGTAACTAAATGGCAGGAAGTGTAGATGCTGCCACTTTTAACAGCAATAAATCTTCTCTGTCATGATAAAAGAGCAGGACATGTATGAATCTCCTGACCTTGTTGAAAGTAACTCATTCCTTCTATCTGACTATTGCACTGAATTTTAAATAGGTCACCCTAATTTTCCTTATATTAAAGGGATGACTTTTTACTTAAAACAGCTACTCAGGGATAACTGACCAGTTCTAATGAAGTCTACAAATATAATTTGAAGATTAAACAGCCAAAAATTGTGCCCCTACAGTTAGTGTAAAATAAATATAGTAACATTCTGCTCAACTTACTCATCTTACAAAAGCCTTACAGAAATAAAAATTGTGTTTTTTTCTCTATTTTATTATATATATATAAAATATTTATTATTTCTCTATTTTATTTTATATTTTATTTTCTCTAGTCATTTTTGTGACTTTTCTCCCTAATTTGAGTTAAGCATGACAAAATTTGGATTGAAACCAGCTGTTAGGAGAAGGATGTGTGGGTGTTGGTTGATGAGAAGCTCAACATGAGCTGGCAATGTGTGCTTGCAGCCCAGAAAGCCAACTGCATCCTGGGCTGCACCAAAAGTAGCGTGGCTAGCAAGGAGGTGATTCTCCCCCTCTGCTCTGCTCTTGTGAGACTCCACCTAGAGCCCTGCGTTCAGCTCTAGGGCCCCAGCACAAAGGACATGGACCTGTTAGAACAAGTCCAGAGGAAGGCCACGAGGATGAGCAAAGGGCTGGAGCACCTCTCCTATGGAGACGGGCTGAGGGAGCTGGGGCTGTTCAGCCTGGAGAAGAGAAGGCTCTGGGAAGACCTTACAGCGGCCTTCCAGTGCCTAAAGGGGTCTATGGGAAAGTTGAGGAGGGACTCTTTGTCAGGGGGTGTAATGACAGGACAAGGGGTCATTGTTTTAAACTAGAATAGGGTAGGTTTAGATTAGATATTTGGATGAAATTCTTTACTATGAGGGTGGTGAGGCACAGGGACAGGTTGCTCAGAGATGCTGTGGATGCCCCATCCCTGGAGGTGTTCAAGGCCAGGTTGGATGGGGCTTTGGGCAACCTGGTCTGCTGGGAGGTGTCCCTGCCCATGGCAGGGGGGGCTGGAACAAGTCATCTTTAAGGTGCCTTCCAACCCAAACCATTCTATGGAATTTACATGAAGAATTCACTTTTGCGGGTGTGTAAGGGCACTTAATCAAAGCCATTCTACAGTCTTATAAATTGCATATTTATATGCAGTTCAGGAAGGAGAAGATGGGATTTTCAAATACTGAACATGCAAAATAGGACTACATCTGCAAGCAGAATTAATGATATTTGAAAATATAGCTCATTTAATTAAATCAATTTTCTAAAGATTCATTTGGTCCCTTTTTGGCCTCTGTACTTTGTTCAACAGAACAAATTCCTCTGGGAAGATTTTTAGCTGTCATGGAATAAGTGATAGGACAATGTGTATATTCCAGCAGAGACATTATCCTGGGAAAGTTTCAGCCAACATAACAAATGGCTCAACCCTGTTGCTGTTGAAACCTTTTGGAATAAAGAGCACATCTGTCTCTTTCAGAAGTAAAAGGCAACTTAAATCTTTAAGTGTTCCAGAGTTAAAAATAAACTTTAATGAGCAAACTGCATGAAAATATTTTTATTCCCATAAACATGTTACTTACTGCTCAGGACGTATGGACATTCAATGGGAATGTAGGAAATAATTGTAGCATCACCCCTGTATGGTGTAATCTCCAGTGGTATTCACGGGAGTGGGTTCCAGCCTTGTTTTGCTGTCTTAAAGGTGTAGCTAATTCCCAGGGTTGCTTTCAGGGAAAGCATTACCAGATCTCATGCAGCTGAGAAAGAAGATGCATCTTAAATCTTCTAGGAAGATCAGGACAGGGAAATGCCAACAGTAGCTTGCTTTTTCTAACATGTGCCAAAAAATTTCAGCTATCCTCGTGACAAAATTACAGAGGATTCTTAAATTCTCCTTTGCTAGGAGATGAATTGCTATTTATGTCAGAGTCACTTCAGGGCCTGTTAGTAGACTATGAAAAAAATTGTTCTAATCACAGCTGACAAAACACTACAAGGGCATCAGTATTAAGAGGAGAATAACCATTGTTCCTTATTGTTGAAAACTAAAGCACTCTGCAGATCTTCATAGCTAACTTGATTTTGACTACTCATATTGCATATACAAAAAGCAAGTATACAACCAAAACTCAGCATGTATGCTGTGTGTACTAGCAGCTAAACTTCTATTCCACTGAACAGAATAAATATAATCAGATGTTAATTTACCATGAAAATCTTAACGATACTTGAAACCATAGATAAATACACTGGAAAGATGACAATGAAAACCATCACAGTAAGAAAATATGCATTATAATAAAATTAATAAGTCGCATTCTTTTAAATGCTGCCTATTAACATCTGCAGTCTTTTACTGTCTATTTGAAAGTGCTCCATTGTATTTAATTTTAAAACTTGCCTTTACTCATTCAGTGCTTCTCAAAGGGTCATTGCTTAGGGAAATACTTAAAAAAAAAAAAAAAAAAAAAAAAAGACTGTCCTTTAATGCCCTTTAGCTAAATATCATTGTGTGTGTCTATATCTTCTATATCTTCTGCTGCCATGAGTCCCAGCTATTCCAGGGACTTTTTTTTTTGCTAAAATTGGCTTAAAATTTATGATGTTTGAATTTAATTGGGACAATTTAAATCATGCATGGGGGAAGGAGTACTGAAAGGTTATGAAGGGCAAGAGAGGCAGTTAAGTATCACTTTGTTCATGAAACTCTGCCTCAGAGCAAAAGAATCATTCCTGCCTTAGTTCCTAAATCTCCAGAATAACTATCACACTGAAATTCATGATTTTTCTTTCCCCAGCACAATTATATTATTGAAACAAATTCAGTGATTTGCACCATGAAATTCACCATCAATTATTTGTTCATTCTTTAGCCAGCAAAACACGAAAGAAACCTCTTCCAGCTATCTGTGGTCTCTGAGCCATATCAAAAACCCTCCTTTAAAGAACTTTATTAAATAAGAAATAGTGGCTAGTTAGTAGCATTAGATTGAATTGCTTTTCCCTCTTGCAGGTGCTTTCACAAGAGAGACATAGCTATGAATGCAGAAACAGAGTAGAAAGTTTTTCTGCTCTGAAACCCACAGTTTCAGAAGTAAGGATTTAACTAGCTACCTTAACACAAGCACATTATACACTTGTTACATGCTGCTGTCCGCTAGCTCTTCACTGCTAAAGGTTGAGACTCAGCTGAGTTGAGTGGATTGGGGACACGACAAAAGATGATACTCTACTTCTTGTTTACCACAGTTAGCATATATACACCAGGGACTGTCCAAAGGGAATAATACTATCAGCTAGATACTAGATTAAATGTAAAAAAGAAAAGAAAAAGAAAAACACTATGTATTAATTCACATTTGATAATTTAATCTTTTACTTAGATTCCCATAATTTCACTGTCCAAATTTTCAATGTTTTGAGCATCATGTGAGTAGTACCACAGAAGTTAATACAGGACTGGACTATTAAAGCAATAATGGGAGAAGCATAGTTAAGGAGTATCGTTCTAGACAATAAATGTCATTAGTATAACTTCACATCACTGATGACATTGCAAGGTTGGCTGATGAAGGTAGTAGCATTTTTGCAATGCAGCAATACATGTGCAAAGCAGTTGATTTGGTACATCAAGACAGTGCCGTTAGGAACTAGAACAGCACAAAGTTATCATGGCAACATCAGGTGGATTGAACACTGGATAACTGGTCTTGTAAATGTAGTTGTAAATGAGAAATAATCAATCATCCTTTCATGAAGCCTTGCAGGGATTTATTCCTTACTCTGAACACTTTATATAAGTTTATCAATAGCCTAGGGAAAGAAACAAAGAAAAATTGATACTACAGATAACATTGAATGGAAAAGAATTGTATCTACCAGAGAAAAGGGCACTGATATGGAACAGTTTCAACCAACACATACTGCAGGCACGAGCAAATAACCTACAGAGAGTCAGATATCTAAGACTACAATTTCTTAAGAGATATTCATATAGAGTACAAGCACTGAACAGAGAGAGCAGAGAGGGGGAATCATAACAGATAATCAACATCACAAGTTTCAAGTGCAATTAGGTGGACAGTAGTTAGCATGACATAGAAAACAGTGAACCCTTAATAGGTATAAAAAAGATTTTATTGCTGTTTGTCTCTTCAATGATCACTATCAGAATAGTTTGTCCACTTCTGTGTTCTCTCTTTAGTAGTTGTGATAAGAAACTGAAAATGGGGTGGCAAGCGTTAGGAGCAAGGAAATGACTATGAGAGTTTTTCTTAATGAATGCATCAAGGGTAAGGATAAGAGATGGTTCTAGCCACCCAGAATTACACACACACACACACACACACACACACCAAAATAAATAAATAAATAAATAGAAATAATAATAATTCATTGTAACAGATCAAAGCACCACAAGATCTACTGACCAGAAACAAAAACTTCATTAACACAAAATTAGAATGATAGGTGTTTTTTGTGTTTCTCTGTGTGTGTTATTTTGTTGTTGTTAAAGGACAGAAACAACAATTTTTCATCACATCTTATCAAGGGTGGTGGTATAACATTGTGACGGTTAAATCAATAATGTATATTTCTTCCCTGTTAAACAAACATACAAACAAAAAAAAAATGTTCCAAGAAAGAATTATTTCAGGAAATTGTCTTGTTTATGTGGCAGGTCAGGACAGAAGACCAAAATGATTCATCCTCATCCTACAGTCAAAAAAAGTATGAATTTATCAACACTTATAGTAGAAATTAACACAGCAATAATCTTTATCAGATTGGAAAAGCCAATCTTCAACCACACCAATTCAGAGAACTTGTAACATATCCCTGTTCTTCTGATATAACTGTAGCTTTTGGACATTCTATATATGTCTATATGTCTATATGTCATTGGACATACTATATATTTGCACTTCAATTTTCAAATTATCAGTTAACAGAACATATCTCCACATTGAATAGAGAAGGTGCACATTAAGGTGTTTATGCCCCTGAACTTGATTTTATACTCTAAAGCAACAAATAATTCCAAGAGCAGCAGGAATTTACTAGGAAAACTAAATCAAGAGAGGTTTTCTGACGATTTCTCACCTTTGTCATCCTGTCCAGCTCCCTATCTGAATTACACCAGTTTCATCTACTGTGCTGGATGGGTGCACAGAGGAAACCCACCTGCATGCTGATGGGTCTGCTGGTGTTTACAGGCTGGATGGCCAGCCCACAAATGCAAAATGACTTCAGAGCAGCCAATTTTGAGGCATTCCCTCAGTGAAAGTACTAATCACATCTCCTACCTAGATTCTGCTTATGGTGAAGTTTAAGATTATAGGTCTGGCTGACACTTTTCCATCCACTTTCAAGTTCAGCTGCACTTAGCCAAGCAGGTTTTTGTATTATTATTCTTTAACACTTATAAAAGTTATTTAGGAGGACCTGACAGACAGAGAAAAAGTAGGTGTTATTGTGTAAGCTTCATTTCCTTAGGAAACCAGGCTAAAAATTTAAATGGGGATTCTAAGGTTGATAGTGCCCTTTCAATAAGAAGAACAGAACAAGAAGATACGCCTGCTTTCCTGCCAGAGGAAATTGCTAGAACAGACATTTCTTTTAATTTAAAGAACAGGCTGTGTAGGGCTGCAGTTTGCCCAGATACTGTCAGAAAAGGTCATTGACCTACTCATACAAGAAAAATAAGTAATAGAAAATAAATTACTGACTATTTACAAGGGTGATCCCATAGTATCAGCCTGTTTTAATTATTAATTATAAATTAATTACTCAGCAGCCAGGAGTCTGCAGCACGCCTATTAGGTTTAATTCATCTGTTCATCTCCTTTTTATCTCAATGTCTTACTGTCCATTGCAGAAGCCTGTTGCCTCACTATTTTATTCTCATCGCACAACCTTTAACCCGTGGTAATGAATCTTCCGGTGAATGTGTGAGGTAGAATTCCAACAATTTTGTCTCTTTCTGCAGCTGGCACACATTAACATCACCAGAACGGAAGTTGAATTTAATCACCATCAAAAACTCCAATGTATTAGCCCTTATGGAGTAAATGGATGTACAGAAGATCCAGTGATGTATTGATTAAAGAGAATTTCAAAGCATTACAAAGACAGCAAGAAGCATAATAAAGCAGCAAATATGGCATCTAAGAATGCTGAACAATGATTATTTGAAATGGTCCTGGAAGGACAAATTTTAAACTTGCATCTTTAATTCTGTGCTATTCTTTGCAGACTCAACTGAAAACACATGTAAAAACTGGCATTGTAAAGAACACCGACACCTAAATTTACAACCTGTATAGACATGGTGTTCTGTGCTCAAACACAGATGTAAACAAACTTGCAAACACTGCAGCCTTAGAAAGGGGTGGTAAATAAAAACTATTGCAGCTATTGAATTAACCTTGTACTACTGAACAGACTCAGTAGCAGAATTTGTGTCTGGCTTGTGAAACTCTCATTTTCTCCCCTGGGCCTCTGTTATGATAAAGCCATGTGATTTATACCAATGGAAGAGAAGAGCTATTCTCTGGTGTCCAAGTGACATGCTGTACATCTCCACCACTGCAGCAGTGGGGAACAAC
Source organism: Nettapus auritus (assembly GCA_011076525.1). Classification (NCBI taxonomy): domain Eukaryota; kingdom Metazoa; phylum Chordata; class Aves; order Anseriformes; family Anatidae; genus Nettapus; species Nettapus auritus. Next base: position 40,742,552 of record CM021766.1, on the reverse strand, counting down.
TGCAGCTAGGAGCCAAGGGGGAGCCCAGCACAGCAAGTGCCTCACCAGCAGGATGCCCTCCTGTAGGATCAAAAGTAACAGGATGCCAACAGGTCCCACTGACACCTCCAGACAAGACATGGTGATGAATAGCATCCAGGCTCCAGTTAGGAGCAGGAGGTGACAGGGCTCCAAGGCAGGCCTAAGGCCCAGCCTGGACACACAGCCAGAAACAGGAGTGGAGGCAAAGATCAGAGACAGCGTAGCTTTGGAGGTGACCCAGGAAAACCACTCTTTAAGCCAGGGGTGCAGCAGACAGAAATGAGCACAGAAATGAGCACAAATACATTTCTGATGGAGCTCAGGCCAAGGCTTGGTGCTGGGTCTGAGATGAAACAGAGCCCCTGGCTGTGGCAGGGGAAGTGGGGGGTACCAGCTGAGACTACTCAGGGTGTCACAGCCTGTGGATGCCTTTGGGTCTCGGGCATGCAGTTTGTATGGAAAATAGCAGAGAGAATCCCTGCCAAAACCGCAAATCTTGCAATTAAAGATAGAAGAAGTTAAAACCTGAGGTTTTACCCCGTATTTTAAACCTGGGGCTTGAGAATTTTAATAAAAAGCATATTCCTTTCCTGAAAGAAAAAAGCCCTGCTGTGTAAATGCTCTTTTAATCAGAAACCCAGTTTTCCAGAGGAAGCAATTTTTACTGGAAACACTCTAATGGAAATTTTTCTTTCATGGAAAAAATCAGCTCTTTTCAGGGTTGGAGGAAGTGAAATCCAATTTTTTTTCTAGGCTTAATCTTCATATTTTGCCATTGTGTTTGAATCTTTAGGACCCACGGGGCTCATCAGTGTTAGCGTCTTGCAGTGAAGAAGATAAAATATACATGAAAGATGCAGTATGGAAAGGATGTCTCATTCCCCAGTGTGTGATTTGCTCCCTGCTACCAGCAAGAAGCAAGATACACTTGCCTCAGTCTCTGCTGATAAGATGGTACTTTAAGGAGGATTAATGCAAGCGAAATGATGAAGAGGAAGGATTTCTTGTGATTAGATTTATTTAAGTGCTTGGGGCATTCAAAGCTGCTGTTGAGTCAATGAAAAGTTGGATTTCCTAAATCAACAGCAAAAGAGATGTAGCATCACTCTGCTGATAAACACAATTAGACTTGTGTGTAATGCAGTTATGGCCCCAAGACTTTCAATTGATATGCTTGACATTTGTACTTTATTCAGGTCAACTCTCAGAGGGTCCAAAGCAGCTGCAGTTCCCACTGACTTCAGTGGGCACTGTACATGCTCTGTAACCTTCGGAGTTTGTCCTTTAATTTGTTTTTTGAAGTATACGTTAGTGTAATTGCAAATGAAACACATTAATCTGCTCCCCTTTAATACCCCCTTCCAGCATCACATGGGCTAAACAACATCTTGCTTTGACATCAGCAAACACAGAGATCTTCCTGCTGGCAGACTTGCTACATGCGATGCTGCTCATTGAAGGCATCTGCCTTCAATGCAGAGAGTCTGTGCAGACACAAAGACAAATGGCTTTGAGGCAAATGTTCATTAAACAAGGAGGTGCAGGGAGGGCACCACAAGTTATACCACAGCAGTAGCCCCGTAGCCACCTCCTAGATTTATGAAACCATTTCCCAAAGCCCTCATCGTGCAATTGGTTATGTGGTTAAAAGTATGAAAAATGACTTAATGTGAAAAAGATGGGGGTTTTAGTCAGGTAGAGATTTCCACAATAAATAAATAAATAAATAAAAAGACTACATTTGAGGAATTAGAAAAAAAATCAGAAAATGAGCATTCTGAACATATTTATCAAAGCCAGAAACATTGACAATTTTCAGCCAAACATATTTGCTTAGCACTTCTTAGATCAAAACACTCACATTTTTTGAGAAAAAACTATTTCCTCATTACTAAGGGAAATTCATTCTAAGGGAAAAAAAAGGGGGGGGGGGGGGGGATGTCAAACAATATCAACCATATATTTTCAGTAGAAAAAGAGAATTTGTTAAGAGAATTTGTTTCTGGTGATCCCCTCCTTTCTGCCTTTCTTATTCCCTGCCAGATTCTCCCCACTCAAGAGCATAAGGGATGCACAGGCACACTTCCCACCACAGAGCTGGGTAAAGGAAATAGGTTTATATTAAATAAAATTTCTAGATCTTGCAACTCAAAGAGAAACATGTTGAGATTCTTGCCAAGTTCTTGACATTTTAGATTCATAAATTTTTAGAAAGTATTTATTTATTTATTGTTCTTAATTCTTAGGAGAAAGGGAGCAAGATGTTTGCTTCCTCAAATGTTCAGTCTTCTGTTTTAATTACTACAGAAGTTCAGCAATAATCAGGAGTAATCCCTGTTTTTTCCAGCATTCTTGTCATATTCATGAACACCTCTTCTCATTCACATATTTAGGACCAAGGTCAATTTAAAATCTGTACGTTGGCAGTAACCAATGTCCATTATTTCAATTATTTCTGTGGACATGAGGAACTTGTAGGTTTACTCCAGATGTTTCTGTCTGTGTTGCAGAGGAACCAGATATTTCTGAAACTACCAAATGCATACGGCAAAGTTTGGAACAGAACATTTTGTGTGCTTTTAATGCCATTTAACAATGTACAGTTCTCCAAAGCCTTTTATCTTCTTTCAGTTTTATAAACATTGCCTAATTAATCACAGAGATTGTGCTACCTTGTTATCTGGGAGACCAGCTGACAAGGCTGGGGTTAAAGCACTTTGATGAAATATTATCATCGTTCTGTGTCTACCACCGCGATTGTTCCACGGATGAAGGCAAGAGCTGAGTTTGCAATTCAAATACTGCATTCACTTTTAGATGGCTTATGAAAAACAGAATGAAAGGCAGCTATCACTACCTATTAATTTTTAAATGAGTTTATGAATTAAAAAGCATTTTGCATGGAAGAAAAAAAAAAGTCCACAACAACAATAATTTCTGTGAAATTAAGGCTGAGAAATAAATCTGAAAATTGAAGTTAGTTTAAAAGCACAAGTGTTTTTTTCTTCTCTTTTGTACTTATTGCTAGAATGGTGGTCTATCAGTATAAACAATCAATGAATTGATACAACACATAATGCAAATTGTGAATACTATGCAGAAAAAGGCAAACAGAACTGCCTGAAATTTACATGTATACAAAATGATTCACATTTCCTTATCTTCTGTTTCATATTTACAGTGCAAAAATAAACCAAAAAAAAAAAAAAAAAAAAAAAAAAGAGAGAGAGAGAGAAATAAGATTCTGCCCCTTATGAAGGAAACATTTTAAATGATTCTAAAAATACATAGGAGCCACTTAGTGGGTTTTATATAAGCAATTGCTACAATCCATCAGATGAAAGCAGCACAAGAAATTGATGTAAGACATGTAAAACGAGACAAAACACAGCATTTTTCTATCCTGTGCTTTGGAAAGTGAGGCCTGTGTTTTCAGGATTTTCCAGGCTGAGTCCCACAGGCAGGAAACTATTGAAGCTGATGGTGTTGCCATTCATCAGCACTCCCTTCATGCCTGTGCTCCTCCTTCTACCGCCACTACCCAGGTGGCTAGCCTACTGGCCCTGGAGTTTAAGGTTCACATTTCCTTAGACAGAAGAGGGGTCTCTAGTAGTTCAACCAGGTGTACAAACCACCATTGCTCTGCTACAAACTATGTGGTTAATTTGAGCCAAGGACATTAATAGCTTTAATTCAATTAAAACTTCATTTTGGTGACAAAATTATGCACACAAAGAAAATTTGCCATGCCCAGAATTAAGGGGTTAATTTACAGAGGTGCTGCCCAGTGTCTCTTGCATTTTAGATGCTTTGAACCTTTCAACTCAGAACCTGCACATCTGAAATTGAACAATGAAAATTCAGATGCACAGAAGTAGAAATTAGTTTCAAAAATGCAGTCATATCTAAGCTCATAGTGTGTAAGAACCAAAATTAGTGTTTTTTCCCAGTAAAACCTAATGATGCTATTAATTGGCAATGAGGACAATACTTAAACATGTGTTATCACTTTTCCAAGCAATTAGTGAAGAAACTACAGTAACCAGCAATTTTTGAAGTTGTCTTTTTTCTATTGAGTGTAATTACATGGTCATTATAGGGCTGGACAGAATAGAGGTTTCTTGATCAAATGAAATCATGTGAATCAGAAAGACTGTGGCATATTTTTTATGTTAATATTACAACTAATGATAAAGAAATAGCTTTGTGCCTTCTTGCATATAGTATAAAAATATCCCATTGATGATAACACAAGATTCACATCAGCACTGATACCAAAAGAGAGGAAAACAAACCAGCTTTGATTTAGAAACCCTTTACCTCTCATGCCCTCAAAATACTCAGCAGTCCATACAGTAGAAAGGAGCTAAAAACTCTTAACTGGAAGCATGAATTTATAATTAGTGATTGACACCTTAGATCAGTGCCTGAGATATTCAAGCCACAAAGCACCTTTTGCTAACAAACCATGATCTTTTCATATTCTTAAACTGGGAAAGTCACCTCGTCAATTGAGAATGCAACTACAGGCATGAATAGTACAACTCAAAATAAGAGTGGCAGACTTGAATATAAAACAACGTTGGAACACTACTGTACCTAGCAACTTAATTTTAAATAATTCAGTCAAAACCACAAGGGGAATAACTATCTCATCAGGAAGGAGTTCTGTTCACCATGCCAATAAGGGGACAAATAAAATGGATTTATAAAATTAATGATTAAATCATCCAGCAGAGCAAGTAGGTCGGTCTGGGTATATCAGTTACTTGTGGTGTTTTTAAATTGAAGATTTACTATGCATATATGATATATCTGTACTAGGTAAGCAGGCATTTGCAAAACTGGATTTAGTTTATGTTCATTCACAACTGACAGTAAGCCCTGAACATGGTGCATTGCTCACAGTGAAAACCCATAAGGAATGATTCATTTTAATAGATTGCCCTCAGGAACAGCATAAATTGCTGCTGTTTGATAAAGTGCTACAAGAAAAGCATAACAGGAAACCAATGTTATTTGGATACAAATTTCCAAGTCAAAAAAGTGGTGCAAGCCAGCAAAATCTCTTACATGAGGTATGTGCCTAAGAAAATGGGAAATGACCAGTACTGTATGGTCACGTATACAAGCAGGTCTTCAAGGGAGGTGAGAGGCTTTTAGCTGACATTGTTCATGTTTAATAGCTCTCCCTTTCCTTGAACTGGCTTGCAGAGGAAGGGATGTCAAACATTTTTCCTTGCAGCTGTTGAATGTTAAAGCTGTTTTCAGCCTGTTAACATTAGCTGGAACATTTAGGTATGTTTCTCATTATTCACCAGTTTATCATTTTAGCTATTATTTGTTCCATTACTTCTTCCTAAGTGGTGTAATTATCCACAAGACAGGAATTTTTTCGCTTGAGCTGGGGATCACTGATACCCTTAGAAAAAAAGATCCTGTCATATATAAGAAATACCATAATCAAAACAGCAACTTTTTAGTAATGGGTATGTCCAAACAGCTGAAAGGACCCTCAAGTTCCCAGGACCTGACACTCTCCCCAGTGATCCTTTCTCACAGCACTGCCCTGGGGAAATTCTATTGCATTTCTCTGCCAGATACTTATACGTGAACAGTCAATGTTTGTGATAATGTTTTTTGTGTGTGTGTGGATACGATCCTGAGTCCTTTGTGTTTAGTTTTGCACCAGTCTACCCAGCTGGAAGGTGAAGCTCCAAAAGATCTTTGACATTTTCTGCTCCTGAGGTACAATATGATTTCTGTTCCACCAGCAATAAGTGAGGCAGGGGTTTTAGCTCTAGCCCTCATCTGCAGTCATTTAGTACTTACTTATAATCTGTATCTACACCAAGAGCATTTTTTTAGTCCCAAACCCAGGCTTCACTGTCATAAGTGCTATGTAGATGTGGTTGGAAGAAATATAACTTTCATAAGTATTGAGCTTCAGTGTGAGCATCTTTTTAATATCAGGGTATTTAAAGATGTAGCTAAATGCAGATTTAAAAGCCAAACTTCAAGCCACTGGCTTTAGACAGATAATTTCTTCATAGCTTCTGGCAAAACTTCAGGTTGTCAAATAATAGAAAGAGGCAGTCACAGTTGGTTTCATCCAAAGGCGCCTGCAGTTGTTTGGACTGTTCATCCCTGTGAGCCAGCTCCAAGCACTCAGGAGCAGAGGAGAGCAGCAGACTGCCTGGCTCACAGTGCCCAGGGACGTGGAGCAGCCCCAGGAAGACACAATGATCGAAAGCCATTACCTGCATCCTCTCACACTCAATTTTGTGACTGCAGAACCCAGCCAAGAAGCCTCAGATGACACTGGATGGAGGTTCACCTCCACAGATATTTTGCCACTGACACTGTCATTGCCACTGACGATTGTCATTGCCACTGTCCCTGCCAAGCAGGAGGGAAGGGGCTGTCTTGGAGACAAGATATGAATGCACATAACCTATTTATACACAAACACAACTTGCCACCTTATCGGCAGAGGCACTAGCAGGGGAGAGCTGTTGCCCGTTTCAGGCCAGAAGGTGAAATCTTTCCCTTCTTTAGGTCCACTGCATGTTAACAGTCAAGGGACAAGGAAAAGATTTATCTGTCAGCTTGGATATAGAGCAGAACTGAAACACAAACTCTGATCAGAGGTTTTCTGCCCATGCTATTCTGCTTTCTTTTTCAGTTTGTTGTTGTTTTTTCCAATGGATTCATCCCCTATGCTGCTTTCCCAGCTCTCTCTGTGCAGGAGCACAGAGACTGCAACATACTTATCTCTGCAAGGTGAGGGAGAAAGTGCTCAGCAGTGTCTGTCTATCAAAAGAATTAAATCAAGGTCTCTGAGAGAAGAAGCAAAAGTAAATGAAATATCAAAATGATGGAAAAGAAATTAAGGGAAAGCCTCTGAATGTTTTCAAGAAGCAGTAAAGAACTGATTCTTCTGCACAAAAGCTTTTCTGTCAGCTTCAGATATTGCTCAAGGAGTAAAGGAGAACTGAAGTCCCAAGCTATTCTCACACATGATGCTTGTGAGTCAAATGCTAGTGCACCAAACCTTTCAGGTCTCCTACCCCAGCTATAGCATCACACCCCTGCCACTGCCTCCCAGCTCCCTCTAGCCATGTTGAACTCATTAGTTTCCAATTTCAAACTCTGTGAAACACTAGTTTCTCATCACCATTTTTGTGTCATTCTGTAATGTTAAAACATCTTCCTCTGAATTAAGAATCAGCTGAACTGTTTTGGCTGAAACTTGTCAGACAGGTTAAAATATATAAATATATGTATATTCCCTGTGGGATGCAGTAGAGACTTCAGCTGAAACTGCTAGTCTGGCAAATTTGCTGCTGGTAGATAATGCAGTATAGAAATACATCATCAAAACATCAAAAATGATGTTGAGGGGCTATTGTTGTGGCTTTAAAAACAAATATTAAGAACTTAGGAAACACCAGAGTTAAGCAGGTATGTGCAATCATACAGTCATCCCCACAGTAATTCAGTTAAAGCTTGGAAAAGCCTTCTTTTAGCTGGCTTAATGCTCTCCTTTTCTCCGAGGTTATAGCTAGAGGTGCATGCACAACCAAGCCATCTTGTTTACTGCAGTGCAATGGGCTGCATGAGGGTTTTCACTTCAAAACAAAGTCCTCGGATGTTATCATCATTTGCTGCCTGCCTTCATTTCAGCTGCCTAATTTCTTTCTTCGGTGCTTCCTATCGGCAGCTGCACTTGCACAACTCTCAGTGCTTTGCTCACGGGGGAAGCCGGCGGGGACACCCGCTGCCAGCCTGCCCAGAGCCGTGCTCCCTCCATGGCTCAGCGCCTGGCTGGGCAGCGGGGAGGCTACAGTGCAGCCCAACACTTCGATCACTTCACAGGCTGTAAAAACATTTTTAAGAGCTTTTCCAGCTCTGACACCTCCAAAATGAAATGTTTCATTTTTCAAGCATCGTGGGTATTATCTCTAAATGTAAACACTGGAGAAGCCACAGTAGATTGCCTGCCGTTATTGATTCTGGAAGGACTGCTGACTGAAGTGCTACACACCAGCAGAGCAAGAGCGATTTAATGATCATTAGTGTTCAGAAGTTTCTCAGTGAGAAGATTAAGAGGTCAGGAAATCTACTGAATTTCTTTTCTTTGTTTGAGATTCAAGGTAAGAAAATGTGTGCAGCATTTTTCTTTTCGGATTCTTGAGGAGACATGCCCGTGATGGGAGATAAGATGTCCCCTTCAGGACTCACAGGTTATTTTAAAGGATGATTAAAAAATAAAATATTGTCCTGTAAGGGTGAATCTTGATAATGCAGCTTTACAGTATCTCTCAGAGGAAACAAAAGAAAAGGTGCAATACTGCTACAGCTCAGAAATTGCTTTATTATCTGACTCACACTTGGAGCAGAGCAGTCTCCAGTCTTGGCATCTATCACAAAGCATCAGAGAAGCAGCACCGAGGTACAATTTTAAAATTACAATGGAAAGAGGCTATTATTTCCACTTTGTAGGAGTGTTAGAGGCCAGCTCTCTGCTATCTAGAATAGCTATTTTCCTCTCAGTCTCTGAATCAGTGTCTGTTTGGGGCTCATTAGAGCATAATTTCTTTCTGTCCAAATATTTTTGCCTTCCTAGAGTCACAAAGAACAGTTCTGAAAGAAATTCAGCAACTTTTTTTTTTCTTTTAGTTTCCCTACTGATACATTTGCTAATACAGTAATTAAAAGCAAATTGCACTCCTCTATAGCTACCGAAGTAATTATGGGCCATGTCTAATAGGGGTTGCCAAAACAACTAACAACTCTCAAACTATCTCATTGAGCACTTTCTCCCCTGTGGGTCTCTTAACAGACTCAGCAGCTCCTTTCCTTTCCCAGCCAACGTGTCTCAGCACTAAATGTGGCAGTCCAAACACCATCCTCAAACCACAACTGGTAACTAAGGTTTTGTGGTTCTCTGGCTCAACACTGCAGATCAATTCTTAACTGATGGCAGAAGGCAAGATGCCCCAAAGCACAGGGACAGGCCAGAACAACAAAGCAGCAGAAAAATAAAGTCCTGAACTCTGCAGAAAACTGCCTTCTCACTGTATTTATCCTGTTCTAGGCCTTCACGCTCCTGATCTTCTCTGAGAATAGCTTCTCTAAGACCTCCATCCTTCCATAATATTCCTTCCCTTTGTTATTTTGTCAGCATTAACCAGGCAGGCCAACCAGCATGTACGTCTCCATTCTTGATGAGTTAAGGTGTCTCAAATAGCCACATTTGGTAGGAGACAACAAATCAACAGAAGGACTATATTGTGCCATTGCTGCAATTCTGGTCTGTAACAGGACTGAGGGACAACCAGAGAGGTTCCTCGCTCTTTTCCAAGGAAGCCACAGTTCTTGTCAGGTCCCTTCTAGGCTTCTCCTGCACCTGCAGAGCAAAGTGCTGCAAGCAGCTACCAGGGAGGGGAGCTGCCCCTGTGTGGAAGCAAGACACATCTGTGGTTGTCATAAGACACAAGCATATCCTGGCACATCCACAAACTAAAGGAAACAGCTCCCCATCTGCAAAGGAAACACCATTTCCAAAACAACGAAGATCCTACTCTTTGTGTCTCACACTAATGACATAAAAAAGCTGCTTTTATGTTTTCCTTAGTGACTTTTAGCCTAAACATTAAAGATTACGGTCATTTGTCTCCTTATAGCAGGCACAAGACATGATCACACTCAAGCAATAAGCACCCACCAGAGAGAGAAGCTGTAAAGTATTTCTGGTGCCATATTAATGCTGAGAAAACCAAGTAAAAAGCAGACTGAGAGACACCTACTCTAAATATATTCTATTGGATTTCTGTCTTTTTAAAATCAGGCTTGCTAGTTATACTATCTTAACTTTCTTTTCTATCAACGTTTTGAAAGAAGCAAACATTGCATTTGGGCAGGCCCACAGTCTCTTTCTGTTTCCAGCTTGTACCCACCTTTCATCTCCTATCTGATTAAGCCACTTAACACAAAGTGGAGTCTTTAGGTCACGTTTAGTGTCAGTGAAATGTGTCTAAATAACATCCCCAGACAGGTATCTAAGCATCTGCACATCCTACCTGCTAAAGATCCACCTCTCAGAATGAAAAGGTTACGAGCACAGCCCAATGCACTTGGCTGGGGCTGCTCCCATCAGCTGTACTACAAGTATCTGCACTCGGATGGCACTGGGTGCTAACAAAGAGCCCAAGTGCCCTGCAGCTCTTGCTATAGAAAGCAACAGGAATTCAGGAATTTTCAAATCCCTGCTGCACACAGCATTTCTCAGTCCTCAGCCAGAAATGATTGCACTTTTGATGCACCACATGTCAGTTAGAAAGTACCCCAAGAATAATGAGGAAAATGTTTAGAAGTTAGGGAAAAGAAAAAAACATTTGCATTATTCTCTCTATTTTTTAAAGAAGAATATGTGTTGAAAAGTGTCTGCCTGTTTTGTTGGTTGTATTTCTTCCATAAAAATGAGCTGCATAGGCCCATTCTAGTTTGGCTTTTCTCCAGCAATGCACTACTTCAGTTTAAAGCAGAAAAAGTAAAGCCATTTCTCTGGAATAAGCCTGAAGTGACATGAAACTGAATCAAACAATCCACTGGGATTTTTATTCTTTTATGAATTAGTTATGTTGGTATAGCTACTGTTACAGCATTTGAGCCAGTCCTTGTCTCGTTGAGGTTCATGGAATTTTGCCATTGTTCAGAAGAAAAGGAAGAAAAGTTCTTACTCTTCTACATTGCCATTTCCCTAATTAATATTAACAATGTACTTTTAGAAACAGTTTGTTTGGTATCACTTGCAAGACACAGAATCTGTGATGCTTAGTTTACTATTTTATCTGGAATGAAGTTTTGCTAAAACAGTTTTTAATATGGCTGTACTGTTAAATCTTAGACCTCCAGTGAGCCTCTCCTGGCCTGCAGAACAGAGTTGTAACATTTCTATTGCAATCACATTTAAACTTGAATGTTAGACGACAGCCAAGAACACTGTCCAGTAAGAAGCAAGATCTAGGGAGAAGTGTGCTCACAAGAAAATCCTACATAACTAGCATAGAAAGGAAATATGTATATATAATCATAAAACAAATATGAAAGATGAAATCCCTCAGATATGCCTTCTTCCCCAATCTTCATTGCTGTTTTTACAGAACTGTTAACCAGAAGTGCTTGCTCAAGCATAGATGTTACTGAGCAATTTGCTTTTATATTCTTGTAGAACCATTTGTGCCTCAGTAAGATGATAATGTCAGCAGCTCCTTTATTCAGTTCAATATTTTATATACACTAAATTTTCTAAAACTTCCTGCAAGTCTGACATGTCAGATTTGGGGTGTTTTATTTCAGATGTTAAACCTACTTTTTTGTCCATGTCCAGTGCCTGCTGACAGAAGTTTGAGCATTGTAGGCATTGGCACCCATGCCTACTTTCCATTCGTTATATTTCTGTTATTCAGGTGGCACAAGGACACGTGATCACACATACAGTTAGGTAGATCTAATACTTATGCCAAAGGAACAGAGGTATATATGAGGCAGTTTGTGTAGTGAGTAATTTTCAGAAGTGGCTCAGACTCTACTGTTGGTTACAACCTCTCTGGGTTCATAAGGATTTCATTTATTTTATCTCTTACACCCTGAGTGTGCATTATTAGCTGTCTCATGATACATCTTCCCTCTTTTGAACAATTTAGTACAGTTCCTCAATTTATTTGGCTCCAGAGTCAAATTTATGTCATCTGTTTTGCCAGACAGCAAAAGCAGTCTCATATAAGCATTTAAATCAATCAGACCATAGGACCTCAGTCCTGGGGAGTCACTCTTTTGAAAATAATTTATTACCAAAATACAAAAATACTTATCTGTAGAAATAAATCTGTATCTGCAGTACATATATCAACAAAGACAGGTAGATCAGGTAGCAAGAGTGTAGAATGAGTAAATGTTCTGAATTAATGCTTATGCTCTGTGAATTGGATTTTACAGGACTTCTAAAAAAAATAAAAGAAAAAAAAAAGAAAAAAAACCCAACAAATTCTTCTTAATACTCACCATTATATTTTTGTCTCTTTCCTTCTCCATTACTATTACTGCAGTCCTCGGGGATATGATGCATCTGTAAAAAAAAAAAAAAAAAAAAAAAAAAAAAAAAAAAAAA
>CM021766.1:40323923-40730256 GCA_011076525.1 Nettapus auritus | reverse complement strand
CAAAATTCTTCTTAATACCCCCCATTTTTTTTTTTTCTCTTTACTTCTCCATTTATCTTGCCCCCGGGGGTGTTGTTTTTATTTAAAAAAAAAAAAAAAAAAAAAAAAAAAAAAAAAAACATCATTATGTCCTACCCAGGTTGTTTTTCAACCTTTACACTTGAAAAGCCTTTAGAGATGAAGTAAGAGATGGCTGTGACTCAGGAGTCTGATAGTCCCACGATTCCTACCTGTGACCTCAGTGCTCAATGAAGCTTTCCACATGCACCCTTCTAAAAATTTCCCTGTCATTTCCAGCCAACATTTAAATCTCAGCATCAGCGGTAGAAGGACAGAAATTCCCCTACTTCAGCATCACCGTCATTTGGGCATGTGGGTGAGCAGGGAACAGCCAACCCAGGGCAGGCAAGGGGCAGATAAAAAGGGAACAAAATCACAGCAGGGAGCTTGGAGGACAGTTGCCCAATGTGCCTCTAAGTCTGGCACTCAGACTGCTCAGCCCACTTTCCTCAGCGTGCAGACTCTCAGGATTGAATTCCTTCTGCACATTTCAATGCGCATGAGATGAAAGTCATCCCACTGCAGAGTTAGTAACACTCCTCACGTGCTATTGAGGGACTTTGTGCTGCCGGTGTGCTATGCATGGTTCTCTGCAGAGACTAATTTCAACTTTCAGTATAACTGGGAGTAAAACAGCAGGACATGGCTGTGCCTCACAAGTTACTGGGGGAAATGGCTTTGAATCTTCAGACTGGCTTTCTATCACACAAGCCCTCAAAGACTTGAAAGCATTGCTGCCTTTGCTCACCAACATAGTTCAGTGCTTGAGCAGCACTGCAAGGGAGTAACACTGTGTGCAAGCAGTATTCCTGGACCTGAGCACACAGTTAGTTGAGCCTGGATTCAAGCTTGGTTCCAAATTCAGACTCACCTAGCACATGGTTTTCCCTTTAAGCATGCATATAGATGTGAGGGAGAGTGCCAACAACACCTGGTAACTTAGCATGACAGTATGTTCTGGATGAGCTGAGCAAGAAAGAGTGCTCAGCACAGCTGCAAACTTCCTGAGCCTGTACACAGCATGGTTGTTCTAAATCTCAGCAACAGTAGAGCTAACATCCAGGAATAACCAGCAGAAATAGAGCTCACCTTGCTAAAGCCAGTTCTCCAGCCATTCGTAACTTTGCAAGGTAGACAAGAACAATGACTATAGTTCTCGACACTACTCATTCACATAAAGCTACATGCATGAATAGCTGTTGGCAGAAGCATTATCTTTCACTTTACCCCTCTCAGAGCAATAAAAGACTTTACAGCAAAGATAATCTCAAACTGGAAGAAGTGCAGTGAAAAGCTTGTAGGACCATTAGAAGATATCAGAAGAACTTGGCATACATGCCACCAAAAAGGAAGACTGGGCAGGGATACAAGAGCTTTATGAATAAGACATGAATAAACATCAGCAATTATAAATCTAATGAAACTGCAAGGCTGCATTGGCCCAAGAACAAAAGGATATAAAACAAGCCTACATCAGTCTGCAAATTAGGGGAAGGTTTCAAACTCTCTCAGCAGTGTAGTTCTGAAAGAGCTTTTAAAAAGAAAAGGTCAAGCAATGTATAGTGCCCAGCAAGTGCTGGGACTGGGAAATGCTTTACCACAAGTGCTTCACATGCACAGGGGGCATGGGGAAGTTAGTACAGACTTCTCCATGCAGGGGACTAAATGTTCACAACAGGGGACTACACTAGACACCCATCTGTTTTCCTGTGCCAAATACTCCACTCCTTGACCAGCAAGAGTTAGGTCAGCAGTGATGGACAGCCAACCTGTCTGATGGACAGCCAACCTGTTAGGACTTCTGGAACAGGAGCAAGAAAGAGAGAAGGTGGAAGCTTTACTAAGAGTGTCTCTATCAGGATTCAATTTATGGTTTACAACCCTTTTCTATTTTGGACTTAAGCTGCATAATTAGCACTGAACCTGACAAGGTGCATGCCAGCCAAGTGATTTAGCTTCAAAACATAATTACTTTTCTTATACGGTTGAGGAAATAAAACAAGGAATAAATCCAGTACAGTATTTCATTAAAAGACATCTGTGAAGGTGCGTTATTATTGATAGTGGTCTCAATTCAGTCTTGGTATAAACCAGGTGTACAACTAGGGCTGGATTTGGCCAAATATGTTAAAGATTTAGTCTAATTAGTTTAGCCTATATCACTGAACATGGCATCAGTAACATGACTGAATGATGTTATAAATCTATGTGTTCAGGGCAAGCCTGATCAGACCACCAAGACAGGGAAATAGATGCTTAGTCATCATGTGTGTCTGACAGCAATAGTACCTTGCAGAAGAAAATTGTTCTCCTAACCAACCTCCCAGAGAGCGTTCCTGCTCTAAGTTAGCCATCTTTCAGCTGCATACCGACGGGCAAGAAACAATGGGGGAGCTATCTTAGGAGATTTAAAAAATAAAAATAAATAAAAAATAAAAGAGCTATCTTTGGAGAGGTTTTCCCTGGCATGAGTTCAGCAGAACAGGACTTTGACAGGAATTGCAGGAGAAAAAGAAGAAAGGGTGAACGGTCGATGGGCAGAGGGAGATGACGCCAGCTGACTCAGTTGCATGGCATTCAGATTTCTCTGTGGTTGAACAACCACATGTCTGGAGAGACACCTTCTCTAACCTGGTTCCGAAATTCAAAGTATTGTGCCACACCTCAGAAGTAAGCAAGGTTTCCAGAATGCTGGTTGCATGTCTCTCCCCACATTTGTACCAGTGATCAAAGCAAGGAGACAGAAACCATGTCATTTGCTCATTGAAGACACAGGAGCTCATATTGTAGGAGCTAAGGTCCCTGGCTGACTTGCTGTCTGACCCTCTCATGTAACCACCTCATCTAGGAGGACAACAAAGGGGAAGGTCCCAGTCTGCAAGGTTGACCCACCTGAGTGGTCCAGGGTTTGTTAAGCATGGAGGTGCCACACAAACCTCTTTCACATTTGCCTGAGAGACAGTAAATCATAATCTCTCACAGTCAGAGTGATACCCCGGTCAAAGAAGAGATTAGATAGTACAGCTTGTTCCTTCGCAATTTATAGGTGAAGTGCTCTGTGCTGGTGCAGTGAGGAGGCAGCTTTGCACTGTGCATTATGATGCACCAGCACAAGCTGGAGTGGAGATTGGCAAGGGGAAAGCAGAAAGTTATTATTTTTGAGATTGTACAATTCTGGGACTAGAGCTACTCTGCAAATTGAATTCATATTGATAATATGTAGTAGGCAAACTATTTTTCAGAAGGAGAAAACTTCCAGGCTGTTCTCAGCCATGTAGACAACAGTACCATATTTCAAAACAAATACTATTAATTTTCCTTTACCCCCTTTAGATTAAAATAGGATTTAATTCTATGACCAGAATAAATACCATTAATAATTCTGGCTTATTTCTTGACACCATACATAATAAAAATGTACAGGCTGGTTTGTGCTTTCATTCTGTCTGTACCACAGGTACATTTGGGAACTGGAGTCAAAACATCTTCTCACAGTGATCAAATAAAGCAATGTTGTTTTTACAGATACTGCATGCCATGGGAAAGGAGAAGAAAGGAAAAAAAAAGAGCTTAATACTTACTGCCAAGGATCCCATTTTCAAGAGCTGACCTAAGGGAAAAAACTCCCCAGGCCCTGCGAGACTTTCTGCTGGCCAGAGTACAAAATGAATATAAAAGAAATGCGTAAAGAAAAGAAATGAAAATTTCATCATTGCCTATTTATTCCACAATAGGGTGATCTGTATGAATGAGAACGTGACAGCAACTATGATTCCTGAGGCTGGGGATTACAGGTTAATGAAAGGGCTTGAGACACTGGTTGAAATTATTGAAAATTAAATAATAATTAAAAAAAAAAAAAAAAAAAGAAGAAAAAAGAAATTTAATGACTATAATTTTATTACAGATAAAAAGATGTTGTAATGACTATTTGCGTAGCACTAGTCCCTTTGCCACCAAAACCAGTAGCTACAACCCAATCTGGTTCTGCAGTGAAAGACGTGACTTCAGCACAGCAAAATGCAAGCAGAGCCACACAATGTTCATTAAATCAATGGAGAGAATTTACTTCTCTAGAAAAGACAGGAACATGCAAAGTGCTAGAAATATAAATACACCTTATTTTCATAGATAGATACATACATCTTCTGTGAAGAATTCAAACATTATCAGAGTCAAGCTTGTAGGATCTGCCTGACTTTTAACTGAAGCTGTGAAAGTACACTGCGTGTCCAAGGCTTGATGCTCCAGTTGACTATGACAGTGAAGAGCTGTATTGACAACAGAGCTCTAAAAAAGGTAAAATTGTTCTCTACACACACTGGCATTTGCATGTCTGTGGAGAAAGAAAGTTGTTTTTACCTGCTAACGCATTATCCTGTAGGTGGAAACTTCTATCACTTGTATGCTTTGAAGCACATGAAAAAAATGTATCTTCAAAAAGCTAAAAAACAAACAAACAAACAAAAAAACATGATTATTAAGAATAATTACATCTGGTTATACTGAGCTATTTAGAAATATTACTGCTTTATTTAGAGGTCTTCAGTTAGAGGGGATTTAAGATCAGAAGCACAACTCCATCTGATCAAGAAAGGCTGTTCTGAGAATCATCATTCTTTCTAGCTCAGAATCGGAAAACAGAAAAATTGGACAAAAAAATGGGTCCAGCTGATCAAAACTTTTAATAGTGATAATTTTTAATTATTTTACTTTCATTGTAAATTGTTTAAGTGTTTTGGCTTGCCTTTTCCCTATGCACTACATTTAAAAATATGTAAAAATACGTTAAAAGTTCATTCAGGTTGAAGAAATTGCAAAAGTAACATTTAAAATGTAGCATTATATAATCTGATATTAAAAAACCACCACCAACAACAAAAAAACTAGGACATATGTCAAAAAAGCAATCCTTTGCCAAAACAAGCTTAATTTTTGATAAAGGAAAACAAATCATATAAAATTAAATATTTTAATAAAGAATATTTTGGTAAGTATCCCAGTCAGTCAATTTTAAATTAAGAAGCTTTTTTTTAAAAAAAAAATAAATACTTTTTCTAAAAGAAATGTTTTTCAGATCTTGCATTCATATTTCACATTTGGTATATATTTTATAGCTATCACTAGTCTTATCAAAAACTGATTTCTTTAAATATTATAATTTTTATTATAATGGTAAATTGTTAGGGATATATTTCACAACTGAAATTTAATTTGGAATAAAAATTGAAAACTCAATTCTTTAGAAATAAAATCTAAAATTTTAGTTGTAAAACTGAAATCAGTTGAAATTATGAAATCTGTAAGAAGAGTTTAAATCCTACTGTAGCTGATATTATTCCTCTTAAACTTGCCTATGTAGAATTTTGATTAAACAGATTAAATTATTTTTCTTCATAATATAATCTTTATAATTTCTTCTTGGTGTTGAACCAAGCACGTATGATGGAGTACATTAAATTAGACATTTAAAATTGACAGTACATGTTATATTTGCAGTCTTTTTCTATGTACATTGCATTTTAAGTTTTACAATTAATGATTCATAAAATGAATGGTAAATGGTAAATGATTTACCATTTGTAAAGTGAATGGTAAAGGTAAATGATTCAGCAAAACAATACAAGTTATCTTTTCATTGCTGTTTTGAAGTAGATCGGATGTTAGGAAAAGGTTCTTCACCCAGAGGGTGGTCAGGCACTGGAACAGGCTCCCCAGTGCAGTTTATGGCAATGAGCCTGCAGGAGCTCAGGAAGCCTTTAGTCTGATTTTTGGTTGTCCTGTGTGGAGCCAAGGGCTGGACTCGATGATATTTGTGAATCCCTTCCAAGTCAGAGCATTCTGTGATTCTAAGTAAATTCCATGTAAGACCATAATTACAGCCTTCATTCTAAAGCAGAAAGGCTTTTTTTCTTTTTCTTTTTTTCTTTAAGTGATATCCTTGTATCCTAACTAGAATTTCAGGATGATAGTCAGCCTATAATCATGGAAGGGACACAGCACAGCAAAGCTGTGAGATGTCTTGTCCAGCTGTCATATTTGGGTGTCTGAATTTTCACACCACGAAACAATGTGAAGTTTTTTTTAAAAAGCTGTGGAAGAACATCATGAATGCTATGGAAACCTCACAGCTGGAGCCGTACCATGCCAGGCAGGTCACGTCCCCAGCATGCTTATGAATACATATCCCCATGTTTCCCCAGCAGCAGGACATGCTGCTATGACACTTCTGCCCTAAGGTTCAGGGAGGTTTCTGCATGTAGAGCAGCCTCTTCTTCTCTCAGAGGTGAGGATCAGCAGTTACAGAGCGCTTCCAGCAGCATCTGGTTTTTAACAATATCAGGACAGCAGGCTAGGCTCCTCCCTGGAGTAATTCCAATGCGCAGCATTATTTTGCCTTTTATTTTAAGGAAAATTGTCCCTGTCAGCATGCTTTCCAGGCAATGCTGCCACAAGTTTATGCAGAGTGCAGGAAAAAAAAAAAAAAAAAAAAAAAAAAAGATAAGATGAAGAGCAAAAATAAGCAATAAATATACATATCATTGACATGATCATCCCTAGATAAATCCAAGCTAGTGAAACACCGATGACGGTGCCAAGGAAAGGACAAACAATGTCAGAGTAAGTCAAAAGACATCCTGATGCTTCACTTTTATTTCCCTTTATTCAGGGAAAGAAAGTTAAATATTTTTGGGTACTCAAAGAACTTATTTTTAAAGAGGAAAAAGCTAAACGAACAGAGTTAAGTAAGAAATTTATTCCCACTCTCTACCTATATTGTCCCAGTGGAAGGAAGAACCACTAATGATTACATGGTAATTCAGTTAGCTTAGCCACCAGTGAGCCTGAAATGCCACACTTGCCAGGATTACCCTGCCACTGGAGTGCAGGTGATACACAGCATCTTGAAATGTAGTAAAAGACACAACCCATGCTGAATCTCATAGAAAAGGTGGGAATAAGAGCTTGCTTTTCCTGGCAGCGCCTTGTCAAGCCTTGAGCAGTCTGAGGTGCCACAGGCAGCTGCCTTCCAGCCAGCCAGGAGGGCAGGCTGGCACCCTGACACTTGGCAAAGTGTTTTGCCTACCCTCACATAGGTAAAATGAAAATACAGAAACAGTGGTATAATCAGTTTCCACTAAGAAAGAAAGAAAAAGAAAATGTAGTCCAGTGTTTTGGACCAGACCACCATGAACTGTCAAAGTCATCCAAATGAAAGTTTCTGATTTTTTTTAGATTTGTTCATAAGAAGCAATGACAGAATAGGTGCTAAATCTGATTTTCCCCTGTCACCGTGAACTCACAACACATGGAACTCTGGGCACCAGCAACCCCCAGCATCTCCAGGAGAGCCCAGCAGTATATGAACATGCTGAGAGTGCAGAGGACCCCAGGATTCAGTGGATGTGCATTAACTGTGATGGAAGCCATTATTTAAGAGTTAGTCTATAGCAGTACCAGATTTTCAGACTGGCCTTTGAGGGCTTTCAGTAGTCACGTACAAAATTTGTCCTTGTGGTCATGACTTTGTCCCACCAGTTTAGGAAAACGTTTGAAAATGCCTCATAAGTTAATACCACAATAATATAATAAAGCTGACTGAAAACTGGCTATGCTACTTGCCAAGAAAATGCCCTGAAAAAGTTGCAATGAAAAATTTTAAATGGGAGATATAATAGCCACGCAAAACTCAAAGACAGACTCACTTAGACTCCCTGAAATATTTGTTATGACATTTTTTTCTGAATATTGTCAATTCAAAATGAAATATAATTTAACACCAAACCCCTGAAATGTTTTGTGCCACATATGTCAGCCTCTTCAATAAAAATGTCTGTTGCCTTTCTACATGTCACAAAATCCATAATTTTTGAATAATTTTGCTTTTATAAAACCCAACATAAAATGTGCCAGCTGAAGTTTTCCAACCAGTTATTTTCCAGGGGAAGCTGAAAGAACACAGTAAAGATAATTTTAGCAAGCAAGCAGAACACTCAGAGTTGAATCCATACAGGGACTGCAGGCATGAGAAAACCACCTAATGTAGGAGCTGATACCTGCCACAGATAGTTAAATACCCGTCTGAGAAAAAAATCAGTTTAGTCCCCTGCTGTATTCATGCTTCTCTGCAGTATAATTAAGCACAAAAGCCATGGCAGTCTTAATCAGACAATAGCAGCAAAGCCAGGTATGGTCCCACTTAAGGGAAACCCAGCTAGGAATATTTCTTTGACAGAGAAAGAGACTTGGGAGTAATTATCCATACTGCAATGAACAGAGTTCACAGCTGAATACAATTGGAAAAAATAAAATAAAATAAATAAATCCCACTGTTTTGATCTGCCTGTTCAACGGAGTCTCCTGTTGAACTGATGCACAAAGCCAGTATTTTGTGCTTGCTGTGTCAATGCTGGTAACCAGAGCACCCCCACGCTAAAGAGCCTGCACCCTGAGCTTGCAGCAGCACAAAGGACACGCTTGGTGCCAGCCATCAGTTGCCAATGTCACTGCCAACTGCAGCAGGCAGGCAGGAATGGCAGTGGCAGGTGACCACCAGATAGGTACAGCCCACCTGGGCTTGGTACCCCACGCTCTCCTTCACTTGCTCTGATAGGTACAGAGGAAGACACCACAGACTGAACTTTGCTGTCCTAGCAGGCAGCATTGCACAGCCTGTCCCTATGAATTTTCACTTCTCTGTGCGTAAGGGAGAAAGCAACATCAAACCTAGAGCACCAGCCTAAGCAAGAGCTACAGCTTGGCAAGTACATGACAGGAAAGATAATCTTGCCCTAATGCTTCTCACCTTGGCACACTGCAGTACCCACCTCACTCTTGCCAGTGACCAGCTCTGTCCTCTGATATCCCTTTGTGCTCTGACGTACTTATTAGGATTCACATGGATGAATTCAATGACATATTTAGTCATCACTTTTAGCTCTAAGCAGTTAAAAAAAAAAAAAAAAAAAAAAAAAAAAGTTACCATCACAACTGCTTTAAGTGTTTCCTGTGTTTCCCATTCCTTCTTAGCAGTCACCTGCAGATTCATCAAAACTCAACTGTTTGCCTCTCTAACTCAGGTGAAGTATATTTTCTAAGTTTCAGATGAAATAACACAACAGGATTAGGAAGGGAAGATAAATTCCCAGTATTGATCTATTTCTCTCCATTTAAGAATTGTGTGGGGACCCAGCAGAAATTTAATAAAATCTCTCTCCTACCAACAGCTTATGGGTAGAAAACAATACATTCACGAGCACTCCTTTGGGTGAGAGGCCTCAGTCATTTAGAGCGGGCACCTCAAACACTGGCGGTTATGCTCCTATTTCCAATTGTGAATAAAAATAAAGTATTCCTAGGGGAAGAGGATTACCAGAGGCTGAAGCCAAATTTATCAGCAGAGAAAAGTGCCCGGTAAGAGTGGGCACGAAGCTGTGCCTTTGTTCCCAGAGGAGTCCAGCTTCCTTAGCAAGCTGAGCACCTGCAAGGGGCAGCAGAAAGGCCAGACTGCTTTGGCCAAGTTTGCTGGGTCAAACAGCATGCAGGAGCAGTACAGATCAAGCTGAGGAAAGTGCTGGTTTCTGCAGCATTAACTGCATTTTGGAGGCAAATGGAGCAAGCAAGGGGCCTAGAAGCAGTCCTCAACGTGGAAGAGCCCTGCACATCACGCAGTGCCACTTCTCCCTCCCCACCCTACCAGACAAACAGCAAACACTCTGCCAAAACAGCATCGAGGAGCCCATCAGGCTGCAGAGCCAGATGAATGAGTGTGCAACATCTCACCTGCTTTAGAAAAGAAATTGAGAGGAGGCTGCAAATCCATCAGAGCTTAAGGATCTTGCTGCAGGATAACACACTGCTGGCATTCAGGAGCTTGATCCTTCTAGCAGTGTCTAAATAGCATCTTTACCATGGAATGATGAAAAGAAGGTAAAGGAGTCCCAGTGCAAAGCTTTCTCTCCTTTGTAGAGAAGGAGATATCGTTTGGGCTCAACAGCTGACAGCAGTCTTTAAATATTTGTCAGCTACCCCTGTTGTCTCCTGGATTTTCAGTTGCAGCTGTTGTAACCAACAGTGCCATCTGCCTTAGAGTGCCTGGCCAGGAGCCCACTCATTTTGTTGCCTTTTTGCTTGTAATTTCTTTCTTGACTGATTTTTCTCACCCGTTCCTCTGGCACAGGCTCATGGCTCTTCTTCTTCTGCACAATGAGAGCAGCTTCAGCAACATCCACCCCTTAGACAGGGAGAGACTGGCTGCAGCCACCTGTCCTTTACAGCCTCTCACTTTAACTCTGAAACCAAGTTGTTGCTTCACCAGTTCTGGTGGTTGTCCCCATGGCTCTCCTCCAGTGCATAACAACATGGATTTGGAGGGATTTTGAATTTGCTTTCTCTCCACCCAAGTAGCTCATACTCCTGAATTCATTAGCCCAAACTAAAAAATCGCTGCCCCAAAACCACTGTAGGTTTCTGTAATCCATTCCCTAGGGGCACTGACCAGTCCCCAGGCAGGATAAAGAAACAAAGGAGACTGCTCTCAGGTGCCTGTAACAAAGATCTCAGGAAAGATATTATCTCATGTTTTCCAGGGGGAAGAAAGCACGCAAGGCCCTGAGATGGATAGCCAAGATTTCCATACAATGCCAACATCAAATCTTCCCTTCAGAAACAAGGTTAGTTGTAGGCAACAGAGATCTAGTGGTCACTGTGGCAATCACATTGATCCACTGAGCTGTGCAGGTGTGAGTTTAATGCTTCTGAGACCAGATGTGACATGGGTCCCATCACACAAATCCTTTGTACATCAAAAAGGCAGACATGTCCTGGGCAGATCAGTACTGTGTGATCAGAGCTTTTGCTCTGACATGTCCACATCTGCTGCAGGGTGACCAAATAACCTGAGCTCAAACCATCAGTCCCTGTTATCTAAAAGAGCTAAATCTAGTGGCAGTGACTTTAAGAATCAAACCTAATGGAATCATGTCAAACTCATGCCACCAACAGTCAAGCATTCAGATGCAACAGTCCATCTGCAGGATGAATCCCATCACAGTCTGGAGCTTGGGGCTCCAGATTTAGTTTCACAATAATTAAGTAACCTCTGGCTAACCTGAAATGAATATTGCTGAGTGCATACCCCAATTATCAGCTGTGTGTTACAATAAAAGCTACAATGAAAAAAAAAAAAAAAAAAAAAAATCTGAACTGAACCTGATACAGCAATAGCTAGAGATGTTAGTATGCAGACACAACACTAGTTTCATTTATCAGTAGCCAAACTAATGGAAAAAAGCCTCAACACAGAATGTAGATGTGACTTTTAGGAAAGCTAAATTGCTAATTAATTTTTGTTAATTTTGATTAGGATTGCATGTTTGCAATTGACATATGCAGTGTAAGCACATCCACCTCCAAGCCAGAACATCAGTTAGATATACTCTTGTAACCCTCCAGCCAACAGAGGCAGGCAGGAGACACAGCATCTTACCTGGAAACCTTTGCTCTATAATGGTTGAGGAAAGGAATTCCAGTTGCATTGCCTGGAGATTATTTTTTTTTTTCACTAAATATAAGAGGACTTTAAAAAGATATGGTGCTCAGAGACATGCAAGCAAAGGAAATCTTCTGGGGAAGAGTATTGTAACCCTCAAGCCTAGTGTAACATAGCTGATGCTGGAAGAAACAAACCACAGAGTAATATAACCTGCTTATATAAAAAAGACCTCAGATAAAAACACTTTTTTTTTTTTTCAAATAATTCTCCCTTTGCAAGGCAACATTTATAGTAGTTTATAGATTAGCTCTGTTCAGTCCTCACTAAAGCAAAGCAAATCTTTGCAGCTAGAACTTTGTTTCTTTTCTGAGGCACTATCTGAACTAGGGAAATATAAACCGCATGGGGGTTATGCATTTTATGGGTATTCTTTCCAGTTACTAAAAGGACTTGTTGCTGAGTGGTACCAACATAATGGATTTTTGCCTTTGTATTCATCCACCCACCACGCATCCCCTGTAGTGACCAGACCATCCACATGCACTGCTTTCATCATCACAGCATGCATTGTGTTCCTCCACCAGAAAGATGGCTTTATGGAGTTTGCAACGATGAGCAAACAGTCCACCCCCACCTCAAACTGCATGAAACTACATGAAGCATCTTCTCCAGCAAGCTTGCATTTGAAACTGATTGAAAACCGATTGCAATATTTTTTTCCTCTTTGTTTTCCTGAACAGTCTCAATGAAAATCAGCAAGGCTGGAACAGATACAAGCTCTCCTGCTCAGCTGTTGCTCTCAGACAGTGGTGAGATCCAGCATCCAGCTATCAGTTACTGGCATTCATACTGGAGGTTTTCATGTCTGTTTAGGCACACAACCCAAAATGAGGTATCAGTGCTTAGGGGTTTTCCTCCATACCCAAAAAATGGCAGTCTTCAGCTCACGGTCTCACTTACGGATGTTGAGCTTCATTCCCATCCCAGGAGTCTTGTATCAGCGGTGACTGCAAGTAAATGCTTGCCTCTGCGTAACGCCAGCTTCAGAGACGGGAAAGGTTTCTGCTGCACAGAAGGAAACAGTTCCACAAAATATCTGACTCGTTGGTTTCATTCCAAATCAGAACGAAGTCACGCAGCGAGGAAGCGTTTCCAAATTACGAGGCAGCCTCAGCCGAAGGCAGGCCAGCTGGCTGGGTGCCCTGGCCTCCGAAATCCTGGGGGTTCAGCAGCCCCCTCTCTGGGCCACTGCCACGCAGCCTCTTCCAGAGTCCTGCATCTGGGAAGCCTGGGGAGGCCGAAAGCAAAACCAGGCGCAGTCAGGCTGGCACAAAGTTAGGTGGGTATTGCCACCACCCAGCTTAGATTGCCTCAGAATTTTGTCCAAATCAAATTATTTCCCTGAAGGGCTTGTTTGCTGAGATCTGCTGCTTGACTGAAGCACTTCCCCACAGGAAGTTTGGTGCCCAGCTCCAGCCACGCTTGTTGGCAGCCTTCCCCATCTCTTGTCATCGAGTCACCAGCTGTCACAGCACTGCCATCCTCTAGCACCATGATCTTCTCACATAGGGCTAGTGTGGCATTACCTTTCTAGATGTATCATTTCCTACTGACAGAAGGATGTCAGTGTAGATAGAGTAAGCTGAGAAAGGCCCTGAGGACTGCTGTTGATTCAGAGACCACAACCTAAGAAAGTTTGTTTCTATGTGGAGAATGTGATTTATATCTCTAATACCATAAAGTGTGTGCACCTCTTACCACGATTGCTTTTACAGACTCAAATATTTTTAAAAGAAAATGAGTAATTAGATAAAAGCAGCCTGCTATCAGAAACTGAGTAATAATTTATAAGCCTTCACCAAAACTTGAACTGATTCTGACACTTCTCTTGGTTATTTACAGAAGAGAGAGAAACTCATATCAAATGTGCTCTGAAATCTGTTTATAAGGGCAAGCTGAGAGACAGAGAATCTAAAACATAAGCATTTTCTGAAATATCTGAGTGGGAATAAAACTATTTCCACTACCTTCCATTGTGCAGTATTTTAACAACAGTAAATACAATATATGGTTTTACTTGAACCAAAGCAGCTTAATACATATTTCCTCAAAACTAAACAGTGTCAAACTATGAGAGCTTTGCTCATTTTTCATTTATATACATTTAGCCATGGACTCAGAAGGGGACTTTATCAGAAGCAGAGATTAAAAAAATGGTATAGCTTCATGATAGGGCAATGAATAAGACAATTACCTGAGTTACAAACAATTCATTTTTAGATTGCACATTTTCTGATGCATTTTTGCTTTTGTCAGCAGTATTGTAAGTCAGTTACACTCACAAAGGCTTGAATGTTTGTTAAGACCTGTAAATGACTGCCTAGAAGTAACAGAGTAGCTAAGTCATCTTTTCAATTAGACAGGCCTCTCTCTGTCATCCCTGATAATGTTTTAGGATATTCTGTAGGTAAGACAGAGCAGTTATCCAATAAATTCAGCTTTAAACAGAAATTATCCATTTCTAATAGTTAAATAAAAGCTTTTTAGAATCCCTCATAGAGTAGTTTTTATAACATAGCAGTTGTCTAGCTCTCCTTGCTCATGACTGCAAGTACCATCTGACTGCAAAATGTTTTATGTATTTTATAAATACACTAGTGTGCTGTAAATACATATATGTAGAATGCGCCTATGAAAGACCTTCTTTATCCGTTTCTTAATAAAAATCAACAATCCATTTGTAAGCTTTTTATGTTAATATTTATGACAATCCCACGTAATTATTAATTTATAAAAATATTTAATTTACAGTAAACTGTGATTTCTTATAACAAATGTAGATGTAATTAACAGTTTAAATTCATCTTTAAAAAAAAAAATCTCAGAAATCTCAGAAAGATTCAGCACAGTGCCAGTTTTAGATCTTAATTACACAAACCAAAAAGCAGTACCATGGCTTAAAAAAGGAGGTTTAAGACCCACATGAAATTACTGAACTTTGTTCACACAAATAGCTGCAGCTGATTGCACATAAAAAACAGGTAAAGAAGAAACAAATAAAAAGTTTACAGGAGTGCTTTTAAAAGGGACTCATAAGAGACCTGGCATTTTTGGTGGGGTGGACGGTGATGACTGTGCCTCTTGGCACCCCAGCCATTTGCCCTCCCTCTGCCCCAGAGGACAACATCATCACAGAGACAGCTGAGCAGACATTAACCTGGTCCTCAGTAGGTTTATGTCCCACCCCAGTAAGCACAGTCATCCTTCATCTGGACATTCTTCATCTTCACATCCCATTTTCTACATTAATTCTTTAGCAATCACTTGACCTTTGATTTGCTATCATGGACTGACCACCAGCAGGCAATGGTAACATCTCCTTTCAAAGGGCAACCAGCAGCCCATGTCGGCCTTCCAGGAGGTCTTCATCTCCACCACACCACAGAAGCAGAACTGAGAAAACATATCTCGAATAGCCTTATTTTATACCTGTATGAGTATTTCTCTTTCTACCCACATTAATTTGAGGTTATGCAGTCCCTCTTGCAGAGTCTGCACCTCTGGCGGGTCTCCTCAGAACACCCATTTGTCAGACAAATTATGCCAGGTCACCCATTTTGCTGCCAGCTCCACTGGTGTCTCTGCACTTCTCTTTCTTCCTGCTGCTTTCTCCAACCATTTGGTGTGTGGTTTCTGTTCTCCTTACTTTCAGCATAGGTCTATCTGTTGGTCTATCCAGGTAAAATGCTGCCCTCCATGCCCAACATGAGCGTACACTTTATAGAAAAGCCCCTTGAGGAACAATGGTTCAGTACAAGTCTTTTCTATTTCCACTTTGACATAATCCCCTGTGTTCTTAGACATTTTAATTCTCTGTACTGCTAAACTAATCCAGATCTTAAATGCGCAATAGAGCCCATGAAATTTAAAGCAATTTTCATGTCACCAGAAACAGATTTTTTTTAATTGTCTCTAACATCTTGAGTTGGACTTACCAATGCTATATAACCCTAATTTTCAGAACATATGAGTTTGGTCAAACAATTGTTAAAAACACTCAGAAAACCTCCTCTGAGGTATGGAAAAAGGTTAGAAAACCTCCAGGAATAATAAACAAAATCTTTCAGTGTAGCAGCAGCCCTATGTTCTTTCCTGAAGACAATTCTCATCCCATTAGAGTTAGTGGGGAAATCACCATCAACTCCTATGGATTCTGAATTCCTCCCCTCTTGACTTGGCATACCGTGGGTGTGTTATGATACCAAGACATGATTAGTCCTTTAACACCAGCTCTTCTGTTGGCAGCCCTCAACAATGTGGGTTACTGCAACTACAGAAGATGATATTTTCAGCTTTGTAGACTTTTAGAAATGCAAATTAGGTACACGGAGAATTCACATGTATGGATTGCATTATACTTCGCCTTTTTTAATCACTTGATAGGTATACTTTAGAAGGAGCTAGAAACCATTAGAAAGCTTTTAGAATTTTAGCACAGGTTCTGTTTGCAAGTCCCCACCAGCTAACTGTGGCACTTTTTCCATTTCACTACTCAATATCAACATGGTGTCAGAGACTAAATATCTCAGGATGTATCACGGAAAGTACCACATTTATTCATGTTCGATCTCATTTTATATCAGCGTCTTCATCACGTAAGCTGTAAAGGAAAATAAATTTAAAAAGAGCCACCCATGATTTAAAACTAGAGGAGAAATAATTAAGATTAGTAGCAGCCACAATTTCTGAATTAAGATATACAGTGTATAGCCCACATTTTATGAATTCACTTTATCCAAATGATTTGTAGCTCACTCTTTTGTGTTGCTAGAGTTCAGAGGGCATGAAAAATCATGCTGGCATATTAACCATTTAATTAACAACTTGCATGATAAAAAAGTACTATTCAGCTCTCTGACTCAGACAAAGACTGAAGGGAAGAAGCATGCTATAAATTTCACAGGGCTGGCCTCTAAAAATAAATGCTTTTGAGAATTTCAACATGATAAATGGACAGAGCGAAATCTCCATGTTCATGCAGCTTACTTAAGCCTTGTTCTCTGGAGTCTCACAGAGTGTATTTAGCTTTTCATTTTCTTTTCAGAAATTTCATTTCAGAAGCACCTTAGGAACAGTTATTTTAAGCTTGCACATATCATTGAAGGGATGCCAGTGCTATCCCACTGACAAAGCTGCTTAAGCATGCCCTGAAATCAAACTCAGTAGATGAGAAAGGCAAGACAGAGTTTCTATTAGATGCTCATCCCTCACGAGATGTTTAAGTTTGTGCTGTTTAGTGACTGCTTTCAAACAGTTCATACTAACAGTTCATACCCAAATCCCTTTTGTTGTGTACATTTTTTCATGTGTATTCAGCCTCCTTCTAGTGTTTATCAGCATACTTTCACATGGCAAACTGCCAATGAAATTCAATAGATGAGACGGACTTTAAGAAGCGATTAGAGTCTAAAGGTATTTGCTCAAAGACCTCCACCATGCCTTGAGAAGGTTCAGAAATAAGTTTGCCTTTCATATGCCCTGTTATCAGACAATAACATCCTCCACAATTTTATGCTCCAAAAACTCCTGGCAGCAGTAAAGAACAAAGGACCTTGTAATTGGCTTTTAAGAATGATAGAATTACAGCATTATTTTACATATGAAAAGTGAAGGTTATTGTTCAAGGCCATGTATTTCATCCTACACTGCATTAACCAACTATAATCAACACTGGCACCCCAAAAATCATGGATCAAAATGTCTTATAAGGCAGCTCATTCAAGTTGTTGAGACATAAGCTACATATGGTTTTCATGCTACTTAAAAAGCTCAGTTATTTTAACACCCCCACATCTAATAGCCTACTAGGTGCCTGTAAACTCCTCATTCATATCTATATTCATTCATACTCAGAGGTGGAATTAAATACATATTGTTCAAACCCAGCAAACACACTCCAGAATAACTCCCTTATATGGAAACAATGTTCACCTGAACATAACAACAAAAAAAAAACCTTTCCAGTGCATTTCTATCATTTACCTGTAGTTTGAGTATCTAATGGTTTTAATTCAAGGTTGCTACTCCTGTGCAGCAGTGAAGCCAGGAGGCAAAGAAGTTGATTCAGGCTCTCTGTAGGATCTCAGATACATAAAGTAAGACAGATTTCAGCAGTTCTAGACTTTGAAAGGACCACTTACCCTCTGAAGGAAGTTGCAGTAGAATGAAAGGGACTGAAAGAGACTTGATATATCATCTGGCAAATGTATATACCTAATGAATATGCAACTTACAATAAATATGTAAACCTATGGCTTGGTAACCAACAAAATTAGCCCAAATAGCATCTCCTTAAAGGAAATAAGTTTTTATTACATTGATTTAAATATTTGCATATGCCACCAATTAGCATTAAGAATCAAGAAAAAGAGAGAGAAAGAGAGAATATTACAGATTCATTGGGGCATTTTCTGAGTTTTTTTTTTTTTTTTTTTTTTTTTTTTTTTTAAACTTATTGAGCAATATTCTACTGTTCCCACCATGGAACCCACTGGTCAGCCTCTCCAGAGTGGATTCATTTGGATGAATAATATTTGAGTGATGCTCTGAATCCCCTCAAACACAAAACGCAGTCCAAGAGAAAGTATTCTGGACTAGATCTCTGTAGACCATGGTTTTTACTACTGACTTTGCCACTGACCTTAATTGTGCTAGTTTACCTCTTTGTGTCCCCCTTTTCCTCATTTCCTCTGCTCAGGTCAGATCACTCAAACAGATGTAGTCTTGCATTTTGTGCTCTCCTCATGCCCTGCACAAAGTAAGTCTAATGTCTAGGCTCTGCAGTAATACAAATCTATAGTAAAAACTTATTCTTTTCCCTGAATCACCAGTGGCTGAGTGAAAGTTTGTGTTTCCAGAGAGCAGCCAGTTCAGGATTAAGCTTTTAAGAACACAATAGTGCTTTTTAGGTCACTGCTATGTCAAGTATGAATGATGGCATTTTATCAAGGTGTAAGTGCAGCATCTGGTTTTCTGTCCATATTTGATCTCTTTTTCACTGGCTTTTAACATGCCCTTACCAATTACACTGCTTTATCTTCTGTGGTGTAAGAGTTGACACAGGTCTTTTGCAGGGTAAGAGCCCTTGCCTCACACCTGCCCCCACAGAGCATTTGTACCTGGTTTCTCTAGGATGGATCACATCGCCTTTATTTTGAAATCAGTCATCCAAGTTCATTCTTGTGAAGAAGACTTAACTAGAGTGAAAAATTCACTGTGAAACTCAGTAGCTTTGAATCACAGTTGGTGAACTAAAATGTAAATCAGCTATGTATTTACACTGAAGTCAATGGCACCTCGAGAAGCTTTGTCCTCTGCATTACTCAGTCTTGTGCTGATTCATAGAATCACAGAATGGTTTGGGTTGGAAGGGACCATAGAGATCATCTCATTCCAACCCCCTGCCATTGGCAGAGATGCCACTCACTAGATCAGACTGATTCTCAGGAAGGAGACTCCTAAGGACCAGCTAAACTCTGTTATCCTTTTTCCACATCTCCCTGGATATGTACAGGTTGCAGATGAAGGCAAGCATAGTTCCTGCTTGTAGCAGCACCTAGAGACAATGCACAAGTCATTTTTCATGTAAACTTTTGTATCTGTTGTGAGCACTAGGTGCCTCAGATGGGTGCCTGAAACATCTGGAGTAATGAAGAGATAACAAGCTCTTCTTCACACTGCAGTGGCTCCCTTCTATTCTCCCAGACTTCACAAAAAGAAGCAATGTGGGAGCAGAGAGCAGCCCGGGACACTCACATGCTACAGCCAGCGGCTCTCTATGCCTCTCAGCAGCTTTACAGAGACCAAGCAATCTCCCCTCTGCAAATGGTCTGCATCTCTCATGCTGACAGTTTCCCCCTTCCAATAGGTTGGGGAAAGTGTGAATTTCTCAAACCAGACGCTCAATAGTTCTCAAAATCAATGCCGAAAATCAGATTTATCTAGCAGGAGTCCTGGAAAAGGTGAGGCATCCAATAATAGTTAAGAAAAACAAATACATTTTGTGTTTTAAGATCACCTATGTAAAAATTTGTGTAATCACACAATGCAAACAAGAGGAGCCCATGTGAAATTTTTCCAGTCCAGGCTTAGACTGTGATCAGTTGAGGTGCCATGCATGTCATGCAACATTCCCAAAAGGTGTTGTTTATGCTAACAGCAAAAATCACTCATAAAGTTATTTTCCCTTTATCAACTTGGACTACGTTTTGTAGTTGCCATTCCTGTTATTTAAGGAGTAGATAATGGCTGAATTTGTCTGCTCTGTGCATTCACATCTACCCCTTCACACACACACCCCCCCCCTCTCTGAGACTGTAAGTCCATGTGCACTTGCTACTGGATGTGAAAAATCTTAACATACCATCCAATGGCACCTGGAGCTAGGATTGAACTAAACTGTGCCAGTCTACAAACAGTACCAATAATTTCCATTTATTCCATACCTTCACAACAAGGCTAAGAAAAAAATCCAGCATTTGAACTTCCTCATTCCTACCATGCCAGGAGATAGCACCAGTTCATATAAAAGCACTGAAGTCAAGAGGGTTCTACATAGCACAGGTTAGGTTTTTAGGTCTTCTTTTAAGCTACATTGCCCATCTCCTCATCACATGAATTCACATCTAGCAGACAAGTTTGCCCCTTTTTGTTGATCTGCTTCCTCCTTTCTTTTCACACTGGTCAGCTGGTGGTTCCTCTTGTGCAATTGAATTTGGCAGGTGCAAGAGCATTTGTTAAAGCTGTGCACAAGCTGGGGAATGCTGTTTTGACAGCTGATAGGTCTGCAGCATCCTTAGAGACTTTTAAAAGCACATTGAAAACTTCATTATTTACAAAGCTTTACAGCTGGGATGCACAAATCACCCATGGCTGATTTGTCAAAGGAACATTTGGCTGTATTTTTAGGTATCCACTTTTAGACTTTGCATAAACCTAGAAAGGGATTCTGTCTCATATTCCTATTTTAGAAACTTCCTTTATTCTTCTTCTGCAGTTGATTTTTTGGAGGGGGGAGGGGGGGGGATCGGGGGGAATTTAGGGGGGATTTTTTTTTTTCCTTTGGTTTGGGCATTTCCCTGCTTTGTTCACTGCAGCAGCTATAAGATGAATTCTGGGTTTCCCTCAGCTCCACACAGAATCAAAAAACAGTCACAGAGCAGCTGTGATCCCTTGAACACATCCAGGATATTACATTCTATTTCAGCCCTTCTTTTCTTCTGTGCTTGCAAACAACACATTTTTTACACTGCTTTAGCAGCACAGTTTCTATTACTTCTAATGTCTGTTTCCCCAAGACCATCACCATTTCAGGCTTTTACTTGCTTTTCTTCCCCCTTCCCCAGTCAAATCATAATTTATGTTCAGATGCATGAAGCTGCTAATATTTTCATTTCCTCTGTATCTCCAATTCCCCCCATCTCCCTTAGCTTAGGGAGAAGAAAACAGATCGGTTTTTAGGGAACACCAACAGCCCATGTAGAAGTCAGAAGGAGAAGCAGGCGTTCAGCACCTCTGAACATCAGGCCCTTTCTGCATATTTATGCCATGCTCATTGCACAAGAACCTGAACACCTGCACCAGCCTGGTGTTGCCAACTCTTCTGATTTTATTTCTGGGGTTATGTGCTAGTTTTAGTCAGTGCTTCTGGGATCATCCCATTACATGGAAATCTCAGCATTTGTAACATAACTCGACTGTGATCCTCAGGACCCCAGAGAAAAGCATGAATACACCATCCATGTGCCTGCATCCTGTTACAGGTCAAAAATGCACTGCAAAATCCTCTGTCTTCTAAAATATTACCTTAGGCCAATTCCTTGACTATAGAAGGACACAATTCGTGGTGCTCAAGACTCAGAGTAATGCAAGAAGTTTGAAGTGATTTACATTTTGTTCCCATTGTCAGTAGACAGTACACAAGGTCTGTACTAGAGGGGCTGGGAAAATGTTCATGCTGAGCAGTGACTTCTTTTTTTGAAGTTCACTTAAAATAAGCCTGTAATACTTCTGTAATCAAACATTCTATAAATACTCTAACAAA
Organism: Nettapus auritus; assembly: GCA_011076525.1. Lineage (NCBI taxonomy): Eukaryota > Metazoa > Chordata > Aves > Anseriformes > Anatidae > Nettapus > Nettapus auritus. The sequence continues at coordinate 40,708,600 of CM021766.1, read as the reverse complement.
TTAAGATACTGACAGCAATGTTCACTGTCTCCTTCTGAAAGGTCTTTAATTTATCATTCACATAAATCTCCACAAAAGCTGGATTCTCCTCCAGCCAAGAAAATGAAGCTGTTGTCTGAAGTACAGATCCAGTCAGAACATCTGAGCTCTTGAGAATACTTATAACGAGCCAGGTGTGTATATACATACACACACATGCACAGACACGGTAAAAAACTTGTATTATTCATAGAAATTACTTGGAAATTAATTTCAGCCTGAGAAGGTGTCGGGTTTGTAATCTGTTTGCAGGCAACTTGTAAACAGAAAGAGTTTGGGTTCACCAGGTTATTTGCTCGGCTCAGTTTTGTGTTTAATAAATTATTGGATTTTTTTTCTCTATTGGGTTCTTAGTGGATATAAACAGATTTCACAAGGTTGATCTCACTCCCAGATAAGCCAGGAGAACGAAGAACTTTAAGCTGTTTCCTTAACAACCTGATAATGCCACAAACACGGCAGTGAAGCTTCTGGCACTTGCTATTTTGAGAGGTTTTTATCCCTGTAGAAATGAAGAACCTGCTGGCAAGTGGTCAGGCACAGGCTTCTCGTGGACGAACATCAGTGCTGCCAGTGGAGAGCCTCATCGTGCCTACAGTAGGTGCACACCAGCCTCAAGCACAATGCATTTGCTGATTTGCTTTCCCTTGATCTTTCCATGAGGCTTCTCCATGAGCTGCTTCTGCCCAGAGCATCTACTGGGGCTAGCCAGAGCAGTCAAAGCTCTGCTGGCTTTGCTTGCCTCTCACTACAGTCTGTGGGATTGCACTCAGTGAGGAGAAACAAAAGGAGTTTTTTATTTGTGCACCCAATATTGCATCCATCTCCTTCACTTGTAAGACGCGAGATAAGGATACCTGGGAAGAGCTGCTCTCTTCTGCTACAGCACTGCGGGGCTGTGCTGAGACCTGCCCTGTTTCTGATATTTGCTCACATCTGTTATGTTGGTGCCAGCAACAGCCTCAGCCAAATATTTCAGATGCAAATGTTTAGACAGTGAACCACAAGTCATATCATATGGAAACATTTTTTTTTTTCCTGGACTTTTGTTATGGATGCTGTTCAAAATGTAAAGATTGAGATCGCTTACAGGTTTTTTTCACGCTGCTTTGTGGTACACAAGTCTATTTTTATCTAATTCTCTATTCGACTTGAAGACAGATGACTGTATGTAAGACTGTATAAATTCTGTTTTAGCTGTATTTTCCAAATCAGATTTGGTGTAAATAGCAGTTCTTGTCCACAATAAAAAATAAGCCAGCTTTCTAAAATACTTCTATTCTCAGAGCATGTTTGATATACTTCCGATCAAGTTCAAGCTACAATTTTGTAAATCAAGGAACTTGAAAGTCTTTAAAAGCTATTGTAAATTATGTAGACTGTTTGAAGAAAAACCTGGGCCCAGGATATTTCTTCATCATGTCTCATGAAAGGAACAGTCCTGTAGAAACGAGTGTGGATTTACTGGGAGGCAAAGGTAGCCATTCACTAACCGTCCCACCAGGAGGGAAAAGGGATTAGAGAAGTGAAATTATATGTTAGCAAAAGGTAGCATCTTTTTTCCCCTCTTTTTCTTCCAATTTTTCTAAGTCAAACACATGATGTTCTCTGCTTGTGAATACCGAGACCAACTCTCCTGCTTCTCCCAGGGTAGGGATGCTGCCTCACAGCTCATCATGAGTCCGCGTTATTTCAATCCACCCACATTTGCAGGACTCCAGAGCTGGGCGGGATGGAAATGCAAACTACTCATCCTGCCTCAGCAATCCTCCACTTTCCTCACTACTGTGAGTAAAGGATAAATAAAAATAGAGAGTAAACAAAAGACACTCCTACACAAGAAGCAATTACTTTTTCAGTTGATTTTAGCTAAGAATGGACTTTGTTGTCAAGGCTCCTCCATTTTCATTTCAGTTGTTGTTTCTCTTTGTATTGATCTTTTGTAAACATTGTGACTTGCAGCAATTAGCAATATTAGCAACTTGTCTGGCAGTAAAGCACGTTAAAACAGGTATTTTCTGTAACAGAGTGGGAGGGGAGAAATGGTAAATGTTACCCATGAAAAACACAGCCTGATTTTTAAATGAATAGAAAGTCTTCTGAAGGACTGTATAATTGAGCTTCACTCATAGCAACAAACACTCTTCTCTGTTTTCTATCCCATCATACAAAATGCATGAAAAGGGACAGGGCCCCTCCCAGACAGGTAGGCTGGTAAGCAAGCGCCGTAGCTCAACATCTTGCTCTTACACTCCCGATCCTTGAGGCTTCTACTGCTTTGTGCACAAGCCAGCAGCCTGTAGAGGGGAAGCCACGGGCACAAAGCAGAGTCGTGCCCTCGCCTGACTGCCCATCTCCCTGCCCTGCAGACAGCAGGGTATTAGGGGACAAATGGGGAGAGCGCAGTGTGGGGAACATGGCCCTGACACCGTAAGGGGAGGAACCGGTCTCCTCAAGGGGTGACCCATCAGATTGTGTCCCCCAGGAGACACCTCCAAGGAAAACCCCTTCCTAAGGACCAGCTGGGCATCACTGTCAGCGGGACATCAAGCTCTCTAGCCTTTAAAACGGAAGAACTCTGCATACGGCTATAGGAACAATCATAGATACAAAAAACTTGAGAAATACAACAGGGAGAAAATCGAAAATCTCTGTGGAGTCCTGTTCACAAGTGAGCTGGATTTTTTTTTTTTTTTTTTTTTTAAGAGACCTGAATTTGAAGATCTACAAGTGTCCAAATATCAGTTTAGACGTCAATCTATTGACTGGATCAGAATCCTAATCCATACCCCTCGATTCCCATCTCCTGAGAGAGACTAACCTTGAGTTGCTCACTCTGTGGAATAGGCCAATAAATTCACTTTAGAGAGCTACAAATTGCAGAGACTGCCATGCAGGAGATTTATCTAAACCATTCCTTGAACATAATTCTGAGAATGGATATGTTAATACTCAAGCAGATTTTAGACTCTGATCACTTAAGTTATATAGAAAAGTTGGATAATACACAAAAAAAAGAGACTCCTGAGGAAAATGGAGTATCTCATTGTGAAGATGGTTAGAGAAAGCAGTCTGCAGCACACACCTGATTAGAAATGCAAGGTAGCCATCAGCTGCCTTTGTTACTGTGCACCAGTGAATGTAAGGGGGACAACTCAAAAACCAAATTGTTCCATGTTTCCCTTGAGTGCCTATTGTCTGGTGTTAAGAGGGTTTTGAGGATTACTGTGCACACTGAAAGGGCCATAAAAGCATTAGGCCAACCACAGTGCTTTTTCTGCTGGAAACACTTCCCGAGATTTAGCCATAGCCCATCCATCGAATCTGCCCTTCCAGGAGCCCTGTACAAAATCACGAGACACACATGATCTTTCTGTCTGTCCAAGGCTGGGGACAGACCAAATACAGCCTTTTTAACCTCTAGAAGCAGTCTCTTCACACATTTTATTGAGGTACTTATTCAGTGTTTATAATGGAAATTTTTATTCCAACTTGGGAAAGTAGACAGTTTCTTCAGGTTTATGAGGTGAGGAGCCTTCCCTCAAGGTCCCACTGGAGGACAGAGGTGAACGTGCCAGTCACCCAGCAGCTCCTCAGCAGGTGAGCACAGCAGGGCACAGAAGGCAGCAGCAACGCTTGGAGCTTGCAGAGGGTGTGCCAGGACAGGCTCTGAGCTACCCTGAGCACGTGTCTACCTTTCAGCAGCTAAGGGATATGTCTGGGTATGCAGAGAAAGACCCACAGAATCCTCCAGAGCACAGACATGTAGATATACAAGTGCACTGTACTTTTTATGCCTTTTGGTGGCTTGCAAGTATTTTGCAGGCTGAAGTAGTTCAGCTAGTTGCACTGAGATCATTTGATGTTATTTGTGAAAGCAGCACTACTTTCTCTTCTGCCAGCAGAGGAAAGTAGCTTTGTAATGGCCCTAGCAAGACAGCTGTGCAGCAGAAGACCGGCAGACAGTATCTGAGATAACAGCACAGGGACGGTAACAAGTCAGGAGGAGGCACAGCCCAGTTAGTCACAAGTGGAACAATGTGGAGTCAGGTTTTGCCTTTCTCCCAAGGGATTTTGGCCTTCTGTTCTGATGCAAGCCATTGTTTTGGAGAACAATACACTCCCCAGTGGAAGGAGCGCCACAGCCATGTAGCCTTTAGGTGAACAGCCCTAGATGGGGGACTGTGAAAAATGTTTAGACCCAAGTATCCCCAGTAATGTCTCTTTAGTCCCCCTAACCCTAGAGCCTAGACGGGCCAGAAGAGGTACCACTTAACATTGTGGTAGGTGAGGCTCAGCTGAAAAGCAGTCAAACTGCTTACAACTATCTGTCCATACCCACCAGCTGGGTTACATTAATACTGTCTCACATTAGGGATGCCTTTTCATAACAATCTCTAAAGAGCAAATAAAAAGGAGTAATTTATAGCAATGGTTCCAAACCGAGGAGGCAGGCTCAAATGCTTTATGAGGAAAATCTGGAAGCCCAGAAGAAAGCCTCTGTCAGATCTGTTGTCAAGGTCAGTCCAGAAATTACTGCCCTGCATTTGATCTTACCTCTGGAGGGAGGGAGGGAGGCAGCCATCAGGTAGATAGGTAAGGGCAGGAGGAAATGTAGTACAGTCCAGTGAAGGAATGATTGCCGTTTTCACTGGGGCAGTGGCTGGATAAAAAAGACTGGGCACCTTTTTCAGAGCCAGCTACACTTCCCCTGCATGTCTCACCACTCCCTGCTGCATAAGAGTTATCATGAGCCAGTTGTAAAGCATCCTCCACATCAGCCACCTCATCCCTGAGCGTGCAGAAAAACTAACTGAGCACACACATATCGTCCATTGTCAGCCAGGAGAGGGACTTCAGAGAAGAAAAAAAAAGAAAAAAAAAAAAAAAGAAAAAAAAAAGTATAGCTTTTATAGCTGCATCTACAACAGGTCATCAAGCACAGCTCTCTCGAAAGGATTCCCAGTCAGGAGCATGGAGCAGGAGCAGCAGTGAATGTAACAAAGCAGAAAAGCTGGCCCTGAGAGTTGCAGCCATAGTGGTGGCTTCCCAAGGATGAAGGCATGTTTTCCTGTTTCATGTAAAAAAGTAGATAGAAAATAGAAATTCTCATGTATTTCTATTTGCATTTATATATATAAAACACCATACGTAGATATATAGTCTGTAAATACTAGGTAACAAATTATTTCTGTCGCTGATTTGTACTCACTAGACCCTATAAAAGGTGCCCAACCTGTGCTCTGAAAAACTTCCAGTGGAACTGCTGCCCCCGGCAAACCGAGTAAAGACTAGCAAGTTCTTGCAGAAGCAATACTCTAGCTTATCTTCTGTACTTTCCGTCACCATCTTAGAAGCAATTATTGAGCCTTCAAGGATCAGCAGACTACAGGTTAAAAAACACTGCCTCAGAAACCCTGATGGAAATCTGAGGCCCACTATGCTGAGCACTTCCAAACACCAGAGGTAACATCCTGCTTCGGAGAGTTTAGAGTGAATAGATCAGATGGAGAGAAGAGACACTGGGAGTAGGAATACTTCTTTCCCGAAGCCGTCCATGCCACTGACGGAGTCTGTCCATGGTTTGCTTTGAAGGTGTGCAACTCTCCTTGGAGGCAGAAAAGCCATTTTCCATCCTAATGTACAGCAGCTGCTGAACTGAAGGGAAGTTCATACTAAGGACAACAGTTACTTTTGATGTGTTTCTGTAGATATATATGTGTGCATATATGTATTTTAGTGAGTTTAAAAAACTAGACAATGCTTTGGCAAGGTACAGAAAAAAAAAAAAATAATAATCATTACACAACATATGGATTCTTTCATATATGTTTAAACCTCCAGCATTCAAGCAATGCAAAGGAATTTCATTAAAACCTACATGCCGTTGTTTTTGTAATCACATGCAGGTTGCTCTAAGATATTTATTTATTTACTGATGAATGTGAAGAGTTTGAACAGCTACATTTTAAGTTAAGCAACCAAGTTTTAGTGGTTTCCTATCTAGTTTCTCATTTTGGTGCTTTTCTTTTTTTGAATAAATTGTTTGAAACTATGGTTAATTTTAAAAAAACAGCTTCTTCATGAAAGAGAGATTAGAGAGGCCCGCATTTGCTGTGTGAACGCACATAACTGGAAATTATCTGTGTAGTTGCACACAAAATATGGATACCAGTTATTTACAGTTCCTAGTAATTGTTAGAATGCGAAAAATTACTCAAGCATAATAAAAATTGCTATAAACTATAAAATATAATACTAGCTGGTTAAGAAAAGGAAAGCCTGTGGCAGAAATCAGTCAGATACTACAAATAAATGTAACGGCAAATTAGAACACAGCTCACAACTTGTCATATAGTAATAAACTATAGCTATTTTGGCACTAAAAAGCAGTAAGAGGGGCTTTGTAGATTAGTTCCAATTGTGAACCTATTCTGTTCTTTTAGAGCACTCCATTAAGAAAAAGGTTTATTGTGTGGACTACAATCCTGAATATTCTCTGGTTCTATACTTCCTGCATTCAAGGAGCAGTTGCAGCTGAGCCAAATAACTGCATACAGGACCCTGGCATCACACCCATGGCAAGACATCAAATCCCAGGAAATCAGAATCATCCTGGAATCATCTCATGAGCAAGTATGTTGCAGACCTACTAAGGCACAGATATAAAAAAGCTTTTGACTGCAAATGAACCGTTAAAACCGAAGATGCTGACCATATTATCCACAAGGCTGAATATCATAGCCAAGTGAAGAACCAATGTGCAAGAACATAATTAAGAGCAGGTTAATATATCCATGTTACTTACCTTGTTAAATGAGAGGTACTCTAATAATAATTAAGCCAAATAAAATCAACTGCTAATGGGAATATGTCATTGACTTCTTCTGATCCTACTATTCATTTCACTAACTCTCACATATTAAGTTAAATAGGTAGTTTATATAAATATCAGTTAAGGCTTATTTTCACGTATTATTCTGCTTTTCCCCCTCATTGAGTTAGTGATCTGCTATACTGGTAACACAGAAAAACAGCAAAGTTTGCTTTTGCATTCTTTAAAAAGGTGTGTTCTCACCCAGTGGGAGTTAATATAATATACTAATATAAATAAATATATTTATATAATAATATAAGTAATATTTTAAGAAATTAAATTAACAAGTAGTTAATAGGGGCAGCTGCTTAGTTAGTATGCAAGATTTAATTCATTCTTACGATAATTTTAAGAAATCTGTATGGTAAGTTATTAAAAGAGTAAAAAAGAGTACATACCAAAGGCGTTGCATAAGCACAATATTTTTTAAGGGCTGTTTTGTAACACAGCATTTATTTCTGGCCTCAGTATTGCACTGAAATAAAGACTGTGAATTTCTACTTGATTTGGCTATTATATCAAAAAGTAATTTATGCTCTTCTATGGACAGCAACATTCCCAACTTCAGACAACAGACAAAGCAATTGAAGTATATCACCGAAGTTTTACTACAGTAGTTGACTTAGCTATTATTGCACTTCTTCCCTGAAGGAAGAAAAAAAAAAAAAAAAAGAAAAAAAGAAAAGCACATAAGTTAGCTCTTTGTTTAAGATAAGAAATTTCATAAAGTTACATAAATAATGTTTTATGGAATGCAAGTGACTTTTGAGCCAGACTATATCTTTCTGTTAGGTAAAGAGTAGAATCTTTCCGGTATTACAGGAACTGTATTTTAATTGATCTGTGAATATGCATTATTTCCTTCCACTATTTACTTAAGATGGAAATGTTGTTACTATGTTTATGTGTTCTATTTCAACAGACTTGTAGCTTTTATCATAATAGCAAAATATAGCATGTTATACACCATATCAAACAATACTCAACCAGACAAAATAAACAACCATGAAGAGAAGTTGCATCCACATTTTATACCTGGAGAACATAAGAAGGAATGAATACCTCAGGAGTATATTTCAAATCTATTTTCTATAGTATTTCAAGGAACGATTCCTGAACTCACCTTATACAGTGTTTTTTTCAACATACATTCCTGTAAACCTGTTTTACTCTAAGTAACCTCTAAGAATTCCCTGAGGAACTCTCTCAAAAGAGATCCAAGCTCTTTGAAGTCCCTGGTTGATACGAGCCCAACAACTTCAGAACAAGGAGAGCTTCTGCTGCTTTATATACAAAGCTAGGTTCGCCTAGTATCTGAAAAGTGTTATTTCAAGGTATTCTGATTCTGTGCAACAGGCAGGACAGTTATTACATATTACTGTTCAGAATGAAACATACTTCTGTATTTGCTGTAAACTGCAAACACTGCTCTATTCAGAATGCATGTTAAATTCAATACATTTGTGGCTACCAACAATAAATACCCTTCACTGTCTCCAGCATCTAAAAAACACATCAAATTCCAGCAACACTTTTATTTTCAGAGAGAACGTGATCAGGTTTTAAATACTCATGGTAAAGACAAAATGTTTAATGATCTCTTCAAAAGTTGCATCAGACATTTTATCACTATCACTTCACCTCCAGCCAGGAGAAAAAGGAAGCTACAAAGAGATGGCAGAACTCCAACATGAAAGCAACATTCCTTCTAATATAAGGAAGCTTCCCAGCAATAAGCATGTTTGAAAGCTGTGGCAGACAGACCTAAAGAATACTGATAAAAAGATAAATTATGCTTTTCAAACTCTGTTTGCTACCTACCACTGACCAAAAAATTAAAAAAATCAAGACGTTTTCAACACACACACACGAAAAATAAAATAAAATAAAAATCCCCCACTTTTCTGACCATGTCATTCACACATCTTGTTCAGCTCAGTAACTCCCTCTCTCTTTTTACATAAAGCTGAAGCTCCTTCATTTCACATCTGCGTGGCATTATTTTCACTCTTTAGATCTAATCAGAGTAGACAAAGAATCTGAGGAAAAATTTTGAACTGGTTTCCATCTTACTCTCTTAATGTATTATTGAAATTGTACATCAGTTTGCACCTCATTCTACATAGTTTTAGTCTTCATAATTGCAGAATAAAATTGAAAACACATGAAGTAAGTGCATTTGATTGCGGTACACAAAGTGCAACATCTATGTCAGTGGGAAAAGCATCATGAGACAAACCAGTCTTGGTTGCTGCCTGTTATTGAAAGAGAAAAATGAGAATTTTCATCATCGCTGATGGAGGAATTATTTGGTACTGAGAGATCTGAGCTGCCTAACTAATGGAATATCAGATGAAATGAAGCATTTTCTTTTCAGAAGACCAATCTCTATGCCAAGAAATACTCAGGCTACAGAAAGTGTGCACACACTTGAAAAGCAGTTGAGGCTGGGGGTTTGTTCAGCAATGCTAAGCAGAGCATGGAAAGTTGCTTAGAATTCCTTTCCCGGGCACTGGTCATGGAGATTCAGCTAAATATAGGATTGCATTAACCACCAGTCACCCCTGGTGATATTACCTGCTACATAAGCAATGAGGTGGTTCCTTGCTCAGAGATTTTTGTTATTTGTGGTTGCATCATGTTTTCAGATCTCTTACCTAGGATCCTGGTCATGGAGAGAACCCAGCCATGCTGGGAGTTGAATATTATATAGCCCCTTTCTCAAAGAGTTCACTTTCCCAATAGATTTTAGCATCTTTATTTTGATGTCTGGAAACTGCCTGGGACTAACCTGGAACAAAGTGTCAATACCACCACAGTTTAAATTATACGCAAGCTACAAGATGAAAAAGAATTCTCCAGGAACCATCTCTTGACTTTGTAGTTCATTTTTTTCTCTCTTCTTAAACCTAAATCACAGATCTACTGACTTCTCCAGAGCCCACCTCCTTCAGCGGCAAAGAAAGCCTTTGGGGAAGTTCAGCACATCTGAGGAAATCAGGGAACTGGCAGTTCTGCCGTGCATTTTTGTGGACTACCTGTCTGAATCTGAATGCTGCTGCCGTGTGTTGTGCTGTAATCACACTCTTTCTTTTCAGACTTTGGAAACTGAGACTAAAATTGCAGATGAAGAGAAATTCCCTAAGAGACCAGGTTTGTTCAGATCTGTCTAAGGCACTTTTCACTTTACCAGTTTTTGTACGTAAACAAAAGCAGGGTGCCCTTCACACACAAATTACTTTGGATTCCTTATAGCTAATGTGCCAAAAGTTGGAAATAGAAACTGAATACCCCTGCTAATTAGGATCCAAGGGGATATCCTGCAACGCACACACTGAGTTTCTTTTTATTATAACAATGCAGAAGGCACTTGTCAATCCGCTGACAGCCAGCCCCAGCAGGACTTGGGGCCAGTTATAAAGACAGCATGCTAGAAGCTCCCTTTTGTATTCTTCCTATACTGGAGACAGCGTGGGCAAGTCTGTCTGCATAAGTTAGAACAGGCTGCCCTGCTCAAGCGCTGCCTCGCAGGACTAGGACTGAGCTGGAAATCTATGTGGAACAGGACTGTAGCAGCAGAGGGAGCAAACAAAACTGGCTGCACTGTTTTTATTAAGTCTGGGCACTGCAGTTTATCTGCTTGCAAACAGGAAACAATAATAGAGCTAAGACACCTGAGGTAAACAGCTCCTGGAGTCACATAAGACAGGCTGAGCTGCTTGATGGGGACTTTCATGTGCTATGATGCACTGCAGTCTTCAGGCTGGCCAAGATGCATCGGGGTGAAAGAGCAGCTAGCAGGTCTCTCTCACAGCCAGAGATGGCAATGACGCAGCTGAGGGGCCATTGCAGAGGCATACAACAAAGGCTGGGGTTAAAGAGAAAGGATCTGTGGAGGTGCTCCATCAGGCCACCCTAGGGGTTGAGAACACAAAGGGTGTGCAGGTACTTGGGCTTCTCTTCAGCATCTACATCTTGTCACATCTGCGCACCAGGTGCCTCTGGTGAATAACAATTGCTTGCTTCTGAAGAAGTCATTTTTAGTCACTTTAATCAGCTGCTGTCAGAGACTTCCAGACGGAAGAGTTTGCAGGTGACAAGCACAGCTGGGCCTGTCATGTTAATGTGATCGGTTTCATTTCGCTCATCTCTCTCTGGATGGAGCCACTTGATCTCCCCACTGCTGGGCGACTTGAGCAGCAGCTCCCTAACCAGAGCTGACAAGGGTCAAAAGTATCTATTCTGTGCCTGAACCCCAGCTCACCCTGTAATAGTGATAAATGAAGATGTTCCCTGTGCCAGAAGCAAGAGCTCTGACACCTGTAGTATTTGTATTTCCCCTCTACAACCAGAGGAGCTCCCTCTGGGAGCAAGAGTCACCCTTCCAGCACCAGCATCCTTGGTTGAAAGCCCAGACCACATCCCCAGAGCAGAGCTCACTCCACACTAGAGACACTGGCACAGAGTCCTCCATGGCTGTCTAGATAACATGGACCTTGAGAGAGTTTCCCATTATAGTAAATTAAGTTAATTTTACCTGCTGAATGCCCTTATACACTAGCTAATGAGTACCCATATTACAAGGCTTAATTCAGTTTTCAGTGTACCTTTAGAGTTCAGCCTGAAGGCCTCTTTTATTAAATTCTTGCTCTGCTAGTTCAATAGTGAGCCAGAAAAACCATGGTAGTGTAAAATTTTAAGTCATATTGCATAGAGAGGGCAAGGACTGGTCTTCTGTAAATTCACATAATAAAATCTAGTAGAAACCCAGCATATTAGTCCTTGTCAGGGTAATGGCTGCTGAAGAAATTCTGTGCTGGTCATTTTAAAGAGAACATGAGAGATTCCGAGTAATTCCTCACCAGCACATACTTCCCCTGTTTTGTTGAACTGCATTTACGTCCCACTATTCCAACTCCTCCATTTTTTAAATGGTGTTCTTCAATAAAGTCGCCTATTCTATGTAAATACCACAACCTTTTATCACTTCATTACATACAGTGTTTCTCCAAAGCAGCAGGTATTTTACAGAAACTCAAAGGAGACCACAAACAGTTATCTATCCCGCAATGGTGGCCGCAATTAGAGAGCAAATTTCCAGCAAAACTCAGCTAGCTCACGAGCTCCCGGCCACAGACTTACAGCTTTAAAAAAGAAAAACAGGCCAGCTTTCCTTCAGTAACTGTGCTAAGTTCTCACAGGATGCTGAACGTTCAGGGATGCCTGAGGTTGCGAGCCAGCTGAGAGCCGACCTTTCATCCTCATCCAAAACCCTTGATCTGTGGCAGGTTTCTCACTAAGGGAACAAAGAGCAAGCACATAAAGAAAAATATATGAGCCTCTGTTTATATACTGCCCTTTTTTTTCTTTCTTTTTTTCTTTTTTTTTTTTTTTATAGCATGGTTCAGCTCTGCCGCCATCCACAATAACTTCTCCAGTGTTTAGCTCCATAGAATATTTATTTTATTCTCCACTGCATGAAACGCTGTTTGAAGCCTGAATAGCTAATAAAACTTTTGGCCTTTAGTAGGCAACAGTAAGTTCTTCCCTCAGGTACGTAAGCACAGGCGAACACTCACATGTTTCAGGATGGAAATAAAGCTGCCAGGGTGCTCCTAGCTCTTGGCACACTCTCTCCATCCAGGTTAATGTAATGTGTTATGTAGGCCAGGCAGCAAACATAAACAGGGCTTAAACCTACAGCATCCTTAATTTTTCTGCATAAACAAAATTAAGCAATGGAAATTTATGCACCAAAATCAAAGGTTAACTCAAAACGGAATTTTAACTTTTGATCTGGATTCTTACATCTATTTTAAGGAAAAGCAGCATTTGATTTCTCGTCCCGCTCCTACTTGCTATCAGGAAGGTATTTATTCAGCATAATTAGTGAAAATATACAGCTTTTTAACCACCGGTCTGCTACTTTCTTCTATTTCTGGAAATAAATAAATAAATAAATAAATAAGTACATTTTCATTGAAAAAAAAAAAATTGTACATTTTATTCCACAAATATTTTAACTCTGTCAAAATTTTGACCCTGCCAACAACATTGTTCCGTAGGAACCGACATAAAGATATTTTCACCAAAAGGTGGCTGGTTTTCTTGGTGGGGAAGACACAGTATATGATACATAAGCATGGGTATTAATTTTTACTTGGGAGAAAGAAGGCCAGAAACGATACAACTTACTTCCTTAGAAAAACTGCAGTTTTCATCAGAGGAGGGAGGTGATAGCCTTGTGTGAAATGTGATAAAGAACAAGGAGCATTAACTGGGACAGTAACTGAAGTCATTTTGTTTCTATCCTGTCTGCATACTGAGCACACTATGCTTCCCTTAAATGGCTAACTTCTGCACACCGAGTCTAAATATTGCCACCCCGTGGTCTGACAGCACAATCTGCCAGCCCTAACAACAAGGAGACAAAACACTTTTTCTAGGCAGGACCCCATATATACTCCTGTCCTCACTTGCGGTTTCTATTCTACATCTAGTTTTCTTTTGCAGACACCTGCCAGTGAAATAAATGGTTCCCTGATGACCCTACTTTCCTCTGTGTCCCTTTTTTTTTCCAGGTGCCGCAGGCTGCCTCCTCCCTCCTGCAGAATGGTGTGAGGACAGACATTGAGCAGCCCCAGTCAGCAGCAAATACACCTCCCTAATCAAACTTTCACTGCAACATTACACAGCCTGTGCAAATTCCCCTTGGCTTGGATGGAGAGCAGAAGCAGGGAAAATCCTTTTTCTAAGCCAAGCCTTCTTCCCTGCCTCCCAAGCAATATTTGCACTAGGCTTTCTGTATGAAGTAGAATCACAGAATGGTTTGGGTTTAAGGGACCTTAAAGATCATTTAATTCCAACCCCCTGCCATGGGCAGGGACACCTCCCAGCAGACCAGGTTGCCCAAAGCCCCATCCAGCCTGGCCTTGAACACCTCCAGGGATGGGGCATCCACAGGTTCTCTGGGCAACCTGTCCCTGTGCCTCACTACCCTGTCAGTGAAGATTTTCTTCTTTGTATTTAATCAAAATCTACTTTCTTTTTATTTAAAATTGTTACCCCTTGTCCTATCCCTACACCCACTGACAAAGAGTCCCTTCCCAGCTTTCCTGTAGCCCCCTGTAGGCACTGGAAGGCCGCTGTAAGGTCTCCCGGATCCTTCTCTTCTCCAGGCTGAACAACCCCAACTCCCTCAGCCTGTCTTTGTAGGAGAGGTGCTCCAGCCCTTTGATCATCCTCGTGGCCCTCCTCTGGACTCATTCTAATATATCCATGTCCTTCTTGTGCTGGGGACCCCAGAGCTGAATGTTCTGGGTGGCATCTCAGGAGAGCAGAGCAGAGGGGACAATCACCTCCCTCGCCCTGCTGGCCACGCTGCTTTTGGTGCAGCCCAGGATACAGTTGGCTTTCTGGGCTGCAAGCACACATTGCTGGCTCATGTTGAGCTTCTCATCAACCAACACCCCCAAGTCCTTCTTCTCAGGGCTTCTCTCAATCCAGTTGTTTCTACAATAAATGTGTTGAGCTATGCCTTTGCTCCCCTACAATGGAGGAGTGCAGAATTAGCCGTAGGGTTAAAGCTTTATGTATCTGTTCTTGCTTTATGGATGAGCAAGTTTAAAAGCAACAGCAGAGGGCCTGACCCTGCAAGGGCACAAAGGAAGGCTCAGTGAAAGACTTTCCTGCTTCCAAGTTTAAGGACTTCTGTGCCTGGCCAGCACCACAGGTCAGTGGAACCTGCTTCCTGTAGAGAAAAACTGAAAGGAAACTTGGAAATGACAGGTATTTCCATCCATCCAAGCTTTGCTGAGTCAAAGTCAGAGTCAAAGTGTCAGCATAGCTCCCAGGCCTAGAAGGAACCACAGGGATTCTTTGGTATAACTACATGAATCAAGATCCTCAATTAATAGACAAGTGAATCAAAGTATCTGGTCAAGAAAAAAACTAATCTCTACGCAAGGATGGAGAATCCACCGTTTCACAAATTATTCCAATGATTGGCTACTTTTGTTTTCAGAGCACTTTGCCTTTTTTTGATCCAACTCTGTCTAGCACCACCTTACAGTAGTAGGATTTTTTTAACACCTCGATGTGCAAGACTGGGGACTATTGCCAAGCCTGTGTTTCACATATAGTTCCTTAACAGACAGGTCAAGCCTCCTTGCAGCTCTCCCTTTTTTGGCTGAAGTCAGGTGTCCTCCCTCATCCGGCTCCTACTTCCTCTCCCACCTCCAAGCAATGGGAAACCCTGGCAGGAGGCTTATGCCATCCAGAGCATAGCAGCTCCCCTAAGGTCTCAGGGCTGAGTTACATCCAGAAAGTGCCACTTAGCTCTCAGGAGTGGCTACCAGGTGCTTCAAACTAAGGATAATCTGCCCATTCTGATGTTAGAGCATATCCCGACCTCTGCTAGATTTTGGCTTAACCACTGAAGTCGGTTACCAAGTATATTGCGTGACAGCATTTCCAAAGGTATAGTTATTAATGAAATCTCTAAATAGTATTGATCTTTACATATTTCTCTGATTTTTTCTCTTAACCTTTCTTAGTTTCAGCAGTAATTGTATTCTGTGACAAACTAATGTGGTCTGTTGTAAAACAATTTTGTTAGCAAAGTGATGATGTTGCCATATAACTGTGTACCCTAAAGGACCATTATTTTTGTAGAGACACTAAGCTGAGCTAACAAAATGATAGTTTTCCTAGTTGTCCTAAAAGTCACATTCTGAAGGTTGCTGAGGAAGTACAGACTGGTAGCAGAGACCCCTGAGAGTAGAAGATAGGAGGATTCTGAAACTACAGGAACTGGAGACTGCAAGGATATACATACAAATTACAAGCGGTAAGTTACTGGTCACTAAACAAATGCACTTTTGAGAGAAGCTAGAAACAGTTTTGGGAAATAACTTAAAAATGCCCAGAACAGTGTAAAAACCTATTGCAGTTGCCCAAGACTGGTAGCCAAAGCAGAGCTGTCTTCAGAGTACGCCACCAGTTGTGCAGCATGTTTCCTTATGAACAGACCTGTTATGCTGTATTATGCTGTATTGCTATGTATATGTTACTTTCTAATTTAAAACATCCCTTTTGCTTTGTTTTTTATTTTTTTCTTTTCTTTTCTTTTCTTTTCTTTTTTTTTTTTTTTTTTTTTTTTTTTTGGTATAGTACTTTAATGCTTGGTTTTAGTCTGGTGCCTACCCCCGTCTCCTTGTGGCTTCTTTGCCATTTGAATGAAATATTTTTCAAAATGCTTTTCTGTATCTTAATTTTGAACCTGCCCTCTAAATTTCAATCATTCCTTTGGTGTTATGGTAGCGGGGAGAACAGATGTGCCCAGTTTTCCTCTGTATTGTGCATTATCACAGCAACCCTTTTTTATTTTAGAAAGGAAACAGCATTAAGCTCATAACCAGACACAGAGATGCTTGGACTATAAAGGACCACTGAGCTCAACTGAAATCAAAAGGACTTAAATTTCCTTAAATTCATATTTCATCCTTAAATGAAATTTCCTAAATTTCATTTCCTGAACACGCTCTACTTCTTAAGCTTCCTGTGGAGATTGAGTGGCCAGGGCCATCCAGGATAACCCCTGTCTGGCCTAGATCTGAGCACTCCACTGATTGCTTTAAGAGCACAGGAATGCATCTTTACTGCTCATATTCAATGGGCTGCCTAACATTTTATTCACTGTACCGACACCCTGAGCTCTCTGTAGAGATGTCTGGGTCCTTTCTGGGGTGCCATGGTTGATTTACAGCCCAATAAACTGTCTGACAAGTCAGATTTTCACCAACCAGTGTTTATTCCTTCAGCTCTCAGGAAGAGGAAGGAGGGAAGGCAAAAGCTGAACTCTGCCACCTTGCCAGTGAGACTCAGCAAAGCCAAAGCTCAGGACACAAAGCAATTTTGACTGTATTTTTTGCAGTGAGCAGCATGGCTCAAAGCACATACTCACCGTGGAAGAGAAATAGCTACCCAGGAAGCAAATCTAAATTAATAATCTCATAGCAAATGGCCAGCCTCCAGAAAGTTCACTTGTATTCTTTCCAAGATTTCTTAAAAATAAACAGTTTTTGAAAAGTCCTCAGGTGGTTGCTCACAAACAGAGCTCACATTGAGAAGAAATACTGGCTCTTGCCAATCCTGTACTAATTAAGCCTGTTTATGTTCTGCCCGAATGGACAAGAGCACGTCTTCCCAGGAACCTAGCAAACCAGGGAAGGCACTGCAGTTATCTGAATTTTGTTTCAGCCCAGCCGTGCTGGTCCTGCTGCTTGGGTAAAGGCCTTGTAATGTTGCCATAACCTTCACCTGAAGGGTTTGGCAGCAGCAGGTTACAATTTTCAAGGTGGGAATGCAGCAGTGTGGTTTCGGTAAGGATGTTCCTTGACAACCCAAAGTGGGCCTTGGAGATTCAAAAGCATTTGATGATATGTTTCTGCCCCTTTGGGGAATCACCTGCTAGAGCCAACGAAATGCAGTGAGGCACCCTGAGGAAATCAATGGGAAAGCTCTTGACAGTCTTCCTTTGTGTGATTCCTTGCCCAAATGTGCTCCTTCAGGAGGCTGGGACTGTATAAATTCATCTGATTTGCAGCCTCAAAGCACCTCTATTTACATGTCTTCTTATTTGTTTAAGGAGAGTACAAACTGGTCTTATATACAGCCTGGCCTATACTTCAACAGGAGTACTCATTTCAGTTTAGCAGGTTTCAGTGCTGGCCTATGATCCTTTCCAATAAGACAGTTCAAAATGACATAATTATTAGAGAAAAAAGGCAATCAACTTTGAAACCCCCCCAAAATTCAGTCCCTTTGCTGTGAAATCAGTCCTTCAGGAGACCAGCTGGTGGCTCCTGTGACAACTTCCCCCCCCACCCCCCCCCCCCAACATCTCCCTGCCAAAACCTCCCTAGTGTTATAAAATGCATGACCTGAAGCTGAAATTAAGTTACTCCTGTAAGGAATTCTCAACTAGGAAAGCAAATGGAGGATGGCAGTAGTAGTATAGGCATTATTATTCCTAAAAAAACATCACCTGCACAGGCTTCTGCAGATAGCCCAGCTGTTGGCTTGCCATCACAGCTACTGAGAGCAGAGCTGTACATGGCCTTAGGAGAGACCAAAACTGCCAGTGTGTGGTACTCAGCACTGAGAAGACCGCGTGACTCCAGTTTAGCTCCAAGCACCAGGTGAGTGGCTTCCTTCTGTGGGCAATAGTGCGCAGCTGATGACTGAGCACAGTACTTGAGTTGGGGTACTACATAGCATGCTTTCAGCAAATCTTCCTCCTCACTGCAACCTTTATATCCCACAGACCCAGGAGAAAGCTTCTGCACTGACTTCCTAGTCTTGCAGAGTTTTCCCCAAGCCTTCTCTGCAAAACTGACTAAGGTCTAATGGAAAATGAGCACATCTTTGGGTGGGTGGATCTGTCCCTGCACAGTCATTCCACCCTTATCTCTATGGTATCCAAGTTGCAGTCCTAATCCTTTTTAAATTTTTGTACATAAGCCCAGAGCTTCAGATGCACATACTTAAAAATAAAACCAAATAAACAAGCCAACTGGAAGGGAACAAAATAGATTTGAAGTTTTCCTGCTTTCAGAATAGCCTGCGACTTCACAGTTTGATCAGCCCATCTTAAGGTGCTACTGAATCTGTTCCAGAACATGTTCCCAAAGGAATCCCCAGAGTTTAACGTGCAGGTTCCAATTAAACACTCCTGTAAGATGTTTGACTCAAGATAGCAAAGACAAATGAATTTGTGGATAACATGACAAAGCAGCTTACAAAAGCATCTAAAAGTGGAGCTGAGCCTGCCTTTAGTGCCACAAAACATGACCATTATGGTGCAGGAGTTTGAGGGGATTGTATTTGTGCAATAGTCCATGAAATTAATAAAATTATCTTAAACTAATGAAATTACTTACTGTAATCTATGTTTTTGTACATAAGTATCGCAGGAGGAAGATGATTGTTAGCATTCACCTCACGTCCAACTAATAATACTTCCAGCCCCTGCTATTTTAAAGCCAGAAGTCTGGAAGCTGAAATGGAACGAGAAGAGAGGAAATGTGCATTAAGAGCCCTTCAAACTCATTTTATTTGTATCACTTGTAGATGCATATTACTGCTTAGTTTCTCTGCCTGGGAGGCAGTTTCACTGTATGTGACTATTTCATATACGGAAAACTCAGAATGGTATCTTATACCCCTGTATTTAAATTTAATAAAAATATTACTAAAATATACAGGAGCTGGATACAAACGTGGAGCCAAACTCATTCCTAGGATTCTCAGAAAATGACTGGTGTACATATTGAATAGCCTAATACACATCACAAGATTTATTAGAATGACAAAATCATATTTCGTTCCTCCCTTTTAGGTATTATGATACAGTTTTACAAAGCTGCCTTATGACACATTTTTGCAACAGAAAAGTAATTCCTATCTTGTGAATTAAAAGAAAAAAAAAAAGGTATATAGACAAAAGCCAGACATTGCAGCTTGAAGCCACGTCCTAGATAAATGGAGCATGCATCAGCTCAAAAAGAAATTCCTGTTGCCCTAAAGAAAATAAATAAAACAAAGCAACATTAGCTACAGATGAGCACTGCACCCATTTTGCCAAGCAGCTGAAGGTCACGAGTCCAGCCCAGCAGTAGCACTTAACTTTAACGGATACCATTCGTCTCACACAACAGTGGTGTCATTCTACCAAAGAAGGGAACTCAGGCTGCAAAGCTCAACCCACACGATGGAAGCTGCCTAAACCATTTCCATCTAAATGCATACTGTACATAAACAAGAGTCTGTTCAGCTGACTACACTTTGCACTATCTGTGGCATCTGGGATTGCCCCTAGAAGGCAGCTCGGGCAACAGGATCATCTCTGTAATGCATCTGAAATAATTCTCCATGCAATAGTAATAAAGTTTCCTTTCACATTTGTCCAGTTAGGGTAGTTCCTAAGCTACCCAGGTGCCAGGCATATATTTCTGATTACACTAAAATAACACGTAATATCAAATACTGACACCAGTCTCCAGCAGCCTGGAATACATGTCGTACTCTGAACTTTAAACACTTCTCTATCTTTCCATTTTTGAACTTCAGGGAGCCTTAAGGCATCACTCAGCTGTGCCTACAATAAAGCTTGCCCATCGGTGTTTGGAAGTTTTGTACCTGTGCAGTCACGTAGCACTTTGCAGCTATTAGAGACTTGCTATTCAAACATGCAAAAGAAAAAAAAATAGCATTACATTTTGTCAGAATCCAAGACATTGCATGTGGGAACCACTCACTCTGAAAGTTAAACAGATAGAATGGTTTTAGTTGTAAATATATTAGGCTGCCATAACAGGCCAGCTAAAAGGCTCTGTTCCACTTCCAGCAGAGCATTGGGACGAAGCTCTAAAAAAGGCCTTTTCATCCAAATTTTCATCTGAGAGGTTTCTCTGCCAATATTTGTTTTTACTATTTATTTTTCCCCTAAATAAAATACTTTTGACACATTCTAGGATTAAATTCTCAACCGTAAGGAAAAAAAAAAAAAAAAAAAACACCTGTGTGTCCTAACTTTTTTTTCTTCCTTTCCTGTGATTTCACCTCCTGAGCACACCCACCAGTATCATCACACAGGAAAAGCCAAACACATTTTGGGCAAACATTTGCAAATATTTTGTTCACAGGTTTTCATTAAAAATAAGTCTTCCAGCTAACTCTGTCCTTCATTTACATCCTTTCACAGCAGCTTCAAGGAAAACCAGACATGAAACAGCAAAAGCAACATTTCATAGTGGGAGAGAAAGAGTGAGCTCTCTGGTATATGCAAGCAAGCATTAATTTAGCAATCCAACAGTCACCATAGTACCTTGCACAAGTGCAGGAGCCAGATGAACGCCTTTTACAACAGGACCATGGTCCTAAAATATCAGTTCTGAAGAAAATAAATTGCAGTTGGGTTGTGCTGTGTCTGGTTACAGAAGTTCTGATTAGACTTTGAAATATAAATGCAATGCAGATGTGTTCATTTGCACAGGAGGCCTTAGGTCCAACAGTTTCATTGCTGCAAGATATAAAGTGTTTTGAAAATAACTTAGCTTCAACTGTACCCACTAATAAATTTAAGTTATCACATTCAAATTGCTTTTAGAGACACAATATTCAGGCTCCTCTAAGTTAGCTACAGTTCACTTTTAAAATTCATGTTAACATAGCCTGTTTGCAGGTTTTTTGGTTTACAGTTTCCACATTTCCTTTGACTGTAATTAATCCATGAACCATCCAAGTACTCTGACCTGTGCACTTCTAAAGTTTGCTGTATTATTGTACTTTAAGTGTCACAGAGCATGTACTTTAACTTATAGCTAAAAAAAAAACCACTTTCATAACTGGTGCACCAGTTAGGACATAGTATGGTGCACCATACTATTCATCTTTGAAAAGTTTAGGACTTCAAAGAAAGACGAGCTCAGAATGCAGGAAAGAATCGTTTATAGAAAATCCAAATGTATCAAGGAAATAATAACTTAAGATGAGGTAAGAGGGAATCACTCATATTTATACTATGACAGTCTGAAGATCACAATTCCTTCCCAGGTCAGCAAACAGACACCAAGACCTCAAGTACCCAGCCCAGAAGCTTCTTGGCCTTCCTTGGCCGTTGCTGCCTACAGGCGGAGTGCAGCAGAGGAGGAGCTGCTTGTGAACAGGATGCCTCTCCAGAGACCTCACATACCCACTGTTGCCCGTATTCACTTCACAGAATAAAATACTCCATGCTGATAACACTTTTGTCAGGGGATCAATAAATAATGAACAGAAGACGTATGTGTAAGTGTAGGTATGTGCTATAAAAGAACTTAGTCTCATCTTTCTGTTTAGTGGTTTGAGGTTTTTTGTATTGTTTAAATTTAGGAATTTAGGTACTACTTTTCTCCCATGGTCTCCACCTCAACTATAGCAGAAAAGAAAAGGAAAGTTGGCAGATTTCTTTGGAGTTGTTCCACAGAAGTAACATTCTCAGCTCTCTCTCTCTCTCTCTCCCTCAAAAAAAAAAAAAAAAAAAAAAAAAAAAGTAATATTTCTTGTTATAAATTAACTAAAGAATTTAATTAACTGAAAGAATTAATAGCTATACAAGGTCCCTTAGAAGAAGAGTTTTGAAAAAAATGATCTCTAGATGATTTTCTAAGCCATTTTTGCTTAGCCACGTAGAGTTAATGTACTGCAGACCTGAAACGTATTAAGTCTAATTATCCTAGCTGTGCCACAGAAGCAATGGGGAACTTGAGAATATGACTGATAAGCAGCTAGACTGTAGGCTAATGGACACCCATAGTTCGTCAAAGGTCTAACAAGGACTATGCAATGTAATTCTGCTACCATAAGAGGAAAATAATCAGAGACAGCATTTAAAGTTGCATCGCATCAGAAGAATGCCTAATGCTGCCAGCTGCAGGAGTCTGAGTTCACGCTCAGTGGATAAGTTAATTAACCAATTTAAAACATAGTGATGGACGCATTAGGGGAGATAATCACTGAGAGGAGGCTGAGGAGACAGTGTCTAAGGCCCTGATCCTACATTCCTAAGAAGAGCTGTAGACTGGATTCACTGTGGACTCCTACCCACAGTGGGCTGCTTGGTCCCAGGCACTCAGCCTTGCATTTGTGACCCAGCATTTCTAACCTGGGCAACATGCTTTGCCAAGCCTTGAGCCTGAGGAAAGCACAGTAGCTCTGATTCTAGAACGACGGGGATTGGAAACAGGCAGGAGCAGCCAGTGATGGTGGTTGAGTAAAACAGGTGCCTCAGAGATTCCAGTAGCAAGGTCAGGTCCATGGGAGCCCGCAGAACTGGGGCAGCCAGGAGCAGCCCGTGAACCTGGGTGCAGACAGTAAAGCACAGCAGACAATCCATGCATGTAAAAACCACACAGAAAATCCTCCAACTCTGTTTCTAGTACATCCTGTGAATTACTATTTTTATCTGTATGGTGGTTTTACCTCACTGCACAGCTGAACTCCACAACAACCACTCTCTCATTCCCCTTCCTCAAAGGAAATGGGAAAAAAATATGGGCTCAAGGGTTGAGATAAGGACATGGAGATGACTAGTTACCATCACAGGCAAAACAGACCCAGAATATGCAATGTTAATGTAATTTATTGACTATCACTA
Organism: Nettapus auritus; assembly: GCA_011076525.1. Classification (NCBI taxonomy): domain Eukaryota; kingdom Metazoa; phylum Chordata; class Aves; order Anseriformes; family Anatidae; genus Nettapus; species Nettapus auritus. The sequence continues at coordinate 40,685,486 of CM021766.1, read as the reverse complement.
GCATGCTAGAGCAGTGAGAGACTAAAAGCAAACCAAAAACATCTTCCCCTCCATACACCCTCCTCCCCCTGAGCGGAGGAATGGGGAAAGGAGGTTGTGGTCAGTTCTTGATGCTTTGTCTCCACACTCTTTCACAGACACTCTCTGCCCCTGCTCCCCATGGGGTCCCTCCCATGGGATGCCGTCCTTCCCAAACTGAGCCTGTGGGGGCTGCCCACAGGCAGCAGCTCTCTAAGAACCGCTCCCACATGGCTCCGTACCACGGGGTCCATCCCCCAGGAGCAAACTGCTCCAGCACGGGTCCCCCACGTTGGCAGCTCCCCCCAGACCGCTGCTCCTGCGTGGGCTCCTCTCCATGGGCTGCAGCTCTGGCCCAGGGCCTGCTCCTGTGGGGGCTCTCCATGGGCCGCAGCCTCCACCAGGCCACATCCACCTGCTCCACCGGGGGCTCCTCCACGGGCTGCAGCATGGAGATCTGCTCCATGTGGGACCCATGGGCTGCAGGGGTACAGCCTGCTCCACCAGGGGCCTCTACACAAGCCTCAGGAGAACTTCTGCTGCATGCCTGAAGCACCTCCTGCCCTCCTGCTGCACTCACCTTGGGGGCTGCAGGGCTGCTTCTCACTCCCCTCACCCAGCTGCTGTTGAGAAGCAGTTTTTTCCCTTTCTTAAATCTGCTCTCCCAGAGGCCCAACCAGCAACTCTCCCTGGTTCAGCTCTGTCCAGCAGTGGGTGCCTTTTGGAGCCAGCTGGAGCTGGCTCTAATCTGACATGGGGTAGCTGCTGGGCTCTGCTAACTGAGACCACCCTCGCAGCCCCCTTGCTACCAAAACCTTGTCACGTAAAACCAATACACTCTGTTGGATAGAGATGCAAACAAGCCAAATATTGTAAAAGAAAAAGTTATAAGAGCTAAATATCATCAGACTGCATTCAAACAAGGTAAAAACTGAGACACTGACTTAGCTGTAAGGAAAGTACTTAAAAGAGGTGACTGATTCACAGCCACTTGAAAACAGCACCTTGAATGGCAAGTGAAGGAAGACAGAATAGGTAATGCTGCAAGTATCACTCTCAATGCAGAAAATAAAGAAGCAGACAATGAAAGATTAATGCTGCTTTTTAAATTTTTTTTAAGAAGGATAGTATGAAGCTGTCAAAGGACAATGGCAAAGACTAGAATGTTTCTGAGGAATTGGAAATTAACACATAAACATGCCCTATTTTTAAAAAGATACTGCACATCATGTTTTTGTTTTTTTGAACTGCAGTCAATCTTAAGCAGCAAGTGTAAAGAAGCTGCAGACATATTCACACATCCACAGTGCCTGAATTTCTTATCAAAAAGTAACCTTACCTTGAACTGCACACATTTAGAGGCATGTAATAACCAAACAGCACTGCAGATCAATCAAGGATATAGACAAATCTTTCTTCCATGGTTCTGCAGTTTTAGAAAGAATTCAGAGTCTCCTGGGGTGGTTTAATGAAACGGCTTTCCAAACCGTTAAAGCTCAGAGAAAGCTCTGGGCTTAAACAGGCTCCAGAAAAATAATTAACCTTTTTTTTGGTGCTTTTTATTATTTTATATAAAGATGGTTGTTTTCTCCTTCCCAGCTTTTGCACCAGGACTTTCTGCAGATTTCACAATTTCTAGTTAGCTGACAAAATCCCTTGCCAGTTGGAAAATTAAACGTATATTAAATACTCAAAAGCATTAAGCCTACTTTAGAAAAGCGGATATTCTCTTCAAAAAGCACATACAAGTCTGATTTCATTCAAACAAGAACTCTGGATGGATAACAAGGAGAAAGTATTTTCTAGAAGAAGCAAGGCACCATGTAGGCTGGAATAGACTAAATATATTTTCATTAAAATCAGTGGGCTATGCAAGTTGTTTCTCACTTTTGAGTAAGAGTCTTAACATCCTGCCAATGGAGTGGAATGACAGATCAGAAGAGCCATGAAAACAAACTAGTACTAGGGATGGAGAGAGAATTAAACCAATATCAAAATACTGAAATGCAAAAGAGGTATTTATTACTGGAAAACAATTTATTCAAAGCTGTAGCAGAAGCAGAAAGTGTACTCACACAGAAATAAATAATAAACACTGCACAGAATAGAATGAAAAATAAAGAATAAACACAGTCACAGTCCATGTCTTCTCTATTAACCTACACAGCTAAGTAGCTTGAACTGCTTCATGGTGTTGGCTTTTCTGATATTGATATTCCCCTGAAACAGACAAAATATAGAAGAAAGGGCAAAGCAAGCCCAGCCGAGACCTGAGAGAATATAAGAACAAAGAAAGTTAATGATGAGGTATAGACTCTCCAGGGAGCCTGGTCTCAAGCACTGTCCAAAATTGGTACTACTACTGGCAGAGAGCTGAGAGCTCTCCCCTACAGTTCAGCTCTTCCCCTGCTGAGATCAAAGGCACTGTTCCAAACACAGCAAAAGTCTGGCCTTTCCCCAACAAGTTTCTTTCAACCTTTGTTCTCCCTAGCAAAAGCTGGAGTGAAATAACCAAGCAATAATATTTATTTAGTTCTTCTACTGCAAATTACAAAAATTAAAAAAAAAAAAAAAAAAAAAAAAAAGAGCTCCTCTTCATCAGCCTACTCTGTGGCACCTTTCTGCCCCTCCATACTGTCTGGAAAACAGAAGCCAGCTATTAAATACCATCTGTCCTACCAAAAGCAAAATAATTTTTAAAATGTATTTTTAAGTGTGAATGTACATGAATGTGAAAATGTTACTTACTCTGATGCTCTTATTTAATAGTACATTAAAAGGACGGATAGAAATCAGTTAATAAGATCAAAACTAGCTTAAAATAGATGCAGAAGGAATTGAAGCAGAAGGAATGTTTTCACCAGCTGCCAAATGTGGCCTGTACAAGTCTGTTGTACAATCACATTACCAGTGTATTGCTCGTATTCTGTACTATAGACTGTAGTTCAGCTGAAATGGTATGCCTGAATCTTTCCACATATGGCAAAAATATCAAACTTAAAACTAATATAATCCTAGCAATGATATAATGTGGTTTAGTGCATGAGTCAAGCACTACAAAAGCAGAGCAAGTATTAGAGAATTTAAGACCCACATTACTGAAATGTTTCTTTGCATGAAAGGTATTGAAATTATTGAATCAGAATTGCAATAAAATTAAGAAAAAATAGCAAAATGCTATCATTTCTTAGTTATGACTAATACTAACTTAAGAATAAAGCAATGATGCTGCCAAATTTAAGATCAAAGCAACAGTCTAATCTCAAAGAATTAAGAGTCACTTCCAGAAGGAGATAAATCAACAAAATTAACTTAAGAAATTATTTGTCCATAAATTCTAGAACCTAACAATCAATTTTAATGAAATCTCAGCTGAAACGAGACTGGTTTAAAGTGCATTCACTGAACAGCAAACCCAAGTTGTTTATTAGCTGAACTGCAATCCCAGGCCACTTAAACTTCCTTGTTGGAAGGCTGCTCTTTGATAAGCAGAGGTTTATACCATACAGTTCTGATTTCTAGAACTTTGAATGTAGAACCCAAATGTTAATGTTTCTGAGGATTTAAGGTGGTATTCAGAACTATATTTCATTTGGGATTTTTGTTTCTTTTTAAAAAACAGGACGTGTTCCTGAGGTGCTAAAAAGTACCTGTTTACATGCAAATGCATGTAAATGTAAATGATGGCCTGAAATGAAAGCAGAGATATCTGTCGTTAATAAAAGAGCAACTGATAAATATGAAGGTTAAGTTGAAAAATATTTTTAAAGATAATTAGGGATTCATAGATGGGATTCATGGGCTCTGAGTCTTCAAGCCACTTGCACACTAAGCCCTGGGGCAACATCAATGAGTAAAACACCCATGTGTTGGCACAGAGCTGGGAGACAAGAAGAGTGGTCACAAGTTGCAGTTACAAGTTAGTATTTTCCATTCTCCAAGATGGCCAAGTTGAGGATTTTAGGAAAAAAGATTATTTGCTTTTTCCCAAAAACCTTCCCTTAGGTCTAGGTTTCACTTTTGTACCCTTTGAATTTTATTTATTGAGCCTTATAAAGCTTCCCATTAAGGTCTTTAGACAAGCAGGTCTAAGGTCAGCTCATGGGTGTGTACCAGGGTCAAATCCTCTTCAGATTATGCTATCAGATCAATTATGGACAGAATTGTTTCATCTTAGTCTTTTTTCTTTTTTTCTTTTTTTCTTTTTTTTTAAAAAAAAAAAATCTTGTGGTTCACTAATTGCAAAGGATGAAAGCTTACAGATTTTTAAATTATCTGAAGTACCTTTGGATACAACTCAGGATTGGTATAATCACCTCAGTAAATGTCTTCAAGTGACTTTCTACTACTAATATATAGAAAATGCAAGATTTTTACTTTTTTAAGACAACCTTAGCAACAATTAATCACTTGGATCTCTATCCCATAAGAAATATAAACAATAAACATGAAAACTTAGAAAAAATTAGCAGGAACATTCCTGGTTTAAAATATGAGTTTTCATTTGGAGCAGGACCATAGGTCAAAAAACTTATCATGTAAAGTTTCCTCTTGGCATAACAGTCCAAAACATTTTAAATTAAACCTCAGTAATAATACAATATATTTTATTTTTCTTAGATTGTTTCCATTGCCCTAAGAAGGATTAGACTGCAACTGTATTTGCTATTCAGTGACACAGCAAAGCAAACTGGAATTTGAGCAAACTGGAGAAATGAAGCACATGGATATAAGGATAACAGCAATAGCATAATACGAAAGTGACTTCCATGCTCAGGTTTACTGTTCTTCATTTCAAAGTAAATTAAAAGGAAATCAATAATGATAATTGATCCCCAACTGTCAATTCACAAAGCATTATTACAATACCTGGAAGACATACAATCATAAAATAGCATGTGTTGGAAGGGACCATAAAGATCATCTAGTTCCAGTCCCCCTGCCCTCCCCAACATATAAAGACTGTTCAGAGAACGGATTTTGAGAGTGGAGGTACTAGCTCAAAGATCATCTGGAGATGGAAATCCAATTGGGAGGAGATTTCTGGAAATGACACAAGTACCACAGAAAACTGCAGACATGAGAATATATATCTTGAAGGATGAAGGTCTTTGTGGAAAAAAAATGCCACAGAAAGCTCTTCCTTTTGAAAGAAACTCTCCCACTCTTAATAACTCGAGAAGAACTTTGTAAATGTAGACCAGAAAGCAATGTAGGGAGACTTATGATCTCACAGTCAGGGTCAGGCTGTTCTAGGGACTGATCCTGTCTCTCCTTCTAGGTCTTCACTGCTGTCAGGGAAACTAGACAAGAGGACCAAGGTGCAGAGGGACAACCTCCTGCATGGGAGCTCTAAGACACAGTAGCCTAGAGCAAGCCAGGAGGCATGGATTTCTAAGGCCCATCAAGTCAAAAGAGCTGGACTGTGACTTGTCACCATCACCCAGAGCTAATGGTTTTAAAGCATAAAGGTCAATACCTTGGGGCTTGGCTGGGCCTTTCAATTTGACCGTGATAAGCAGTTTAAATATGGCCAGTTTTTGTCAGGGTTCTGCACTGTCCTCAGAGCTCAGTTGGCTACTCCCTGATATTTGGCATGCAAGCCATTTAGAAACAAGGTTTCCCCTCTTAATCAAAAGACTCTGGTCCTCTTAAACAACAGTTCAGCAATTCAGAGGTTTCTAAGCCAGCTCCAGCCTCTATCCATCCCTTTCATTGACCTGAACAGGTTCAATCCTGCTCTTGCAGGCCCTCCACCAAAGCACAGGCCTTGCAAGAAAAAGCCATCTTCCTCCTCCTTCTTACCACCACTCCATTCTGCAGGGGGAAAACAAATGTGCCAGAGAGAAGAAAAAGTGATCCATGGGGCTGCTTTTACCACCACTGCCATTAGAAGGAAGCAGCAGCTGCTGTGCATCTGCAGGAACTGTATATACACATCAGACATCCTGAGAGCAAGCGTCCAGGGCTCTTGGTGGGATAAACCTTCAGTTTCTGTAACCCAGTCTGGCTTTGGCTTCAGCTGCTCAGAGGTGCCAAAACCAAAATTATGCAGGGCAGGAGGAGAACTTTGACATGAAGAAGTCCATATCATATCACCATGCAATCCTTGTATGGGGGCAGAATCTTAGTTCAGGTTGTAGCAAAGAAAAGAAGAGAACCAAATTTGTATTCAAATGCGGCAACCTGACAGCTAAAGACATTTTTCTTTTATCCATAAAATGAGTAAATTTGAATCTGAGGTAGAAAGAAAATAATATATTTATATTTACCACAATTGAATAAATCCTCTAATATTACCAGTTCTAAGTCCGCAATGAACACTGCTGAAGGCCTTTAAGAAAATCACATTATGCCATGGAAAGCAGTACAATGATTGTATGCTCAAGTTATTAGAATATGACCGCTGGCTATATCTAACACTATAAATTAACTTTTCCATGTATATCCAATAGGCTTATTCTTATGAACCTGACATTTCTATTCATGATGATGTAAGCCAGTATGTCATCCTCTCCTACATGAGGTCAGTTAGTAGAGCTTTTTGCTACATCATTCTAGCATTATAGCATTTTAGATCTATGGGAAGGAGTGAACAGAAGGTGAAGGAAAAGGGCAGTGACTCCACTCCAAATTAATCTCAGCTAACATATTCCCCCAGCACTACTAAATTGAAATAAATTGGTTTACCTAAAACAAGGAGACATTGGTGACATTTTAGGCCAGGGAATTAGATTTCGAAGTAGCCATGAGGGCATTTATTAAATTCATGAAATGTTAATCTCCTAATAGCAATATATAAGCTAATTTCTTTTGTATGAATTAGCCATGAATCACAAAGGTAATAGAACCACTAAATCAGACAGAGGCTATGTTCTGTACTAGTGAGTAATTTCTTTATTATTTTTCTTCCTCTGAAAAAGTAGCTTAAAGATGCAAATCAGACAACAGTCAAGTATTTGAAAGTCTTTCCTATGCACTATTGGTGAAAGAGCCCCGGTAAGCCTTGCTTTAGTCTTCACAGTCACAAGAAAGGACAAAACTCAGAGCTGGAGGAAGACCACATTAAAAACAAGATTATTTTCATTTCAGACTAGTGCAATTTGGAAGTGCTTCAAGAATGTTTATGAATCTTTACTCACGATGATAACAGTACCTTATTAAGCAAACTTTTCTTCCAATTTTATCACTGTGATTCATTCATGGACAAGGTCACAAAGTGTTATAAAAAGTAAATACATAATGCAGAAGTCTAAAAAGTCAATGTCTCTAAATGTACTTTAAACAAGACATAGTGTGGTGAGGGGATGAGGTCTTGAGAGTTCTGCTGAAATTAGTGGGTGCTGTGTAAATAAAGTCACATGGATCCCTCTGCAAATACATCTATTGCATGTATTACATTAGTCTACAAGAACAGGAACCAGTCACCAAATCTTCAAACTAAATGGACTCAGAGCAGAAACTATTAATGTAGTGGGCTGTCACAGCCACCAGTAATAGGCATACCAAATTGTCTTGGAAGAGGCTTCCTAGAGATGTGGTTGATGCACAATGCCTGTCAATGTTCAAGAGGCATTTGGAACACGCCCTCATTGATACGCATTAACATTTGGTTAGCCCTAAAGTGGTCAGGCAGTTGGACTAGATGATCTTTGAAGGTCCCTTCCAACAGAACTATGCTAATCTGTTCATTCCACTGATAAGAAAAGCTCAGTCGCCAACCAACAAGAGATCAAAACTGAGAGATTAACCTGAAGTACAACCTGCAAGCAGCCTTCCAGCTGAGGCAACCACGCTGCTCCTGTGGAAGGGACAGGCTGGACAAGGCTTACTATCATCTGGGGCTAAGTGAGCACAGACAGAATGGAGAACACATGGTAACAAAAGAGGAACAGTGGCTGTTCAGGGAACCAACTCCAAATCCTCCCTGCAGGCTACTGAAGGGTCTAGAAGTCTACTAGGATGATTCAGTGCTCCGTCTCGCATTGAAAAAACTTGATGGGGTTTGGTTTGGTTTTGTTGTGGGTTTGTTATGGTTTGGTTGTCATTTTAATACTGTAATATATCTGGCACCCAAACTTCTTTCAGGAGGTCAGAAAATTAGTTGACATTTTCAAATCAGATGCTGTATCTACCCCACATTATTTTTTTTTTTTCTGGACATATCCAGCAGAGCATTCAGAAATATTTTTAGCCTTAAGCACAGGTGTTAAGTGCAATTGCTAAATCAGGAGTCCTGACTTTACATAAAATTCCACATGAGCCTTTTGCAAATGTTAGTGGGCACAGACTATTTTTGAAAAGTAAAAGGTTAAGAAAAATAAATACAGTTAAGAAAAATAAAAAGACCATTTTTTAAATATGTTTACCTAACATACACTTCTTTGCACAGAAATGCAAAATGATAATTTAACGAACAGCCTCTAAGTACATTCTCAATTCTTTGAGCTATTGACAAAAATGTTGACTGCTTCATCCATCTAATACCTCTTTTAGATAATACAGTTCTTAAGGCAGTGTTTCAAAAAGTTGTGTGCTCTGTTGAGTTATCAGATTCAATTAGGCCCTTCAGGAAAGTAATCAATACTCCACCTGATTTAAGAAAGTTGCTGTGCAATGCTTTTATATAATGGCACCAATCCACATTTAGCTTTGTAAATCCAGCAGTCTGCTGTGGTGTCATGCAGCAGCCCTTGAATTACGCATCCCTGGAAAAAGGAAGGGATGGAAAAAGAAGGAAGAAAGGGAAGCAGAAGCTGTACCTGACAAAGCTATTTCTGAGTGGCCCACTAAAAATCCAATGAACATTTCCAACTGAGACAGTAGTTGTTGCCCTACTTGCTTCCAAGGGTACACCTGAGGGCAGCAGGCACTCACTTCTGCCAATACTCAGTGAGTGATCACAGGCAGGTCCAGTCAGGAAGACCTGTGATCTCGTGGAACATGGTGTGAGAGTAAGCTAACAAACCAGGCTGAAAAATAACTGAAGTCAGACATCAAAAAGCAGAAGCACCAAAAAATCATTAGACCCATAAGACTTTGGCTCTAATCCTGAACCAGGAAACAGTCCTACTACTTGCCAAAGTGGTATCCCATTCTAAAGTGCTCGTTTGACTAGGCAATGTTGGAACTACTATCATGTTTTGAGATCTAAAAAGAACATATTTACATAAAAACTAACGGAATTCATACATTAAGACAAAACTTCAGTGCTGCAGTTGCTGACTGTGTGTGAGCAATCAGTAGAAGAGCAGCGATAGCCACCATCTAGCAGTTAGTTATACAAAAGAGGACACGCTGAAGTAAATATTTCTCCATCACCTTCATAAACAGAATACTAAAGTTCTGCAACGCTGCATAAATGATAAGTCCCTAAGGGGACAGTCAGCAATGCTAGAGCAGTCTGTGCATTAAAATAGAATATATTGTCTGAATTAGTCCATATGAAGGAAATATGACTACATTTGAGTAGGCTAAAGCTGATGGTATTTTACAGAATTAAGTTATGCAGCAAATGAAGTCTTGAAAGCATTAAAATGCAGAAACAGCATTATAATACAATATTCTATGGCTTGGAAGGAGTTTTGAAAAACAGAAGTCGAAGAGATACCCTTTACTCAACTAGTTATGGCAGTCATTTGCATGAAGATAGAAGTGCAGTCAAAAGGTATGAATAGCATTACTCCAGGGAACACTGAAAAGCAAAAATAAGTGACTGGTACAGTACAGTTTTTCAAAAATTTTCCAATATTTTTCTTCATTTAGAAATTAATTTGAGAATTCAAGACTTTACAAGATTAAATTTCAGTGTTTAATGGCCTCTGGATTAAAACCGCAATCATATGATATTCAATAAGATGTAAGGAATAATGATATTAAAGATAAGTGAAACATAAGAAAGATGCATCATCATTAGGCTGTGTATTATGATAATTGTAGGCTACATACAACAGATTGGTCAGTTCAGTGCAGACTGACAAGCCCAAGCTGTCAGCTACAGTGCCTGAGGGGGGGTATCAGATAACAATTAATAGGTAGTAACTTCAAGCCACTTAAGCTCAGTCACAAGAGCACATTATGTTCTGAAGTCTAAACCATTCATGCACCTAAGGTATTAAGTTGATTGTTGACCAGTGTTTCAAATTCATTATAAAAAAGAAGAGATTGATGTAACAATGGCACAAGTAATTTATGAAGTAGTGAGGTGGAAAGAAGGGAGGCTGATTGACGTGGAAAAGAGCATACCTACAAGGAGATTCAAAAAGAAGGATACCATGCCATGGCAGAGCCGTACTCTTCAGGGAGACATGCTGCTATTACTGCTTAATGACAGTTGGGCTGCTTGAATACATGCTAGCTTTTATGCAAAGTTCTTAAAAAGACAGGAAATCTGTATATAAAATTGTGTTTATACTTTCTAGACATCAGAGCTCACTGGAGCACAGTAGCACAGAAATATAGTCGTTGCTATTCTGCCCACCAGTATATCCATACCAACAGTAATAACCTCCCTTCTATGCATGGTAAATCTCCACCCACTCTAAGAATGGCCAATATTTCCGAATAGCCCTCAAGCGGCACATCACGTTATATCTGTGCACATTTCAGGCTGGCAGTTAAACAACACACATTTGTACAAAAGGTAAGTATCTCGGTGGTAGATACAGATGGACAATAATGACTACTCTGAGTGTTGGAGATACTGGATGTGAAGGCAAATATCTTACAAATAGAGCATAAAGGAGAAGCTAAAAGACTGCATCTGTTATTTTTATTTCCCTAAGGATTGTCTTGGTGACCTATGTAGTGTAGCAACTTTGATTCAAAGCTAAAGGTTTGTCCCAGACTTGAAATTATGTTCATTTACATTATTTTCCACAGAACCGTGGAACCGTAACTGTTTTAGCACCAGGAACAAATGTAAGGGTAAATAAAAAAGAAATGCACATTAACTTCTAAGTATTCTTGTCAATATATTAAGATTTTTCAAAATCTTTTTCCTTATTGCCAGCTTCAAACACCAGACATCCTACTGACCTGATGTAGGAAGTGATGTATTACCTGGTTGTCTTCCATTAAAATGACCTACTGCCCATTCTTCCATAATTATTTTCTCAAGGTTATTTCCAATATAACTCCAAATAGTCTTGATGTTTACAAAATACCTTGGGGTTATAAATTTCTGACATCAGGGTGTTTGTTTTGTTTTTGTTATGCTAGAGGCATTACTGAAGGACCATTCATCTTCTAGTATGATGAGCCACCACCATTTCTAAAGAAAATAATTATTGAAGAAATTTGTCTTTGCACCTGGTGATCACTAACATATATAATTCTGCACTTACTGATTCCTGACAACGGAGTCAGCTTTTCTTGAGTAAGACCTCTAGCAAAAGCATTAGTCTCTTTTCTGACCAGGAGATCTGAAAGACTTTTCATGAAATGCACCTCAGAAGTTTCAGATCCTGTTCTTGTCCACAGAATTAGTTTTCATCATTCACAACCACGGCCTACCATTAAAAAACAAACAAACACACAAAAAAAAAACTCCTCAGAAGTGCAGCCTGGATATGTATAAAATTTCACCTTTTTGCCAAAGTTTCTGAAGCATGACCATGACTGGTTCACCCACTTGCCATCTTTCTCCCATTTCTTTCAAAGAAACTTAGATGAGTTTATCTGGGCTTATATAAACCTCTCTTCTTTTTGAAGTTGATATTTAACTAAGATCTTCATATACATCCTATTCTTTATGCAAGCTTTTGTGTACAGGGTGTTTGCATTTCTCAGTGACTTTAACTGTGCACAGTATTAATTGTGTGGCATTAGCAATCATAGCCATTGTGTAATGACATTAATGTGCTGGTCACAAAAGCTCCAGTGCTAACCTTGCAGGACACAGATTGCATGGTGCTATAAATAAGCCAGTGTAAAGGAAAATTATAAAATTACTAAAGAGATCCTTTGTGAGTAGTCTTCTGCAGAGGCATAAATTCCCACTGACATTCGTCCTTGCTAGGCGAGAAATGCTTGACGATAATATATCCCTCAGTAGTTCTATTCAAAATGCAGATTTCTATATTATACGGGTGAGCACCTCCAAGAACCAAAATAAATATTAGGGTCATAATGGATCCATTTTGACTATCAGAACAGCCTGTCCTGATAGATTCTTCTACATAGATGTATTCATAACAATTCAGTTCAACAACAGGTCTTCCATTGGATTTTTCTCTGTATTTAATAGTGATGGAATTAGTGGCCAAGTTTGTAGAGCCTTACAGTACAAAGCTTTGTAACCCTTGCTAAGGATTGTTATCATTCATTATAAAAGATGTACAGGGAAAAATATCAATCTTTGAATTTCAAGACTGCTGTGCTGTCAGGAATATAGGCTTTGGAGGGATGTTATAAAGACAATTGTTTTCACCTGTGCAGATGCAAACAATAACACTTAAAGAACCACGATCCTCACAACAAGGTATTGATTTGCAATGTGCATTTCTGAAGAAAGCATCTGACTTGGAATTAAAATGAGTTCTTGTGTATCGTTAATAAGACTTGATCCATTTTCTGATAATAAAAAGTTGCACAAGTTAATTTTTTTTTTTTCCAGAAAAAAAATCTTTGCAATCAACTAAGTTATTAAAGATATTTGAATTGAAATACAAGTATCTTTTATCATGCTGTTCTTCAGACCTCTTTGCAATTCATAGTATCTCTAATAATAATATCTCATAATAGTAAGAGGCACTCAGTAAGACTTACTTGGTCTTGAACAAGTCAAATTAAAGGCATAATTTTAACTCTTAAAAAATTCCTTTTATTTGTTGAATAATGAAAAAAAATCTTTATTTTTTATTTTTTTATTTTTTTTGTATTTTATGTTCTATTTCAAGTAACTACAGGCAGAAGAGTCAAAATTATTTTCTCAAAACTTCTGATTTTCAAAGAAAAGTAAAGGTCGTTTCATGAGAAGAAAGAAGAAAAATCCTCAGGTGTAACCTCTTATTTTCTCAAACAGTCTGATGCATTCCAAATTCATATCTTGGAAGAAAATATTTTAATTTTGGGATTGCAAAATATATAACCCAAATCAAGCTAACAGCTGTACACATCAAATACAAATCAGTGAACTTTTCCCCTAGGAGGAAGGTCTTCAACATTACTTTCTCTTTTGCTTAGAATGACAAGGAATTGTATTTAGAAAGCCATTTTCAAGTATGCACTGTATGATCTTTCTCAAAGGTAAAATCCTGACCACAGCAAGAGTTGTCATGAGAGCTTTTCAGGATTAAGTTTTCCACACTAAGTATCTTCCATAACATTAGCGTTTTTGAGAAATTTCGGACTATAAAACTTACTAGAGGAAGATTCTACTGTTTTTCAGTATAGTTAAAAGGACACCAAAAAAAAAAATAATAATAATAAAATAAAATAACACCAAAACATTTTCACTGTTTGAAATGGCGCTTCAGTATGTCATAGATCTGGATGAGAAGCTCGTGGAGGTTAGAACAAGACTGCACGATGGGGAAGGAATATAGTTGGATCCCCTAATGTTATCCATTAGAATAAAAGACTTTTATTGTTGTTAAAGGTTTTAGCATCCCTAACCTAACCAGAATGATCCCCTAAAGCTGACAGCACCTTCACACTAAAGGAACACCTTTCTAAGTGCCATGTTCCCATTACAGCATCTGTTTCAGAAATGTGTCTAAAAACACTCTAGAAACAAGCCACAAAATTAAGTCTGTACAAAGTGGGTAACTTTAATAGAGGATTTGCAAAATCTTACAGAAAAAGAAGAAGGTCCAGTTATGGCTGCAATTTTCTTTCCAAAGAGTAATTTATATGTAGAAGCAATTCCTATCTAACTTAATAGATGCTTAATTTGCACCCACGCAGGCCAACTGAAGTTGCAGCACAGTAAATTAGCAAGGAAGTTGGGGGTGGTTGCTCAACAATTCCCTTCACTTCCGTGTTTCAAGATTTCTTTATGAGAGCTGGAAAAGAAGTTCAGCATCAGATGTATGCTCCTAACTTTGCTATTAGTACTGAAGTCTTTTCCTGACTAGAATACTAACTTACCCTGAAGTCTGATGATTAATGATAGCAAACCTGGATAAAACTGAAAAGAATCAGAGGTACTGCTACTCAGATTTCAGGGGCAGCTGCAATCCAAGCTGGCCATGTGAATGCTAGGAGTCAGGATACTTCTTCCAAACTGACAGGAGCCCTGAAACAGATCCTTACAATAAGCGACAGTTTCTGAGAAGTCTTCCCTGCCAGACAGAGAACCTCTGGAAGGGAGGGGCAAGCTAAAGAGATGACTCTAGGTTATGACCAGATTGTTGTGTCAATAAAATAACACATGCTGGCTTTTCCTTTAGATTTTTTTAAGTTGCATAAGGAATTAAAGGTACGTTATTGAAGTTGCAAAGACAGATATTTAAAATCCAAGGAAATGCCAAAATAAAGGTTGCCTATAAAATGGTGGTAATAGTATGTCCTTATCTCCCAAGGCGGCTATAAGAGTAATTCATGTTTGTGAAGCATCCAGCTAATATACTGACAATTGCTGTAGAAAAGGTCAGAGGAAATGAATAATTCTGTCTTCAGAGCTGGGTTTGAATAGGATGTTATCCAACATGGCAATAAAGACCAGCACTGCATACTGAACACCAAGGCAGCAATGCAACACTGAACAGTTGCTCAAGGGCAGGATACACCCCACCTAAATTCAACTATGTAGATCTACTTCAATGTAGTCATGTAGACTCTGTTCTCTCTGAAGAGATGCAGGCATCTCCAGAGGGGATTCACTGCATCCCAAGACAGTCTTCTGAGATGAGAAGGAAAAACAACTATCCGTGGTTTCTTCTATTTCTCCTTAGACTTTAGAGGGTAATTTCACATCTGGCTTGAGCTACGTGCCTAATTGCTAGGCAGCTATATTGAGGTGAAACGAATCTCTCCTAAATAAGCACTGTCTATCCTGTGTTCTGAAGGATGGGAAAAGACAGTACTTGTCCTTGTAATTTTAGATTATTTTGTAACGTATTTGCAAAGGGCATTTCTAATGCATAGTTTAATTCTGGAGATCTTCCAAGTTTAAGACTGATTTTGCAGACCATAATGTGAGTCTTCTAACATAGTGTGCAATTGCATTTGCATGTTAATTAATTGTAAATATAAACACAACCCAGCGTTTAAAACTATATAATCTCCTATCAAGGAAAGAGCCCATGAATTACCTGCTAAAAAGCCCATCAGGATTTGAGCTCAGTAGTCTGAATTAATGATGGAAGACATGAAAAACAAGGCATTACCAAAAATCATGCATATCTTCAGCTTATTTGCAAAGAAGCTTTCCAATAAAAACAAAATTAGAATGACAATTACTTTCCTTACCCAAAAAGTACTTTCAAATATTGTTTCCATGCTTTGTGTTTCACCGTCTCCAATTCTCTCACACTTTATCACAGACTCAGAGAATCATAGAACAGTCTAGGTTGGAAGAGGCCTACAAGATCACTGAGTCCAACCTCTGACCTAACACTAGCAAATCTTCCACTAAACCATATTCCCTAAGCTCTACATCTAAACGTCTTTTAAAGATCTCCAGGGATGGTGACTCAACTACTTCCCTGGGCAGCCTATTCCAGTTCAGTAAAGAAGTTCTTCCTAATATCCAACCTAAACCTCCCCTGGCGCAACTTTAGCCCATTCCCCCTCGTCCTGTCACCAGGCACGTGGGAGAACAGACCAACCGCCGCCTCGCTACAGCCTCCTTTCAGGTACCTGTAGAGTGTGATAAGGTCGCCCCTGAGCCTCCTCTTCTCCAGGCTAAATAGTCCCAGCTCCCTCAGCCGCTCCTCGTAAGACTTGTTCTCCAGACCCTTCACCAGCTTCGTCACCCTTCTCTGGACTCGCTCAAGCACCTCCATGTCCTTCTTGTAGTGAGGGGCCCAAAACTGAACACAGTACTCAAGGTGCAGTCTCACCAGAGCCGAGTACAGGGGGACAATCACTTCCCTGGACATGCTGGCCATGCTGCTTCTTATGCAAGTCAGGATGCTGTTGGCCTTCTTGGCCACCTGAGCACACTGCTGGCTCATAGTCAGCCGACTGTCAACCAATACTCCCAGATCCTTCTCTGACAGGCAGCTTTCTATTTATATATTAATACCTATATTAATATATATGTATATATATTACTTTATATTATTCCTTATTCCATACATGATACACCATGAAATTTTAATATTCTCGTGTACCAATTGTGACGTGGTAAATATTGCACTTTCACAGAAACAAAAAACAGAGCTTGACAGGTCCTTACCGTAGACTCAGCTATGAGGACACAAGTCATTCATGCTTTTACCCAAAGTACAATCATTAGTTTAACGTGAACTAGAATAGCTTCTGTAAGAATGGATGAGAATATTTCCTCACCATACTTCAGAATCCAGTTATAAAACTGGAGAAGGGAGACTCAGGTTCATGAAAAGTTGTGCTCTGACAAGCCATCTATAACCACTGGGAGAGAGAGGAAAGCAGAATTATTTGCTTCTCTCTAGCTTTCCTAATGGTCATGTTTTGAGAAAGGAGATGCATCCTACAATAAAACATGTGTCTTAGGTAAATTAGATGATTCATCCACCTTCATTCAGTTTGCCAAAAAAAGTAATTCCACATCATATTCAAACAAAAGTAGACTTTGCATTGGCAGTTAAGCTGGAAAGTGATATTCCAGATAGGGTTATGCTATACAGTAGCTGCTCTTAAGTAGAAAGACAAAATTGAGACAAAACTCTGTAAAAGGGGATGTCTCTATCACCTTTTTGTGAAAGTGTGTGTTCCCTATAAAACAGTGAAATTGGTTTCAGCAGCACCTGGAGCACAGGAACTCCACATAAGTGGCACAGCTCCAGGGAGTAGACCAATACACGGCTGCCAGCATTTCAGATGCAACTGATGACTTACTTGGTAGCTTGTCCTCCAGCAGAAACCAACAAATATCCCAGGAGAAAAAAAAGTTTGCCTACAAAACTTCATTGCTTTGTCCATCATTACTGGTGTTTGTCCTGAATCCAAAGCCTGAGCTTTGGCCTTCACTTCAAGGTGCTGCTCTTACATTTACCCATCAGTGCCAGGTCACAGCTGGAGAAGAGGGACTGATTAACCACACTAACATCACACTTGACTTGGAGCATGACTACAGTGTCATCCTACTGCCCTTCATTTTGCCAGAACTAGCCCCTTGAGCAGCCAAGCCCTGGAGTTATAAGGTGCCACCACTAAGCAGATGCCAAAGCTTTCCTTTCAGGAACAGCGGAAGGATGTTTCTCAAATCCTCCCTCTCAACAAGACACAGCACTTTCCTCTGGAGAAAAGAGGACGGGATCTTCCCAAACTTATTTGCTTTCTCCCATTTGTCAGTGGTGAAAAGCAGAAGAAATACTGAGAGGAAGACTCCTTTCCTGTTCATTTCTGAGGAGCTGCTTGCGTTGCATATGAGGGTAAGGCTCTGAGACAAATCCCCAATTCTGTTCATAGTGGTCTGATTCCGTATCTCACCTGTTCAGCCCTTCAAAGAAGTTCTGTAAGGTTCAGCAGAGAGTAATCAGCCTTGGGCACTGAATTCAACAGCCAGAAACAAGCCCAAACACAGGCTCTGATCCAGGTTTTACACTCAATGAAGGCTGGCCTGGAGACAAAAGAAGTTGCAGACAAAGAAATAAGGTTAATCATCTCAGAGCATACAAAAATAAAGGAGACTAAAATTCCCATTATCCAGTCTCAACTAATTCTTTGCATGGCACACACCGCATCAGGATTTCTGTGGTATTGAAAAGCCATGGATTGTGACATTTAGCCAGTTACCCAGAGAACAAGAATTTAAAACCTGTGATTAAAGCACACTGAGAAGCTTAGTTCCTACATAATCTGCAAATTTGTTTATTTGGAGTTCCTCTAACTGGAAATTGCCAAACTTGTGAAAACAGTTGTGTCTACCTCAAGTAAAATGAGCATTAAAATGCAGTCAGACCCCTGCTGTCTGAAAACCAGATTCTTAATCTCGAACTCCAGTGGTTCACAAGACACGAATACATTTCTTTTGGAAATAAAACCAAGCAGCACAGCATGAAGTTGATAAAGCTGATGTGATGTACAAGTCTAATTTTTCACAGCTTTCCAAAGATAGAAACAAATTGACAGAGGCAGTACACTTTCCAATCACTCCTCATGAGCCAAAAATTTTCAGTCACTGCTTATTTAAGATTCACAGACATGTACTACATTTCTAGGATAGACTCCAGAGATCAACTAACCTTTCCCTGAAAACAAAACTGATGCACATGCACAGCAAAATCTGCCCATCAGATGCCAACCCATGGATTTAATCCCACGTTAATAAGACCACTGCCAAATATACTTGAGACCTATATGCTAATTTTGCACTCTGGAAATAACACTGTTAGAGGCTTGCAGTTCATCGCTACATGCTGCATGAGAACAGGAGCCAGTTCCCATTGCAACACCTTTCAAGATTTAAAGGTTTATTTCTGGTCTGCCTGAGTCAAAACCAAAACCTTGCAGCCATTATCTGCAGATAAGTATGTTTTCAGGCTGCATCTCAAAATTCTTATCAAAATTATCTGAACTAGGATGAGTAATATTTCTGAGCACACTGCAGGTGTGGGTCAGTCTGGGGTGAGAGATCTGATCTGATTTCTGCACTGCCTGACTCAAAGCAGAATATCTGGGAAAAAAGAACTGTATGTCCAAACCTAAGCCCAGTGCCATAAGCACCACACTTTTCAAGAAAACTGAAAATAAATTACATTTGCTCCTTTGCCATTCATCTCTACCTACAAATACATTGATAAAATTGTTACAATTTCATTAAAAAACACAGATTGTATAAAAAGCATTTTCTTCACCCAGATCCTTAAAACCTCCAAATAGCTCTACAAAAAGCCTGCAAAATACACCAGCCCTAGATGACCAAGTAGGAGGTTACCAGTGGAGAGACCGAATTGTTCAGTGTTTTCTTTGGAGATATGCAGGAAGGCTTCTCTTTCACCCTACCACAACAAAAGCCAGAAGAATGAAGATGACAATTAGCAAAGTAGCTATTAAGATTCATAGCTCAAGATCTTGAAAATGCTAGCAAGGCTAGACATGACAGGACCTACATCCAGCCAGCACAGAAGCATGAGAAATCTTTGACTAAGTCTGTTTTTTCATGTTTGTGAACCAGAAGGAATATCTCATAAAAGTTCAGGGAGCTGGGTAGTAAATTTGGAGATGAGATTGTGATAAGAGGTTGTTAGGCAACAGAAGGCAGGATGAGATGGCAGTCATGCAATGAGGTCAAGACACTATCTTCATTTTATATCCAAAATAAAATTCTTTTGCTTGAGAACATTATAATGATTCAAATTGGAAATTCTCTTCCATTAGGGAATTCTGATCAATCAGCAATTGTTTCAAGTCAGAATAAGGTGTTCAAGTACTTCTATTTCCCTTTTTTTTTTTTTTTTTTTTTTTTTTTTTTTTTTTTTTTTTTTTGAATGTGAAGTTATCTCTTCCCTCCAAAGCTGGAGGTGTCAAAACACAATGTAGGAACTTGAGCCTAAAATGTTTCTATCGCATGTAAAGCGAAGCCTCCTGGGAGGTGAAGCTGGCATCCCTCCTTGCCTGGGCCTTCTAACCAGGCTATTCCAGGTGACTTCTGCAGGCGTGACTCCCTTGGTCCATGTCATGGCTGAACACAGGACAGAGAGGTGCCTTGTATTGTACAGAGGGAGAGGCCAGACCATGGAGAAGTGGGGAGAAACGCATTCACATAGTGTACCACAGCACTGCAGGCAGCCTGACAAAAGGACTCAAAATATTTTCTCAAGTGCAAAACTGATATGCTTCAGCCTATCAGTGTTTTCCTATTGAATATTTTAGTTTTGTAGAAACCAAATGCCATGAACCTGAATTTACATTTTTTTTTCTCCAATATTAGTATATACTTAACTGTTTTTAATAACTCAGGGGTTCCAATAAATGCATAATTAAAATACAGCAAGTGCAATATTATGAATAACAGTATGGTGATGCTGGCATATTTAAATGCAGTGAAAATCTTACCAGCTTTACTGGGATTTTATGCACAGTTTGATAAATCAAACTAAAACCCATTAAAAAAAAATAAGGCAAAAAGCATAATTGGATGAGAAAGGAAAAAGCAGCACTGGAGATAGGGGCAACAATTCACCTGATTTTTGTGTCATTTTTATAATCTAGCTTTTGAGCTTCCATGGCCTTATATTGATTTTCTGATCTTTCTCTCCCCTTTCATTTTTTTTCCTCTTTGTAAGTTTAAGTGAACACATTTAATATAAAACAGATTTTGCTTTATTTTTTCAAGTAAGCCTGTTAAAAATAGAAAATACTTCATCTACTGCACACGGGAGAAAGCATAACATTAAGCTTTTGACATTAAATCTCAGTAGATAAATACCGTCTCTATTTAATTATCTGTTCAAAACTGATAGAAGGGAAACATCAGCTTTTGAAAATCTCAGCAGCAAAACTTCCACCAATATCAGTAGGTCTAGGATCTCACTCAATTTTTACTTTTATTATTATTATTATTTTTGAACAAACATCTTTGTGCAATAATTGGCAGCTATCAGTACTATTTTGGCAGATACAAGACTGCCTGGGTCTGTGGGAAATTTATGCCTCCAAACATGCCGTGCTAAATTTAAACTTGTTGCATAATATGCAGATTCATTGTCATGAATGTAACTCAGCTAAGAATATCTAAAGTTCAAGGGAACTTAATATGCATGCAGACTTAAATATATATATATATATATAAAGAGGGGTTTAAATGTGTTCTGGGCTTTATCACATTGAATAAAAGGCATTGATGACTCCCTTTAATAAAACAATCCATTCTTGCATTCACTTCAGTGAACTTGCATTACACTTACATAGCACAGTGGTACAAAGAAAGACTGAAGTTAAAAAAAAAAAAAAAAAAAAAAAAAAAGACTTTTTATTATTCTATTAAGCTGCTCTTTCAGTCCTAGCTCTGGGGGCACACTACATTTTTTTACAGTTCTGAGGAACTCCAAGTCCTGCTTTTTCATAGAAACACAAGGTTGGAAAGGACCTACAAGATCATCTACTCCAACTGTCCTCCCATCACCAATACCACCCACTAAGCTATTAAATCATATCTCGTAGCACCTTTTCCAGGCGCTTCTTGAACACTGCAAGGGACGGTGACTCCACCACCTCCCTGGGCAGGCCGTTCCAGTGCCTAGCCACTCTTTGAGAGAAATAGCTTTTCCTGATATCTAATCTAAATCTCCCCAGGCACAACTTGTGGCCAGTTCCTCGAGTCCCATCATTAGTTATCTGAAAGAAGAGGCCGACCCCCTCCTCATCACAACCTCCCTTCAGGAAGTTGTAAAGTGCAATGAGGTCTTGCCTGAGCCTCCTCCATTTTAAACAATCCCGGCTCCCTCAGCTGCTCCTCATAAGACTTGTGCTCCAGACCCCTCACCGGTTTTGTTGCCCTTCTCTGGACACATTTCAGGGCTTCAATTTTGTTCTTGTAGTGATGGGCCCAAAACTGAACACAGCACTCAAGGGGCGGCCTCACCAGAGCAGAGTACAGATGGGTGATCACCTCCCTGGTCCTGCTGGCTGCACTATTTCTAATAAAGGCCAGAATGCCGTTGGCCTTGGCCACCTGGGCACACTGCCAGCTCATGTTCAGTGGAGCACTGATCAACACTCCCAGGTTCCTTTCCTCTTCACAGCCTTCTAGCCAGTCTGCCCCAAGCCTGTAGTGGTGCATGGAGTTATTGTGGCCAAAGTGCAGGACGTGGCACTTGGCCGTGTTAAACCTCATCCCATTCACCTCAGCCCAGCCAGTCTAGCCTATCCAGATCCCTGTGAAGGGCCACCCAACCCTTAGGCAGATCACCACCATCTCCCAACTTGGTGTCATCTGCAAACTCACTGAGGGCACACTCAATCCCCTCATCTAGGTCATCAATAAAGATATTAAACAAGATAGGCCTCAGTACTGACCCCTGGGGGATACCACTTGTAATGGGATGCCAGCTGGACTTAACTCCATTAACCACTACCCACTGGGCATGGCCCTCCAGCCATTTCTTTACCCAAAGAGCATACCTGTCCAGGCCACAGCCAGCCGGTTTCCACAGGAGAGTACTGTGGGAGACCATGTCAAAGGCTTTGCTGAAGTCTAGGTAGACTACATCAACAGCCTTTCCCTCATCTACCAGTCTGGTCACACAATCATAGAAGGAGGTGAGGTTGGACAGGCACAAACTGCCTTTCATGAACCGATGATTTCTCCCAGAAGTGAAAACTGGAAAAATTATCTCCATGGTGCACTTGCATACTCCATCTTTTTTTCAGATCGCCTAGAAGAAAATATTTTTCCTGATCTTGAAAGACTTTCTGAAAATGTTTCTTGTAGTGCAGCATTATTACTTTTGGTCTGAATTTGAATGCAAGAAAATAAACTGGTGGGTATTGTATTTATTATCTACATCTTTTCAGAAACTGATAAAAATTAGTTCAATCCTGGATGAATGTTCCAGCCCAGTTTTATTACTGATCAAAGAACACATTAAATAAGAAGATTTGTTGAACTTCAATCCATTTGCTCTTTACCTGTAGTGCATACTCTGAAGTGAAAATTGCTGGAAACCTTACTAGAAGCAGAAGGGGAATGGCCTCTGCTTTTGGCAGCTAACCATTATCAAACTTTCTGAAGGAATTACTGGAGATGTGGCATGGGTCCCAATCCATGATTTGATTCCCAGGTCATTTATCTTTTTTTTTTTTTTTTTTTTTTTTTTTTCTAGAGCTTGTGCCATCCAAATATATATAATATACACAGGCAAGAAATCCTTTTATTGTGCACACAGATATCTTCATGGCTCCCTGTATAAATATCATGCTTCACATAAGCTATATCCCACAAAAGACTTCAAAATTTAGACTTCTGGTTTTCAGTTTAAGTCATGTTTCCTTTTGCTCTGTATACACCCCACATTTCGGCCTCTGCTCTGAAAACTAACCATTATGAAATCAGCCTCTGCTTTGGCTGTTATCAAACTTTTCCTGGAGGAATTCCCTGAAGATATGAGATAGTCTCAACCCATAATCTGATTCTCATGTAATTGTTCTGGTTCCCTTTTCAACTATGACTAGAGACATCCAAATGCATTTTGTGTACACATGCAATAAATCCTTTTATTGCACACAAAATTGTTCCAGCCCTCTTGCCCCCATCCAAGAATCACACTTCACAAAAGCTACTTCCCACTAAGCACATTAAAATTTAGTCTGCTTTTCACTTTCAGAAGATTACATGTTTCCTTCCCGTCTGTTGACCCACCATATTTACATTTCAGACTTCCCACCTGGCCTCACCTCCCAGCAACTAACCATTATCAAATCTTTACTGTTTCTAGTTTCTAGTTGCCTAATGATAGGAGAGATTATGGATTAGGACCTGATTCCCAGAACATTGCTTTGGTTCCCTTTTTGTCCAGCTTTTGTGCCATCCAAACACACCTTTCATTAGCAGGCAAGACATCCTCATAATGCACACAAAAGACAGGCCATGTGTCAAAAACATTGCATTTTACACACACCATTTCCCACAAAGGAAAAATCTCCAAGATCTACCTTCCCAATTCTCACCTATTACCTAACCTCTTCTGGAACAATTCCCTGGAGATATGCAATAGACCTGGGAATTAGATTAAGAAGGATCTATATTCAGGTTTCCTTTTTCTCCAGATCTTGCCCCTTCCAATTTTTATGTGAGCAAAAAAAACCATCCTTTTATTGTACAGTAAATCCTTCCACCACCAACTCTCAAAACACCCAAGAGTTTCAAATCATGCTGAAGTTTGAGAGAAAGATTTCAATATATTTTTTATGAAGTTTAAAGTGTTATGTTCTGAGTATATCTATTTTATAAATGTTTCTAGGCTTTATGTCTTACACATTTATCTCTTTGCCATAACTACTGTACCTGCTCTACTGCACAAGACGTTCTGACCTAAGGCAATTTCTGCAAGCATATAACATGCTCCAGCCATGGGCTGAGTCCAGTCCCAAGGAAGCAATATCTCCTGCCAGCTGCTTGAGACAATTTTGCAGAGAAAGAAAGCAAAGCAATGTGTATTAGCTCCTTGTTCAGCTAATCAGCTGCTGAGTGCAGCTTTGGCGAACCTCGGGAATAGTTAAGGTAGAAAACCTGATGAAATGGTGCTGCTGTCTCATGTAAACAAGAGCTGAAAAGGACCAGCATCCAGGTATAGAATATTCATGAATATCCACAGAAGTTGATGGAGGTGGTTTAAGCCTAACATGATGCCTCCAAAGAGGCAGCAGAGTAATTAACATCCTGGCTAGATTTTTTTCATAAGAGTAGTAAGAATTCCATAAGCTTCTTGGACAGACCTATGGAAGCAAAAAATATATATGCTGGGTTTTGCAATGTATTTTATTTCATGATTTAGCATTTTAGTTATTCTCTGCTAATATTGTTCTTCACTGAGTCCCTTTGCTTTGATAATTAGCTTGCCTTTTGCTGTTCTTCCATCTGCCTGATCCACCTTTTAGATGAAGAAAAAATTTCTTTCAACAAGTCCCTTGTTAAAACACACTTTCTGCAAGGCAATGAAAACCTTATCTCATTGAATTAATACTTATAAAACCAACACACACACCGAAAATAGTAGAGGAGCAACAGACACAAGTCAAGTAATTTTCTTACTTTGTTGTCTCCTGTTTCTGCCTCCAACTCTTATCTGAATTATGCTGTTTTAAAAAGTAATTATTACCTTATGCCTGCTGTTGAGTTACATTATCATTAGATGGTGTTAGAATAACAACAATGATAATGTTCAAGGGCCAAGACCAGAGACCTGGATAGTAGACACAGCTGATCTAGTACATTGATCACAGGCATTAAGGTTGGATTTTTCTAATAAGTATTACAGTCTGCTAGTATCTGGTAGATATTTTACAGGCCTCTAATTGACTTAATGCTTTTTATAGCAGTATCATTAGATAGTTCTAATAGCCTAGGATCTCTTCCATATGAAATATTTGTGGCTATCATTACTATAGGAATAAATGCTTAGCGATATAAAGGAAAAACCGCAGATTACAGGAAGGGCAGAAAGCATTAGACTTGCTGAGTAAGTGTTTCACCAGGGTGAGCATGCAGTGCTGTCATGACAACACACCATGCTCTGAAACACTAAGTTCTGACAGCAAACAGACTTGGGCTGGGCTGTTAACAACTATTCTGATTGGCACTCTTAACATTGTAAAAGTAGATGCACACAATAACAAATAGCTTCATTACTCCATTGTAACTGGTGTTTTAAGGCCTCTCATCAGCAGAAGTCTTGGAAGTGCTCAACAAAATGAGACCCACAAAGTTCTGCCCCATGAGAACATGCGGCTTCAAAACTAATTTCCTCTGACCAAATTCACATAAACTGAGTGGAGTCAGAAATTCAGAGTCCATTTCTAATTCCTTAATTATTCAGTACAGTAACGGTAGAATTTTGTTGATTTTAGTAGAATTTTTTTTTTATATTTGTACTTAATAAAGTTACAGGAGAGCAATTTTACAGTTATATTCCAGATTAATTTGAAAAAAAATAAAAATAAAAAAATTAGAACTGCCTCACTGTTTCATTCTTTAGTTGGTCCCATGTTTGTTCTAACTAGAAGTATTGAGCTTAGTTGAATTTTAAGCATACTTGAAAACACTCCTCTTAAAGAGGAGAGAACTAGCATCGTGTTGCAGTAGTCTTACAGTCCGTGGAGGGTTGGGTAATGTACACTGGTAGAATCCCTTCAAGATCAGCTTCTAAAGCCTCATTCTACTTGCATCCTTCTCTATTTGTCCCTGCAGCTTCCAATCTGAGTTCAGTACATACTGTTTTGTTTTGTTTCCTCAAGAACAGCCTAGCCATCACAAAACAATTATTTTATTTTTATGAAAATATACTGCAGAGAAAATGCATCATAAACTAAAAGCAGTCTAAAGGAATTCAAAATTTAATCAGTACTTTCTACTGGTGCACACATCTCAGTCTCCATCTCCTCCTCTACCTTTTTATTTACCTGGTTTCTTGAATGAGAATAGAACAGTTAATGTTGTTTCCTTCAGCAAGTATTCCTGACTCATGTATCTGGCAAATAATTCAATTAACTGCCCACTAACAAGCAAAGCAAAGAGAATCTATCACTAAAATAATCTTTAAATCCTCTATCTGCTGTAGAGAGTGTTTCTATTTAAACAAATATTGGGAATGAACACTTCAGTTATTTTATTGCTTACTTATACCCAACCCTGTGTATATCATAATAATGGAAAAACCTACAGACAAGTAACTGTAATCCCAGAGACTAAATGCAACATATATCTTAAGTTGTCTATTGCTTTAGAACCTAAACACCAACAAAATAAAATAATCGAAGATCCTAAAATACTCTTAGTAAGAAGCAACCAGCATTTTAAGTTTCAGTCTTATCCATCAGGGTAAGGCAGAATATTTGAAGAGGATGTTTCCATTTTGTTTTTAGGGTTAGTTACTTAGAAAAGAATAAATAACACAGTAAAGGTCATCTACATCTCAGCTTTTAAATAGCTACCTGATTAGTATTAGGTGCTGAGATCTTGGGAAAAAAAGAATAGTTGTTCATAATCAAGTGCAACAGTCCTCACCTTGTTTTGTATCCTTTAGAACTATCCCAAAATAGATTATATTATGGAAATACAAGAACTGCTACAACCACTGGCACTTTCCTTAGATGCAGTCTACCCAGAGACCTGAAGAGAATAACCAAATACCTGCTAAAGCTAAGAATACCTCCTTCTATATTTACTAGGATTTTTTGAAACCACAGACAACTTGAAACTCCATTACATTACTGTAATTGCCCTCAGCCATGGGCGGGGGATGTGGGAGTGGTTGTGGTGTAGGGCAAAACTCAGGGCATTCACAGCCTACTAGTGCCCTCTGGGCCCTGACATACACCCAAACACATACACATTCAAAGGATTAATAGAGTTTAGAGTCCATACAGAGCCATTCTCGTGTCCTGACTAGAGAGGAGGGGTTTGGTTTGTATCTTCCAGAAATGGCGGCAGGGGTTAGTTTTCTTTCTCAGATGGCTGATTTTTTTCTCTAAGAAATGTACGTCACTATACAAACGGTCCCACTGATCGCTACAAGTTTCCAAGAGAGAGCAATAGCTCTTCGGCAGACAAGTAGCTTTTTTCCCACTGAAGGCAGAAGTAGTAGTTTTGCATTTTAGTGAGGGCATGAGCTTACCACAGAAGGAAGAAGCTCCAAAAGTCTTCCTAGGCTGATCTGCCTACCCCGTTAGCACGCAGGTGTTGCAGTGGCACTGGCTGCTCACATGCTGCTATCTTGGACAACTGTGAGGCAGCCTGGGGCTATTCACCCACTGTGAGTATGCTCTGCTGTGACAGACACTTCATGAGAAGGAACCACCATCATCTTTGGCCCTCCTGGGAGAACGATCTCCCTTGGGGTCAGCAACACTTCAGGAGGTAGCATCTCAGGGTCAGACAATCCAGGGTCTGGTTGCAGAAAAAGGCTATGGCCAGGCCCAGGCCCGACTGCCTGAGGCTCAGGGCCTGTAGTCACAGTGAAGAAACCACAAAGGAAAGTATAACCCTTTGACTTCAGAGCAAATCTGCAATTCAGTCTCAGATGCCTAAGGTATTTTGGGGCCAGAATCCCAAATTTTTTGAGTTATATTTTATCTGATCCATTAAGAAAAAAAAAAAAAAGAGAGAGAGAAAGAAAGAAAGAAAGAAAAAAAGATGAAAGGATGAGGCAGCAGCAATGACTGTTTTTTTGTTTGTTTGTTTGTTTTGTTTTGTTTTGTTTTTTCTTTCCCATTTCCCCTACCCAATCACTATGCAATAAATATTATCATTTGCTTATGAATGCAATTTAGGAATTTATTTTGAAAGAGTTACCAAGATACTCCTTTCTTTCAGCCTTGAATTTCACTCCATGCAGAGCAGAGTGAGACGAAGATGAAGCCAGGGAAGAAAAGAAAAAAGCAGAAGTGACAGCTAAGTCACATTCAATATCTAGTTAAGTACAGGGAGTGTTAAGCTGCGTCAATTCATTTGCAATTTATGATAGGGAAATAAGTGGTCCTAAGACTTCTGATGAAGGTCCAAACCAAGACCTCTGAGTTACAACAAATATTGAGCTGTCCCAATATATTTCTGTTTCCAAACTCTACGGTTCCTCCGAGGTTAGAGCCAACAGGGATCTCTCTTGCCCTCTCTCTTCCAGCAAACACATTCAGGGACTAAAACTAAACTTAATTTTGTTGAATATTGTAATGCCTTCCTCTGAGCAAGCACACTGTTTAGGAAAAGAAGAATTTTCCCTCTTTGCTGCTGTGCTTTTGCTTTTTTCTGCCTGATGTTGTAACATCAGTTTTACAAAGCCGATAACACCCGCTAAGACTGTGCACTTTAGCAAGTCTGTCCAAACTTGCTTTTTATTCCCATACAGACATCCAGCTGAGCTTTATGAAGGGAAAAGCAAAGGCTGGATGAAAAGTACTTAGATTTTTTTTTCCTTTCCCTTCTCTGCTCTTCAGTAGGTAATTGCACGGTGGTGTCTGTGAAAAGGAAAGCCATGACTAAGGGTAATTAACCGTTTAGCTCAGACTGTGAGGGCGCGGAGCTCCCCGGATAACTGAGATTTTGCTGCCACCGTGTGGTCACCTTCATTTTGCTCACGGTTTGCTCGGGAGGAAACTCCACGGGACAACACCAGGGCAGTCTCTCTCTACCAAGATGGAGGAAAGTGGTCTTCACGCAAAGATACTCACATGAACGTGGTTCTCGGTAAAAGCCTAACCCTAATCTTAACCCTAAGCCTGACCAGTCAAGTCCAATTGAGTTTGATGCATGCTTGGGGAACAGCAGTGGCTGTTCTCAGTAGGTAGAGGCTCACCAATTGTGTCTAGGTTCAGATCATGCTCTTCTGTTGTTTCTGGTGGCTCTGCACTGTTCCTCCATTGTCATCCATTGGAGATGGACAAACCGCAGTATTCAGGACAGGAAGCTACTTGGCAAAGAAATCAGATTAAAGCAGGTGTCTTCGATCTTCTGCGGAGGTTTGACAGCAGTTGGTCGTTTAAACATTTTAATACCATTCATGACTGTAATTACTGGAAATATTTTACAGTATTTTCAGTAGAAGTAACTCTTCAGGCACCACATGGCACAAGGAACAGGCTTCAGGTAGCCTGAAACTGTTGTGACACAGTCTTTTGTCTCCAGGTTTCACAGACACAAAGACCCTGGATGAGCCCATCTCCTCAAGAGCATATACTAGTGATGGATACACCTCTGAAGTTTGTTACACTCTGTGTGGCCAGAAAACCAAGCACAGTTTTTATGTAGAGGACTTTTAAGGTTTTTCTCTGGAGGCCTAACAGAATTAATTGGGAGAGGTATTAAACTCCAGAAAAACTTATTCCTCTCCAGAAATCCTAAAACATACCTCTTCCTAAACCTGTCCCACAGCATCCCAGCTGCGGCAAAGCCTGATTCAGCCCAGTGCAGGACGGGGATCCATAACATACCAGTACAGGTCAGTATGCTCACAAATTAACCTGATAGCCAGTAAACCCTGTGCTCTCAAATCTGGTGCAAACTGCAACAGTTTTCTTTTTAGCTCTTTCAGAGAGGACAGTATTATTTGACAGTGCCAGCAGAAGAGGAACAAATGATTCAGTACAGAAATGAGAATGCCTCAGTGACATAGTGACCATGTATAAGTTCTTCCTAGCAACCTATAAAATTAGTGGACCTAAACAGTAAATATAGCTAAGGTCCTTAGTAAGCAGAATTATTTTAGGCAACACGACCCATGGGAGTGAGATCTTTCATGTCAGTCCATTTCCTAACTGACAGTCTAATTCATAATGCAACCACCACAGCCAGCACCCTCATTGCCAGTCTGAGGAGGAACAGACACTAATTGAACAGAGGCCAAATTATTCTCTCTCATTATAAGCGTGACATTGGACAAGATCCAAAATGCATCCAGCAGTAACTTCACCTAGTTCGTTGGATATTAAAATTGCCTCCGAGGGAGCATGTTCTGCTTATTTTCAAGGGTTTGAGCAATTGTCATTCAGAACACTTTCTTCCACACGTACCCAAATAGCCTAGCACAGAACAAAGATATCCTGCATTCTCATTCTACCTGATATTGTTGAATCACAAAAGGAATGCCTTTAAAGCAGTTGTGAATAGAAGAACTACTTCTCCTTGACTTTGTTGCAGTGGTAAACTCCCTGGACAATTTGCTAATAGTCTCAGGAATCTGCTTCTCTTAGCAATTCTGGCTTTTTAACTGCTTCTAAATTCATCTGAATCCTTCAAGTGAAGGTCTTTTCCCCTCTCTTTGTTACTGAAAGAAATTAGATATGAATGCTATTTCTACAAACTCCAGTCTCATGTACTCTGCTGGAAGGGCATGTGTTATGAGTAATTTGCCTACACTAGCAAGGAAAAAGCACTAACAAAAAATTAATTGTAACCATGACAAAGGTTCTCATTCTCTTCCTTTTCCAGACAGAATGACATATTTTCTGATTCCCTCCTGTTCTGACACAAAGAGCATGAATAGGTAATATCCCCCAGTTTGCAGTTAAATTAAGGATATGCTCAAAATAAAAGTAACAAAAAAAAATCAAAAGTTGACTTATGAGATGTGGTTCAGGCTCAGTTAAATCCAAATTAAGAAACATATTGTATAGCTTTATAAAACAGTTTCAACTTACAGGTAATGAGCTTCTATTCAGAAAAGTTGATGGTGCAGACAGTGAGCTCTAACAGACTGCAAATAAGCTAGACATCAATATTTTCAGACTTACATTCCCAGCTCACAAAGATCCTTTCAGTCTCTTAACTGTCTCCTAAACCTTATTTTTATATGATGGAGATAATAATATTAAACTGTTAGCGTTAGGAGAAAGCAATATGACTTAATTCTTTATTATGTAGTAGAATACATCAAAAAGCACAGAATTTCTCCCATAATTGGGAAATTTGCAGTTCTCAGATATCATCTGGTTCAGATGAACGTGTGCTTCTTATCTTTCAATGTTCTTAGCATTTAGGTAATAAGCACAGACCAAATTTTCTGATTACCACTTGTTCATCTCCTGTTTCTGGATGTCCTTCCCTACTATATGTCCTCTGATCTCCATGCCTTGTACTCCACATTCCTTCCTATTCCTTTGTGTCTCTTCTTAGCCCTTCCCCAGTCTTTCTGTCCATGAGAGGCTTAAAAGTGTCCCTTCATTTCTGTTCTCTCTCATGCAAGGGAATGCTCCCATCTGTCCAAACTCACTCTCACTTTCCTTTCCTTGCAAGTTGAATTGTGGTGCCTTTTTTTTTTTTTTTTTTTTAATTCCTTCAGCAGCCCAGTGCAAGCTCGTGCACTCAACTGAGTGGATGAGCAGCGACTTCATGGTTACCCAGTGTCCTCCCCACCTCCCAGACCCAGCAGAGTGATGGTATTTCCTTTCCTTCTGAGAGAGGAATCATTCTGTATGTTGATATTTCAACAGACACATCTGAGACAAGACTTATAACTGGGATGAATTAATCAATGTAGGTGCCAAGGCATTTTTTAATGTGCAAACAAGGGGATGACGAAAGGGCAATGCCGGGACACATCTGACTCCAGAGGCTGTTTTCTGTGTTGTGCTGCTTGCTGTCAGATCAACCAAATAGGTTTTATTTCTGTTTATGTACTCTGAGCTGGATGCAAATCAAGGTTGATTAGATCAGGACCTCAAGGTGCAACTGCAGTTGTATTGACCTTGTCTCCAGCATACATGCGAGGACCTTATGGTGGTCAGCAAGCTTACAAAAGCTGGCTGGCCCTGATGGATATAATTATGGAGACAGCTGAAAGTACTGGTTCTACTACCCAAATGGCTGGTGATCCCATTTTCCACCCAATTTTCCCAAGAGACAAGAGAATTCCCACCATTGATTTATGATATTCCTTGAGAATTCTTAGATGATTCAAGACAACATTCAAAAATTTTTACATTCAATACAGATAGATGATGCCAAGTTCCATGTAAGCCCCCTAGGCAATAGACATCATTCCTGGAAATAACAGTCCCCAGGAAAAGACAGATATGCTAATGGCTTCTTATAAATAATAATAATAATAATAAATAGAATTATTCTTTTCTGAAACTCTTTCTGAACTTATCTTCTACAAATATTCAATATCAAGACCAAAGTCAATAGCCCATCTGCTTTTCTTTTGCCTTTCTTCCAACAAACTCATAACGTTATGAGAATGATCTCCTAAATTAACTCCTAGGATAACTTTTATATATTTTCTTCAGCCCAGGGCACTTCTGATGGCATTCTGAACTCCAAGAAACAGTCCATTAGCATGAAACAGCAAATAATCACTGCTCATAAAAATAACACAGCGGTAAGATCCTGATGATGTTAAATAAATAAATAAAGGAAACTACAAAATGGTAGCAGCTAACATATGGATGTCCAGCTATTTAACATCTGATCTGCTTTACAGCACTTTAGGAAAACTACAAGACCCATGTTAAAAAATATCCTTCTCCTTTTTAATTATAGTTCCTATTTTACATTTCTTTTGCTCCCTATGAATATATGTGTTTTTTCAATTCTTCTTATTACTATTTTACTTGACTTCACTCCTATTAACATATTTTGCCAGAGACCTTGTGCGGCAATAACCTTATATACTACCAGTTTGGTATTCCTGTATATTAGCTGTCATACTGAAATTATTGTGCCTCCTGCACAGAGGTACTGACTATAAGCAATTGGTACTGGCATATTTCTTTACA
Source organism: Nettapus auritus (assembly GCA_011076525.1). Lineage (NCBI taxonomy): Eukaryota > Metazoa > Chordata > Aves > Anseriformes > Anatidae > Nettapus > Nettapus auritus. The sequence continues at coordinate 40,652,444 of CM021766.1, read as the reverse complement.
GTTCAATAACTCCGGGTAGAAAATTGCTTTTCTACCAAGTTAAAATTAATCATCGTTGTTACAAAAGTTGGAGTGCTGTCTACTGCCAAAGCAGAAACTATTATACATTTTGTTTAGTTTATAAAACTGCCTTCATCCTATTGTTTTTCTGTCACTGATGCTAGCTTTAGAAATCAAATGGGAGCCTGTCTTCTCCAAAAAAATGCCAAGTAAAGGTTTATTCCTAAAATGTAGTACATACAGAATTATTTCTAATCTTAGATGAGGCAATCTATGCTAATTAAACTGAAGAGCCTATGATCTTGATAGAAATATACAGAAATATAGAATGTTTTTGCTATGGTCTTAGCTGTGGAAAATGCTAATTCCAGCTTTGATTGCCTATTTTGTGAAAGCTAGCTAGTGAGTTTGGGCCACTACTATTAGAGAATCCAAATTAGTTACTCTAGATAACTAGTTAGTCTTTCAGTGTCATGAGAGGTGGGGAGATTTGATTGTGTCCAGATGATGAACAGAAGCCCTGGAAGATTTGTTGAAACTCACTAAGGTACGTAAGAATAAAACATCCCTTTGTTTCAGGTGAAACGTAATTTATATGTTGAAAACAAAGGAAAATAAGAATTTTTATAAGTACATATTTAAGGACATGCCCCTCGGTAACTTAACTAAAGACACAAAGAAAGACTGTGGCAGAAAAATGATGTAATCTAGCTATTTCAAGTATAGTGCAAGAACCTTAGTTTTTTATTTGCTGCTACTGAAGAAGTTGGAGTGGTATATTTTCACAAGCTATTAAACAAAGATGCTCCAGTGCCATTACAATTTTCTATTGTCTTGTAAATAAGGACACCTACATGCCCTTAAAATACTCATTATTTCCATTTTGCAGTATTCTCCATTATACCTACAGCATATGAAAACATAGTGTTTGGCTACTCCTCTCAGACATCTGGGCTTTTATAAGGCAAGGTAATACACATTCTGTTTTGTTATTTTTTTAATTCAAAAGTGGTTTTTTTTTGTTTGTTTGTTTTGTTTTGTTTTGTGTTTTTTTCAAGTAGTAAAATCCAGTAGTAACATATCATTTATACAAATTAGGCAAAGAGATAAAAGAATTAAGGTTAAAAAACAAACAAACAAACAAACAAAAAACAACAACAAAAAAACAACAACAAAAAAACAGCAACTCAGTACACGTTCCTTTCATTCTGTGGGACAGTAACATATATTTTCCACCTCAGAATACGGCAAGTATATACTTCTGAAAGACCAAATCATACAGTGTGAAAGCCTTTCCTCAGAAACTATCCAAGATAGAAATGTTCCATACAGTGCTCAAAAAACAGTGAAATGCCTCTTCTGCCAACAATGTTCAGATTCGGTGCAACAAATATTTTCAAACCTGATGTGATTATCAGTAACAGTCAGGGATCACATTTTGCAGTTTTCAATTGATGAGATATGTATATTCCAACAGAAGTTTCTCTTAACAGCAGTTGAGTTGCGAAAAATTATGAGATTTTCAAGGTCATGCTTGAAAAGCTCCAATATCAGCACGGTATATTTACTAACAGGTACTTGTTTCCCTAGACAATGGAAAGAAAATGAACCACTTGATTTGAAGTAACACCTCTAAATCTACTGATTTAGGTTTCCTTTCAGTAATGATGAAAAAAAAATAATTAAAGACTGGAAGTACTCCATCCAGAATCTGCCCACTAATATGTCTTTATGTATCAGGACAGCTATGTTATGAATGTATAACATAGAATACAAATTTAGTATATGAATGTCATCTGCAGAGTACATGGGCATGCCCAATCTGAATTACAAGATGAGGTGTATTGCCTCTTTGATGAAGTCACCCAAAAGAATGCCAATTACATCAAATTTGGAATGGAGATCTTTGATCTGAGTCCCAAAGAGCAGGAAGTCAAGCAAAGATGACTGGAGGCCTGCATGGTTGAACAAGGAAAAACGTAAAAAAGAAGTGCAGAAGAGGTGGAAGCAGAGACAAGCGACCTGGAAGGAATATAAAAACACTGCCTAAGTGTTCAGGATTGGGTTAGGAAAGCCAAAGCCTGCTTGGAGTTAAACTTGGTGAGGGATGTGAAGGGCAACAAGAAAGCTTTATACCAGCACATCATCAGCAACAGGAAGATGGGAGAATAAGTACGGACCTGCTGCTGAATGGGGCAGGGAACCAGAGGACAAGAAAAAGGCCAGCATAGTGAATGTCTTCTTTGCCTCAGCCTTTACTGGTCAGACCAGCCTTCAGCAATCCCTCCAAAATATGTAGGAAGGTCCAGGGTGAGGCAGACTCCTCAGTGGAGGAGGACCAAGTTAGAGGACATTTAAACAATCTGGACATACACTAGTCCACAGGCCCTTGTGGGATGCACCAGCAAGCTCTGAGGGAGCTGCCTGGTGTCATTGCAAGGACACTACTGACATTTCCAGGCTTTGCTTATCAAACTATAAGCAACACCAAGCCTATGAGGCTAAATATTAAAACTTTTGAATCAAAACTCTGGACCATTATGCCTCCTGATTATTAGTAAGGGTAAGTTTTAAGGGAAAGCATTCTGTTTTATTATGTTATTCAATTTGCCTGTTTCATAGCTCAGCAACAGGGAGAGATCCATTTCTTTTTATGTGCACAGCTATCACAATAAAGCAGTAATTAGCAGTAAGTAGTCCCTGATCAGCTCAGTGGGGTATGTGAAAAAAGAGATGACTCCAAACAAGTACATAAAAATGTAGCCTGAACAAACAGCATTCAAACAGACAGGGTTCCACTTTGGGGCTATTCCTTTTTTATTTTATTTTTTCTTAAATTTCGATTCCTACAGGGCACACTATTTACAGCTACATCTAGGCCTCTTAAAATTATCCATGATAATAAGATAGCTACCCCCACAAAGCTTTCATGGTTTAAAGGTTACCTGCAGTAGAAAATCAATTGCAATGAGATAAAGCAAGGTGAAAGATCTTCTTAGTCATTTCAGTTTCTGTTATGTTTTTTCTATGTGATGGTATAATCTGTCTTCTCGTGGTTGGTACACAAGAGTCTGCATCCAGCACTCCTGAGGCCACGATCTCTGCTAGCTAAGCGAAAGGGAAGCATTTCTCTCTGTCACAATATTAATTACAGGTCTGTAGCTATGTAACAAGGTTGGGAGAGTTTTGCTAGACTGTACTTCAGGTCCACAGTAACACAACAATATCTAGTCTTCCCAAATTCCACCCCTCCTTACAACTACCTGAAAAAAATATTATCTCCAGAAGAAACTCAGTGCATGATTTCCTCCAAATTCACAGTCCTATTGCTAGCTTGCTCTTAGAGGCTGATTCCTTAAATTAATTCATTTTGCATGTAATTTGCAGAAAGTAATGTTGAATTTTATATTCTGTCTTTTATATTGTGGGCAATCCAGATACTCATTCATTGTACTACTACTATTAATTACCACAGGCTAAGAGGTTTGCAGATATTTTTTCCCCACACCAAATTCCCAAACTCTGTCTTGGTAATATGCTTTCACATTTTCCCTCTGGTAATAAGCTATTTTACTTGCAGGCTTATTTTACATTAATCTGTTTTGGACTGCATTGTTCTGTACTAGCTCAGCTTCTGAAAGAGTCTTAATCATTCTCTGGCTGCATTTTTTCTCATCATTCTCTCTTTCTACACAGTAAAGACAGCAAATGCAAAAATTATGCTATTTCATATCATCATCCCGACCGTTTATATAAATAATGAGGTTTCAGAGTACTGCTAAGCCTCTTGATAGCCCATTAGCAGTCTCTTTCCAGAACAAAATTTACTTATGATACAGCTACTTTATATGTCATTTACTTTAAATCCAGCAAGCCAATCTGTCTCTACTTGCATGGGGCAAAGGCTAATGTCTGCAAAAATAAAACCTGTTTTTATAAACTAAAACACCCATAGGGATGTTTTGTATCTGTGCCATCAAGGCATGACTTGGCTAAGATGTATACTGGTGCTACCACCAATTCCTTTATCTTTGCAAGAGATAACGAAAACCCCATCAATGTATCAGTTTGAAGTCTCAATGTATCAGTTTGAAGTCTAATTTAATAACCAAAACCCCCATCAATATTTCAGTTTCATTTTCTTGCTCTCATTCTTCAGATTTGTTTATTGTATATGCTTTTGTGAGCTTTCATCTTTTATTTATTTATTTATTTATTTTTCTCCTAAAAGATTCCTTGTTTTTCCAGATTTGGCTTTTATTTTTCCGTTTTGGCTGAACAACCATGGGTTTCAGGAGTCTTTTCCTTTCTGTATAAGCATTGTTAAAGCCATATTTGAATATCTACCTCACTAGTCTTGTATAAAATTTCAAATAAAAACTGGTTATCATCTACTAATTCTTCATCTACATATGGAAATGAGTAAAGTTAACAAGAAACTTTTAAACTGGACCAAAGTGCTCACAGTAGAGCCACTGGAGAGCCGCCTGCAAGTTTCCCATTCATGTTACATGGTCCACTGACAGAATTCCTGTCACCTCTGTATTACTGTCTCCTGAATGTCATCTGTGTGGAAGAATGTGTGCAAGTCTACAACATTTGCAATGACTTATGATGAAAAATGATGGTGAAAAATTCAGAACTATAAATGGAACAGGTAACAAAGGGGAGCTCAGTCATAAACCTTGTAACATCATGCAGTGAGTCACCAAGTCACAACTGTACAGTCCTAACTTGTTAGCCAGCATCCCTTTTGCATAAATGTTTCCAAGTAATTTCTGTGCCAAATGCCCAAGAAAAAACTATTCTAATTAAGTAAAAACACAGATTGAACAATAGGTTGCTAATGTTGAGTAAATTGCAATACAATTGCAAAACTTTCAGTATAACTTCTTTATTTGAGCACTCTTAATCATCACATCCACATGCCTCCTTTCAGTAGTGCCTTTTTTATTTATTTTCTAAATGAACAATCTATCAGGTTGAGACACAGTAGGTTCTGCCTTAATCGTTCATACATATGTTCAACTATTACAGAGACTAACAATTTTAGAAATTAGCTGTTGATAGCTTTGATTCTGCATAATTTAAAAAGTGTCAAAATACCTTTCTTTAGAATCTATATTTTTAGCTACCAAGAAATGAGATGGCTAAGGAACATCAGTGACAATTTTTCTGTCTAGCTCAACTAACAAACTCCACTACATAATCCATATTCCAATGACTTTGATATCCTTGTGCCATTTTCTCTCCTCCATCACAACACCAAGACTGACTGACTAGTATAGGCACTGAGTTGATTTCCTCAGCCTGTTGGAAACTGAACATGGAGCTGGAAGAGCAGAAACTCTTATCTTCTTTTCAAGGACAACTGGCACTACTTCTTTTGTGCATTCACAATTTCTTTTATTGAAAACTATTCCATCAGACTCAGAAACCAGACAAGTCTATTTGGAATGGTAATGGTAAATTAAAATAAAAGCAGAGGACACAGTTAAACTCTTATGTTTTAGATGAGATGCTGGCAATCTGGAGCTTAATTATGGTGGGCTTACAATGGGTACTCTATAAGGCTTTTTGCCAGCCAAAATGGGAGAAAACCCCACCAACTTAGACTGATACCCAGGGTATCTTTTGCCTGAAAGGGATTTTGAGATCACACCATCATCAGAATTCCTGCCAATACCAAAAGCAGAACACTGCTGATTAGCTGCACTCTCTGATTATGAGAGGCAGTACCTCCCACTCCAGTGTCTAACACAGACTACCAGTGCATGCTGAGCCGTGTTGCAGACAGAATGCCAAAAAAAGAGCACTACCTGCCCCACTACAGCAGTTGATAGTTTAGGAGATAAGAGCCTACCAAAAGCACGAATGTCCACTTTCTCTTTTCACTACATAAAACTAATATCCATATGCACAGCCAGATGGTACTCCATCTTGACTACTGAAAAGAACATTATAGGAAACAAATCTAGATAAACAAAAGGAGGAAAATGAAATAAAGAAAATCCACATTTGAAATTTAATATCTGCATTTAATTTTATAAGCAAGTCAGATTTCAAAAGAAGTCAATCATTTGGCCCAAAGAATGACAAAGACGAGATAGAGTAGTCATAAATGCATCATCTCATTGAAATACAGTATTTGTCATCACCATGATCCTTTTCTCACAAAATAGCGCTATTCAGATTAGTTGTTACAACTCTCCCCTTTTAGTGAAGAATAAGAACTTATTTACCACACATAGTTCTTGTATTCATTTTTATTAAAATGAGTAAAAGAAATTCCCTCTTCCTAAAAGAATTACTGTTGTAAATGTTGGGGTGAGTAAAGTTCTTATGTATCAAGTCTCCAAGCTGAGAAAAGATTACCGAATACACCAAGGATGGCAGTACGGAAAATGACTGAATGCCGTTTTTCATAAAATGCACAGCTCAAGTTAAACACTTGCAAAGCACAAAGTTGCATTGGTACCGCCAAAGCCAAATGAATTTGTGAGTGCAATACGCCGCTTTGCAGTTTTCCACTCCTGAGCTGTTAATGGAACATAATTGAGATCAAATTCTGGCTCTGTTTGTTTTAAGTTTAAAGTAGGTGGCAAAATTCCATGGTAACAGGACAGTGCAGTAAAAGCCGCTTCAATAGCTCCTGCAGCCCCCAAAAGATGTCCTGTTGCTCCTTTTGTTGAAGAAACTGCAATGTTACGTGCGTGATCTTTAAAAAGTCTCTTGATCGCTTGATTCTCAGCAGCATCTCCCAGAGGTGTAGAAGTTGCATGTGCATTGACGTATGTTACATCTTCAGGCTTGATTCCAGAATCTTTTATTGCTGCAGACATACACCTAAAGACAAAAAGGAAAGACAGCATGTTGCATTTCCCATTATATTTTTGTCACATGTACATTTTTGTCACATGTACAAACCAAAAGCCAAACTACAGTGTTTGAAAACATTTGGTTCGTCTGCCTAAACTAACCTCTACATTTAGCCACCCTAGAAAGACAGCAGTGGGAAGGCCCACTACAGAATCAGACTTGCTCCTAAAAATTTGCTGATTAAATTCCACCATTGAGAAAAATGCAAGTTGAAAGAAAGAAGATGTAACAAGCTATCTCTACAGATGACGTTAATAATTCAAAGACTCTTTTCAATGCAAAATTTGAAAACATTTGAGGGAGAAATAAGTACCTGAAATGATTACAAAAACCTAGGTTCGCTTCAGTTTCGCTAGTGTAGCTGACGTTCATGTAACATTCAGTACAGTGCTGCAGGAAATCCCCTTGGCATTCTAAGGGAAAGGAAGATTCCCCAGTCTTTACATTTTATTTACCTTTATACTTATAGTATTAAAAAATAAGAAAAATTGCTCTATCCAAATAAAATATTTGGAGATGAAGGAAAAATTCTGAAGTTGTGAGTTTCTTTTGCATGTTTTTAGAGGTTAGAAGATATCTTCTTCCCTTCCCTTGAGCAGCAAGGAGATGGCCAAATTCCTGCACATTAAAATATTTACTGAGAGTCACGCTGTTCCACTCTGATACCATATCTCTCATTCTGACTTCTAATGACCCGTGGACTATGACTGCCTCTATAAATAATGCTTTTTTATGAAAACCACAGAGAGATACAGCTCCATATACAGTCCACACTGTGTTCTTTCTCAGCGTTCCCACAGAAAGGAGGTGAGTCACACACCCTTCCTTCCTTGCACACACATTTAACTAAGCATCTCTGGACAAAAGACCACTGTCTCTTTTGAAACTTATAAAAGCTAAATAAAAAAATTAAGCTCAAGAAAAGAGGCAGCACAGGCCGCTGGACAAATCGAAATGTCTCCATTACTGCCTCTATTCTCAGAAGCATCCAGCTTAGCTTAGGCTGTAGTCCAGCGATTCTCACCGTCAATACAGAGTAAGCCAACAAGCACACAGAAAAGATTACTGATAAACAGTAAAGGAAGCAGATACGTTAATTTAGTTTAATAAATAAGCTGCAAGGAACATAATTACTTAAGAAGGGAACAGATTATTGTGTAGAACCCACTTCGCATACACACTTCTGAGCCTCCTTTCCTGCAGGTTCATTCCAACATGTGTGTAAGTCCCTAACTGTAGTAGTTCTTAGAAGATGAGATAAAAGCACATCTCCCTGATTTTTTTTTTTTTTTTTGATGTGGCAAATAAAAATCATATGGAAAAGTAAGAGAAGCATATATATTTCATATTTAATTCACACGCCACTGCAGTAACCAAATATTGGTATGCAAATTGCATTAAAATGTATTTTATCTTCTCAGGTGTGGAAAGGCTCTACACGCTGGAGATAGCAAGATTAACTTCCAACTACTTCCCATTGTGAATTTAATTTATATGCTATTGCAATCATAAAATATACACAAAGTCTGTGACGAGATATTGCTGTATCGTCTCGAGGGTAAACAAAAGTCTGAAAATCTCAGTAAGACACTCCTGAATACTCCCACCTAAGTCTGTAGACCAATCTACTATGAATCAAATAGCTCTGAGGGAGATTTGGTATATTAAGCTTCTTGAAAAATCGGTTAATTCAATAAAGATGGAAACATACCTTTAGGGGAATGTGTAGAAATCTGAACTATTTGCACCGTGATATATTGAATTTTGTTCTTAAATATTCACATACATTCATGGCAATGCAAACTAGTATATTCCTGTATCTGCAATAGCATTTGGCCTATACACAGCTCACAAACAGTACGTACACATCTAACTTAACTGGTAGTTAGTTCAGGGATAAAGATTAGATGAATACCATCTACTTGTGAACTTTTTTTTATAAGATTAACAACGATGAAGCTTTACCATCTTACCAAGGTGTACTGAAGTGTATTTCTGCTATACTCCTCCACCAGCAGTCAGCTGCATCACAGCGAAGTATTTAAACGTGATTGTAGCAGAGATGCATGGTTTAAATACATTCTTTACAAAAAGCCAAAGTCCTTTCTGAACAATATGCTAATGCTAATGACATTTACGGTGATTGTTCTGATAAACTAGATCCTCCAAGTGTCCTCATCACTTGGCATTTCTTGAGGAATGCCATTCCCTTTCCGTAGCACAACAAATGACAGGACCTGCTTTTGCAGTGGGGTCTCTATGACAAAGAGTGAGGGAGTACGTCAAAAGGTTGTCATACCACAACAACCTTAAACAAGAGCCTCATTTCTGTGAACAGCTGTAGGACCAAACATAAAATATTTTCACACAGAGGAGGTTTTCATAACTCTATCCAAAAAGGCTGATTCTAGCAAGAACTGCCCTTCAGGCTATTACTAAAAGCACAGGAAAACTGGGGCAGGACTTTACCAGGAGCTCTTTTGTTTTTCAGATTATATTCAGTTTATTTTCAGATGAGTTTCTTGGCTTTTGGAATGCTAATTCAAGACTGAATAGCATTTCCCTAGGAAAAGTATAAAGTAACAGAAACATAGGTGCCCATTGTAATTAACATATGAAGTAGCCACAGTAATCAACATACGGTTCTTACCTGAACGCGCCATCTCCCTCTGGATTAGGTGCTGTTATGTGGCAAGCATCGCCCGACAGTCCATAACCCAGAACTTCTGCATAGATCCTTGCACCTCTTTGCACAGCGTGCTCATACTCTTCCAAGACCAGCACAGCAGCACCCTCTCCCATTATAAACCCTTCTCTCTGTGAATCAAACGGCCGACATGCCATTTTAGGGCTTGAGTTAAAACTAGTGCTGAGGGCCCGAGCTCTTGCAAATCCAGCCAAGGACAAAGGACTAATGCAAGCCTCAGTCCCTCCAGCCAACATGACATCCGCATCACCGGAGGCAATAAATCGAAAGGAGTCTCCAACGGCATGCGCACCAGTGGTACAAGCAGTTGACACAGCGTGATTCGGCCCTTTCAGCTGGTATTTAATGCTGATCTGACCTGCTGCCATATTGACTAAAATCTTTGGGACAAAGAACGGGCTGACCTTGTTATAACCCTTTGTTTTAAATAAAGAGGCTGTATCAGAAATCTCTTCCAGCGGAACCATTCCCATTCCAATTGCCACACCAGCTGTTAAGCGGTCCTGTTCAGACTGCGGAGACCAGCCGGAGTCCTTTATTGCTAGCTCGGCTGCACCAATGGCCATGACAGTTGCAGAACTCATGGATTTGATCTCTGACTTCGATACAAAGCTCTCTTCTTTGAATTGACCCTCCTCGTCTCCCCGTGGCACACAGGCAGCCACTTTGCAAGGAATGCCGGCATATTCTTCCCCATCTAGCGACGTGATCCCACTGTCTCCTTGGAGAAGGCGCTTCCACACAAGCTGAGTCCCCACACCCAGAGGAGACACTAAGCCGATACCTGTAACAACTACTTTCCTTCGGCAAGCAGGCAGTGACTTGCTGAAAGCTCTCCTGTGATTTCTTAAATGCAGATTCGAATTCAGACTGCGGAGATGAAGATTTGCAATCTTCAAGAGATCTTGGGAACACTGTGAGAACATGGTGGAAATCAATCAATTCATGCACATCCCTGTAACCGGGGGGGGCAAAAAGACACAAAAACAACAATAAAGCAGCCAATGTGAGAAACATTCCAAGTTTGTTCACAACCTGCTTTTTACATGAAAGCCTATTTTCAGCACTGCAGAAAGGGATGCTGTTTCTGTGTCTGTCATCAGGAATAGCATGTGCTACTGCTGTGGGATGTAAAGTGCTCACTGGGAACTCCCCCTTGGGCTTTAACTCCCAGCTGACTGGAGATATCAACAATGAGCATAAAGATCTTAATTCTTCTGATGGAGAACTGCAAGATGGAGAACTGTACTATCATGTTAAGGATGCCATCATCTTAACCAGGCAGGATGCTCTAGAAAGCCAGGTAACAGGAGTCAAGAGTCCCTTTCTGGTGTTGCCACTAGTGCAGGTAAGTATCTTGGTGAAGTGTCCTCACCCTCCTATCTCCACCTATGCTTCATCAGCCTTGGGGCATTTAGTCGGTCAGTTCTGATGGGTAGGGACAGTACCTCAAGTGTGTTTCAACAAGATGTACCACAACAGCACCTTGAAAGAGCTGCAAATTGAACAAAAACACGTTTTGGATTGCAAACTTTTTTCACTTATGTGCAGACTAACATTTCTATATTGTGATGTTTATGATCAAAGAGAAAAAAAATAGCTATAAAAATAAATGACGTACTAAACACTCTCCTGACAGAACAGTTTTTCCAATAACGTGTCTAGCGCTCACGTGTTACTCTGAGATCTGGCTTTGAACTATTTGATTGTTGGCCAGCAGCCATGAAGTGCACAGCCTGCAGGTTTCCCAGCTCCCTTGAACATAACACCACGAGACTTCACATATGAAATACGTCAAGTGACAGCAGACGTACTTCAGGCAGGACATCTCTGGCAAGAGGACCACGTCAAGCTGTAGTGCTGTGCCACTGCCCCTGTCTCCCGTGCCTTGTCTGGCACCAGCTAGATCAGGAACTGGTCTGATTACACCCACCTGGCACATGGGAGCAGGAGGGAGGCTACAGTACAGCTCTGTGCACATCTACAATTACAGGCTTCCATAGGTCTGAATTTGCTGCTGAGGCAAATTTTAAATTGGTAGGCATTCTCCTCTTGATGAGGGAGAAATTAACTTTTATTTTTCTTCCAGTCTTCTCCAGCTGGGAGAGTCATTATGCTTAAAAAAAGCAGAACGTTAAACACACACAGGAGGGTAAGTTTCCCTGCTCCCTTCAGAGCAATTCGCATCTCTGCCTCCACCAGGGGTGATTGGACCCTTGTAAAAATAATTACTAAGGTTTGTCTTCAGCCAAAACACTATTTCAACAGCAACAGGCTCAACAGGCAGGAGTGGTTTTGGCTGTTTTTTGGCAACAGCCACGTGTTTTTTGCCTCATCAAAGGGGCAATACAGCATCCCCAGATATTTGCTAAAATACAAAGAGCTGGATTGGAAACAGGTGCTGCCACAGGACTCGTGCACTTCTGTGGAGAAGTTAGGATCTGTGCTTCCCTACGGCAGCAAATGTGCACAGCAGCATTGCTAGCCGGTAAAAAGCTAAAAATAGTGGTTACAAATTCACACTTTTTTTTTTTTTTTTTTTTTTTTAAAGGAGCCTGCTTTAAATCATGGTCCAAATTAGTCGGTTTTAATTACATTTAGCCAGTTAGCCTGGACTGTATAAAAAGAGCCGAGAGATAGTTGGAGGAGTCACTAAAGCGGCGCTCGTCGCACAGCCGCACACAGCTGCTACCAGGAGGCACTCAGCCGGCGTAACATAGCAAGAACGACTAATTTGACCCCAGCCACGCCAAATTATCTGCGGCCATGCACAGAGCCCACGGGCTACGAGCAACACGGGGGGCTCCTCGGCCCCCCTCAGACCTCCCCTGGCAGCGCCGCTAGGGGCAGCCTCTCCCGCCCCCCTCCCGGCCCGCCGCCCCTACCTCCGCCGGCCGCGCTCCGCCCCCCCCGCCGCTGCCCCGCAGTGGTTGGCTCCGCCTCGTCCTCCCGCCCCGCCAGCACCGGGCCGTACCACTCGGGGGAGGGTGGGGGGTGGTGAAGGGCCTGGAGCACAAGTCCTGTGAGGGGCGTCTGAGGGAACTGGGGATGTTTGGTGTGAGGAAGAGGAGGCTTAGGGGAGACCTCGTTGCTCTCTGCAACTGCCTGAAAGGAAGGTGTAGGGAGCTGGGGGTCGGCCTCTTCTCACAGATAACCAGTGATAGGACTAGAGGGAATGGCCTCAAGTTGCTCCAGGGGAGGTTCAGGTTGGAAGTGAGGAGACATTTCTTCTCAGAAAGAGCAGTCAGGCACTGGGACGGGCTGCCCAGGGAGGTGGTGGAGTCACCGACCCTGGGGGTGTTCAAGGGAAGGTTGGACGTGGTGCTTGGGGACATGGTTTGGTGGTGACATTGGTGTTAGGGGGGTGGTTGGACCAAGTGATCTTTGAGGTCTTCTCCAACCTTAATGATTCTGTGATTCTTCCACTCCACCTTGCCTCCACCTTAGCACAGGTTTCCGAACTGCCCTTTGTTCCCCAGGCCCTCTCTGAGTCCCCTCCTGCTGCATGCGCCTCTCAGATCTCTGCCCTTCACCGAGCCCCCAGCTCCAGCTGGAAAAAAGTTTGTTTCTCCACACAGATACTGAAATGGCGTCAAAAAGGGCAGTAAGAGGTAAACCAAGGCAAGCTGGTAACTGGCATTATAGGAGTGTCTTGAAAACACGTACAAATAGGCCAACAGCACCAAGACACGTCTTTAGTTGCTCCTTGTAGATTGCTGGAACAGGAGGGCATGATCTGGACTGCAACCAATCTCCAGCTGGGCCTGACATGACACGTAGGAAAAAATACGTTTTTACTTATGAAAAAAAAAAAAACGTGGCACCGTACAACAAATACATGAAACGGAGGAACTGTTGTAGCAGAGCACAACATGGGCACCAAAGCCACGTCAACACAGACCTGAGGAAAAAGAAAAAAGAAAAAAAAGCCAAAAAGAATGGAAGGAGAGAGTGCTTTAATGCTTCTAAATAAAGAAAAAGAAAAATATTTCTGAAGGGCTGTTGAAAAATGAGGAGTCTATGCTAAGTTTCCATCTGGGAACACGGGTTGTTAGGTGATGTGTTGGAAGTTGGCCCTTCATTTTCTATTTTTTTCCCCATGATTTTGCTATAAGCATTTCCACAATCCATGATTTATAAACGTTATACTTGAATTCAACACGTACGTACCTTAGAAGCGTCTTCACATTTGGCCGGGCAGCCAGAAGTAACGGTCCCGTGCCTCTACAAAGGACATGGAGAGGGTGTTACGAGCCCGCGCGGCGCCTTTAAGACACCCCCCCTTCCCACCAGCGGGGCGCTGGGCAGGGCCTGAGGGTAGCGCCCTCACCGCCGCGCTGCGCATGCGCGCTGCCTCTGAGTTGGGAGGGGGGGAAGCGACCGCGGGGGCGTCGCGATGGCGGCCGCGTTGGGCCGCTCTTCCTCGGGGGGCTCCCCGGCCGTGAGCGAGCTGTGCCAGAACGGCCGCGACACCTTCCTGGAGGCCTCGCGGCTGCTGCTGGCCTACGCGGACAACATCCTGCGGTGAGCCGGGGCTGCGGGGGGGACGTGCCCTGCCCTGCCCGAGGGGCGTTCCGGGGCGTCCTGGTTGTGTTTGGGGGTGAAACCGCCCAAAGGAGGTGCTGGGCTGGGGGTGTTTATGTGTGGGTGTTGCATGGTTATACGGGCCTGTGGTGACCCTGAGTGTGCAAACACGTAAGCAGCCAAAACCTGAGTGTGTTTAACCAGTCGCATTATTTACTTCACTTTTCCGTTCCTTTCCTCGTCGTCTGACTTGCCAACGTCGGTGCCAAGAGTTAACGCCAGCCGAGTTTCTGTGAGGGGTATCTCCGCGGTGTGTGCGCCCAGTTGACCTTGGTGTTGTCTGAGGGCACCTCAGGATGTACGGGCAGCCTCTTGGTCTGTACCTGGTTTGTCCACCCTTTGTAAAAGCCACGCTATCGGAAACAGAGACGCAGCGGGTCCTGGGATGACTCATCGTAAAGAAGCGGAAGAAGAAGGTTTACAAGAGTTGGAAGACAAGAGGGGAACTGAGATGAAGCCCAGCAGATCTCCAGGAAGCAGAGAGACCACGCTAGTTTCACCCCAGCAGCAGGAAGCGTAGCACAGCCTGTGTGGTGGGCCTGAGGCCATCCAGCATCAAGCCCAGTGCAGTTACAGTGCTTCAGGGAGGGGTGGGCCTGAAGTGGACTTGAGGTGTCACTGCAGACCGAGTGCTGCTGGATGCAAATGCAAAATGCGTATTTATAAACTTCAGGGGCAAACTGAAGTTTGCAACCAACTTGTAACTCTCAAAATTCAATGCAGAAGGGCATGAATTAAGTTTAAGCTTAAGATATCTTTCGTGTACTGCCTAAATGTTGTAAATGAAACTGGTATTTAAAAAAATCTCATGAACCAATAATGCTGCATAGTGCAGTTACCCAGCTTCTTAGTGTTTACTTAATTTCCAAATGTAATTAAAACTTTCAATTTCTTCAGGAATCCTTACGAAGAAAAATACAGATTAATTCGGATTGGAAATCCAGCATTTTCAACGAGGCTGTTGCCTGTCAGAGGAGCAGTTGAATGCCTGTTTGAAATGGGATTTCAAGAGGTGAGTATAATCTAATAATTTCTGATGTTTACATTGGTTTACGCGCTAAAATTTAAAATTGGATACCTTCTTCTCTCTCCGTTGAAAGGCAATAGTTTTTATGCCAATTGATATTTTCTTAGTTTAATTTCAAGCCTTGTTTGCAAACACCGGTGGTTGACCAACAGAAAACTTTTGTGAGGCTACTTGAGAAATCTTGATGGAGTGAGAGCTAAACTGATCTGCGTAAGATCGGTTTGCAGCTGCTCAGGTACCCTACTAGTTCACTTAATTGTCAGATATACGTCCATGCTGGCACAATGGAAATGGTGGGAATTGAAGGGGAAAATCGCCTATTTTAGTTACAACCCACTAATGCATAGACAACAAGCTGCACCCTCAGGCTGTAGTTTCCGTATTATAAACTTGAGCACTGAAACTGTCATCAGGATGAAAAAAACAGTACTGCTTTTCTGCTGTTTGTTCCTGCCACCAGCAGGGCTTATCTAACAATGAGATTGAAAGTACTTCTTTTGTTATTTTAAGGAGATAAATTTTTAGCCGATTCACAGTGCATCTGCACAAGTACTTGCGTTGTCATGACGGCAGTGGAGGGCAACAGACTATTGAAGTAGTGGCAGGGAGGGACTTACGCAGTTATAACTGAAATAGTTATGAAACTACGTCCTAAAATAGTCTCAAGTGAATCTTGATGCAGTTGCTTCATAAAAAAAATGTAATTCAAAGATTGCTTCGCATCCTGAAATGGTCCCTGTCTTGGTATATTTTCACTGCCAAAGTTTGAGCTAGAAGCAGCCTTTGTAATGACAGGAGTGCTGGGGTGAGAAACCAACTCTCACTTAATGGTGCAAAGGTACTGCTCTAGCTTTGCTTTATTTTAGCTGCATGCATATGTAACCATGGCATGAAACAGGTGTTGTTTAGTTCTGGCTGTTGTGAGACCTCTGCCTTCTGTTCTGGTGAAGTCAATTATTTGTCTTAAAATTAATAAATAAATAAATGTATGCTGAAGGAGATGGTGGCTGCAGAGAAGAGAAGTGGGTCTGTGGATTTATTCCTATGCTGATGCTCAGGAGACAGCTTTTAATGATGAGTTTTAGCCAACAGGTAGTCCATGGAGCTAGTGAAGCACTCAAGCAGCAATAACATAGGCATTTAAATGTGTCATAAAGTGCTGCTCTCACTTTTGTCCAACCTTTAAGAGCATCTTGGTTCAGGCTTCTGGTTACGGTGCAAGTTGAGGCTAAAGTTCATAAATTTCTCTTCAACTGTGATAGCTAAAATTGTTCATTCTTTTGTCTGCCTCGTAAGCTAAATTACTCGTTTAAAAAAGAGGACTCTTCTGAATTGGTACATTCCATTCAATCTTGTAATCATAAGAATTAGTCAAGTACTTCATCTGTAACGGTAGGTGACCTAAGGTAACAGTGCAGGTAAACACATTGCTTGGTTTAATGAATAGAAGTGCTATAGCACTGGAAACTGACGCTTTTAAGCTATGAATGTTTCAGGGTATTCATGTTTTCAGTAGCGTATTTCTTCATGTTAAGCGCATTGCGGCTGATTCTGTCCTAATCACTAATCTCCTGTTACTGGATTGTCACCAGTAATTATGTTGCAATCAAAGATAGGAGCCCAAAAATCAGGCTGGGTACAGACCTAAATAAGAAGAATATTTCTCATCTGAAAAATTATAAAAAACAAAAAGATGCCAGTGTAGAAGATAATTACAGTGGAAGCCATTCTAGGGGCTTCTCCAAACATTGGCTATCCTTGTGTTTTACCTAGTGTTTCACTGCTGTTCTGTAAGAACTGCATTTGTTTTTAATTTCTGTTGCTGCTGCTTGCTTGGCCGAACAATAATTGTGTTGTTCACGTGTGACTCTGCAAAATAAATTGCTTACAAAAGTATGTCACTAGGAGAGCTTTTCCTCTAGACTGACTGGCGGTACTTATCCAATAGCTTCTGCTGTGAGGGAGCTACAAGTTTTTGCTGTAAGGAACTTAATCTGAACACCAAATCCTGCCAGACCTTAGCATGCTAACTTCCAGTTATTGATACAGCTGTTAGCAATAGCAAATACAAGCCAGCGGCTAGCTTGGACTTATGTTAACTGCTGAATTAATTTGTCTAAATTTCAGGGAGAAACTCACCTGATTTTCCCTAAGGAAGCATCAATTGAGCAGCTACGTAAAATCAGAGATCTAATTGCTGGAGAGAGGAGTAGCAGACTGAATGAGCCGAATCAGATCCACAGACCAGGATCCTCTGAAGCTGTAGCCAGCACCCAGACAGCTGCGCATCAGCCTTCAAGACCTGCTGACCCTGTTCGTGCCCCTGCCCAGCAGCAGCTGGAAACATCACTTGTGCAATCTCTCGAAATGGTAATTACTGCCTAAAAGCTTTGTAGGAACGCTAATTCTGAATATGATGATTGAAGAAGTCAGCTGTTGGAACAGATTGCTCAGGTTGTGTAGTCTCCAAACTTGGAAGTTTTCAAGATCTGACTGGATAAAGCCCTGAGCAATTTGGTCTGACCTCATAGCTAACTCTGCACTGAGCAGAGGATTAGATTAGTGGCATTTCGTTATTTTTGAATGTTTTCTTCAGTCTCTATCCAACTTCAACTTGAAACATGCTATAAATAGAATATTAGCAAGAGATTTTGTTGATGATGTCCACAGACATGCGTCTTATTGAGCAGGGTGTGACAAAAAAAACAAAACAAAAACATTTTGTACTGGAAGGGAGCAATGTGGGAGAGCACAGAGGCAGGGGGAAGGAAGCTAAGACAAGGTTGTATGCTGTGTTTGGTAGTTGTCTGATAGCCAACAAAAGAACTGGAGCACAAGACTAATATGTTTAAAATTGTTGATGTCTCAATTCGTGCGTTATGACCTGTATGCATAGCCTGTGAGGGCTCTATGCATGCACAACTGTTTTGAGAGACAGTAATTTGGCCAGGCAAAGACAAATATATAGTTAAGCTGTGCTTCCCTTGTGCAAGAGGTTGAGATGAAGCTCCTGGCCAAGAGAAGGAGAGAGGGGCAGAGTCCTCATTTCATCTGATGTTAATTGGCCTGATGGGAGAAGACTCTTAAGACCTCACATTACTTTGGAAAATGAAGCATCTGTGCTGTTTGATAGAAGATTGAAGGATTCTTTGGCTTAACCCTAAAGAGTTTTCTCCTTTGCAACCATTGTGACTTTGGTCTTGAGTAAGTTGGTGCAAGATGGATCCTTCCAAAAGCTTGCTTCTTAAACATCCTTCAACAGACTTTGTCTTTTTAAATGATATGAGCAATATGTTGTTGGAAGTTGAACTGTCACGCTGTTTCTTCTCAATACCTATTTGAGATCAGAGGCAGAGAAATGGGACAGCATGGGTTCACGTGAATAGATGCAGTGGCTGGGATTATTTTAGTATTGGTTTGTCTGCTCACTGCATTTTACTGTTTCAGCCACTTCTGCGATGGTGGTTGGAAGTGACTGTGAAACTTCACTTGCTGAAGTAGCGGTCTGTACATTTTTCTAGGCTTCTTGAGATTCAGCGTGGGTGACGAGACCAAACTTGCACAGTTTAGATGCAGCTCTATTAGAACTCTCTGTTGATCTCTTCAGGGAGTTACACTAACAGCTGTCTGAACCTGTTAAATTCGGTCTGTATAGTCTGTGTTCATTAGAAAGAAATCCATAAAGGACCTTCTGTCTGTGACTTTGCCATTTTGTGTGCACAGGAATAGGTGTTTGTTTTTCAGTAAGCACTCGTATTATTTTTGTATGCACTGCTGTCAGATGTCAGAGAGATTTAGCATGGTTTTCATAGTTTGAGCAGTTTTATTTCTTGCAAGTGTGTTGCACCGGTGATTCATGGGAGTTTCGGTAAGCAAATGCAAAAATAGATTACTTGAAGCAGCGCAGTAATGTTCCTAAATAGCATGATTCTAGCGGTCTAACCCGTTGTTGTTTTTCTTTGTCTTTGGCTCTCTTGCATTTGTTACCGTGAGACATTCTTGACTTTAGGAGCAAGGAAAGCTCTGGCTAAGTACTACTGTAGTGGATGGATTGAGATCCCTTCCTGGATGGTACAGTGATTAAGAGGAGGAGAGAAATGTTTGTTAACCATGCTAAAGACTGAACCATGATCTATTACTAGAGAAAAAGAAAATCAGCAGTATCACAGGCTCCACCCTGTGCATGTCAGATTCTTGGTTTTTAAAGTCTCATATAGTTTTCCCCTTTTAAAGGGAGTTAAGTAGCTTGTTAACTACTTAGCTAGCTAAGTTACTAACTTTTTAGATATGTTGCACTCAAAGATACACCCAGGTACCTGCCACTAAGTGACACTTAGGATAACAGACTGAAGAAGCCCAGTTCATGTATTTTGATTCCTAGTGAAATATGGTCACAGGGCGCTATGTTCAAAACTGGATCAGAGTTGATCTGAGAGGAAGCAGAAATAGATGAGCAATGTTCATGGATAAAAGTCCTGTGAACTGGTTCATGTGGTGTAGCGGTGTCCAGGAAATTGGATGAATTACAAGTTCTTTTGTAGATTTCAGGTAAAAGGTGTCCAGAAGGAGAAAAAAGAATCAGGGTAAAAAAAAAAAAAAAAGGTCAAAAAACTTTGTTAGCAGAGGTATCTTTTAAAATTCCGCTTCTCCCTGAATCAATTCACTTTTTTATTAAGGATGCTGATCAGAGTGCTCAGAGATGACAAGTTGACTTTATGGCTTGGGTGGTGGTGTTTGTTGCAATTTTTGATATCTTTACAAATTTATGCTGTTAAAAAGTAAATAATGTAACTTGTGAGTATGGAATTGTGACTGATGAGCTAAAATAGGGGAGCTTGGCTCTTCTGGTTTAAGATGGAAGTTCATAAGGCGTTTTATGACTGAAAATCCTTTTGCAGGCTGCAAGTATCTTGAAAGCACTTCAAAGTAACTTTGAGCATGTGTTAGTATATGAGGATCCTTCTCTTCAGCAGAAAGCACTAGCTTCAATTCCCCTCCAGCAATTGAAAGGGAAGGCTCAGAAAAAGTTAGCACAAGCTACAAGACTGGACAAAGGTAACGTCACCAAGTTGCAATGTGTGTGAAACTAGTAATATTCTTTCAAACATCTGGGTGACACATCTACTGTGCTTCAGGGGTATGGGTTTGGTCAGATTACTGCAAGTTCCAAATGCCGTTTCTAAGTTAGAAATGCCATCTTACTCATCACTGATTTTCAAGTTTTCTATTTTTCGCTTCTCATTTTTTTCTCTTTTTAAAAATATTTAATTTTTCTATTTCATTTGTGCCTATCCATCCACCCATTACTTGCTTTCAGGTACAAATTCCTAATTCTTTATTTCCAAATTAGCAGTAAACAGTGGTAGGGAGACGAACTGAGTGAGCATTTACTGTTATAATCCTTACATCTAGAGTGAAATAACTACAAGAGGGAAGGGAGCTTGTTTTTTCTTTATCATCGTTGTTTCGAAGTTGTCAGAGTTTAGTTTTCCTGTCATTACTACAATTCCCAATTCAGAAAAAAAATGCAAAATGTCATTTTTCTTTTTTTAAAATGATGTTATGGGAGAGATTTTTGCATATGACCTTTCCAAAGCACAACTTCATACAAAGAATCATCGTTCTTGCAAGTGCTTAAATGAATAACATTGTTCAAATGCTGCCCTCGGAGCAAGAATTGAAGCATAAGCATAAATCTTAGACACAGATGCTATGTTTTTTTTTAATAAATACAAATCTCTTCTGAATGTACTAAGACTTTGTCCATAGAAAATGCACGATTTCTAACGTTTTAGATGATTTCATCAGTGCAGTGAAATTTTACAAGATATATATATATATATATTTAAATAGGATTCTAAAACCCTATTTAGATTTAAAAAAATATATTTTTTTCTTGTGAATCTTTGACAGAACATTTTGGGACAATTCAGCTTGCTTGATGGGGACGCTGTTGATTACAAACCAAAAATAAGCTGTTCTTATTTTTCTAAATGACTGGGATGTCTCATACAGCCACACTAAACTGCAATTGCACCTTTGGCATAAGTGAACTTTGAGAATGAATTTCATAGTAATTTTTCTTTTTTTATAAAGCTACACTGGGAAGTAGTACACCACATAAGCAAGCACAAAGCATTCTCATCCAGCACCCTAGTACAATGCAATGGTAAAAAGACTTAGCAGTTAGAAATAAAAATGATTTTAACTATTTAAAAAATAAATAAAAAGGACAAATGTACGTCTTAGACCCTGCTTCGATTCTCTTGTGCACCCTGGTGCCAAAGCAAGGAAGGAAGGAGGGTGATGTTTACAGATGCTTCTTCCCAAGCCATCGAGCTGATCAATTCAAATGGCTTCCAGGGCTTAATCTAGATGCAGAGGGGAAAATCACTGGATTGTGACAGTTTGAAAGCATTTTTAAGTGCTTTATAGAGAAGTTCCTTTGGAAATGGATTATGTATGAGATATATGGCTAAATAGCCCTTTCAGTGTCTTTGGTTTGTTACTATATTAAGGCTGTCACCTGTGGGAACAACTGCTTAATGTTAGTTGACATTTGTCCTTAGAACTCTCCCTACCGGGCATCATAGGAGTTTGGCTCATAACGACTGTGTTAGGAAGATTGTTTGAGCAGAAATACAATTTTTTTTGACTCTTTTACCACTTTCCATTAGAAGGATGGCTCGTGCAGTTGAAAATAGCTGCATGTTACAGCCAGCTGTTTTCTGTTCAAATAGATCACATCTGTCATTCTTTCCATGCAATATTTGCATGCAGAGCCGATTTTACAAACCAAAAGAAGAATATTCATATGATACCAGTTATGTTTTCACAGACAGACTCTGGTTTATGTGTTGCTGTCCAAGAAAAGAACATAGCCTGTGCTCAGAATCTTCTCATTCTGTTCCTGTCTGGAAGTTTGAATGCACAAGCATGTTCATTTTGTAAGCAATAACACTTTGTCTGAATGTTTCAGTACAAACATTTTGCACATACAGTGCATTAAAATTTCCATTGTTATGTAATTAAGTCAGTCTGAAGTCTCAGGTTTTCATGATTTGATTAACAGATTATCTTCTCTAATGCTCTTAATGTTCTTGGCAATGTGTGTTTAATAGTTAGGGGCCCCTTGTCTTCCATACCAGACAAAGAACTTCAGAGGAAGGAGTGAATTCAGCTCTACATGAATGAAATACACATCTTCATCTATTCCTTCTTCCCCATCCTGAAGAAGAAGCTAGTGCACAGATTTGGTCAAACTTCCTTTTAAACATCACTCATAATTTTTATTTTTGTCTTCATTTTTTCGTAAGTCAGACCTGTCTGAGTTGTGACTATAAACAAGCTGCAGTCATAATAACTGGGTATTAAATACCGATGATTGCAGCGTGGCCTGGATGGTGGAGTTAATAGGAAGACTTACTTTATGAATCTGAGGAAGAGAATCCCCGTGGGCATTGGAGCAGAGTGTACTTTTAAAGCCTAAAAGGAGTTAGAAGGGCTGGATGTGTGATCCACTTTTAGAAGAGTGGATTTAATAATTAGTTAGGTGAAGTGAGGTTATTTCTAGATGGTGGAATAGCAACAGTATAACATGTATACATGGGAACGCACCTGTTGTGAGCATAGGACAAAAGGTCAGAAGAGCCTAATGTGCACTAGTAGGGTAGAATCAGAGTAGTAAAATAGTGATATCCTGTGTCATCTTCAGCAAATAATAGCTTTGTCAGCTTATTCAGTTATAAACAGACTCATCTTTGTTTACATAGCATTTGTACATTTTCTTCAGTATTTAAGCTGGCTAGACTGCTACTGGCGTCTGATTATTTGAGACTATGAAATAAGAGCAACTGTTACTCCTGGTTTAATAGCAAAGAATGGGAGAAAAAAGCTTAGGAGAAAAAAAAAAAAAAAAAAAAAACTTCACAGAAAGTCTAGGTTGGAAGAGACCTACAAGATCACCGAGTCCAACCTCTGACCTAACACTAAGTCCTCTGCTAAACCATATCCCTAAGCTCTACATCTAAACATCCTTTAAAGACCTCCAGGGGTGGTGACTCAACCACTTCCCTGGGCAGCCTATTCCAGTGCCTAACAACCCTTTTGGTAAAGAAGTTCTTCCTAATATCCAACCTAAACCTCCCCTGGCACAACTTTGGCCCATTCCCCCTCGTCCTGTCACCAGGCACATGGGAGAACAGACCAACCCCCACCTCGCTACAGCCTCAATTTGTATACTCTCTCTTCCGTAGCACTGGAAGAGGGGAATGAGGAAAGTTAACCTGGCTTCACTGTATATCTAACTTATTTTTATTAGATTTTCCTAATTCTTACTCTATCTGTAGTGTTCAGTAGTTCAGTTTTTTTTTGTTCTTGTTGTTCTTCAAAAATAATTTGCCATTACTCAGTCTTCAGAACTTAGATTTTTCTTTCTGGTGTTTTTAAGCAACATGTGAACCTTCATTTTATGAGATTTCTAAAATATAATAAAGCCCCAGGAGACAGTGATTTAGGTAGATACTGGAAATACAGCTAAATTACTGTTTTGCTATCTGATCTAACTATGTGCTGTGTAAATTTTACAGGTGCACATGTGAATGAAGAAGACTTCTTGTTGTTGGAGCTCTTGAACTGGTTTAAGAATGACTTTTTTCATTGGGTAAATAGTCTTCCTTGCAGCAGGTGTGGTGGGCAAACAGAACATAAAAATGACAAGCTGACACCAACTGATGATGATCTAAGGTGGAATGCGAGTCGAGTGGAAAATCATTACTGTAACCAGTGTCAGTTCTGTAACAGATTCCCAAGGTGAGCATACAAAGATTTGCTTTATTTTTTTCTTGTCTTTCACGAAACAGCTATACATTTGTGCATTTTGTGAACGAGTGTTGTTACATGGAAGATCAGAGAGTCCTTTTTAAGCAACATGATGGGATGGTTGATGAAACAGCAATGTATCTTTAAGATTAGATAGATAGGCAATCATGATGTAAAGATTTTGAAAGGTGAAATGTGTTTTCCGTTCTGTTTTTTTTTTTCTCCTCTAGGTATAGTAATCCTGAGAAACTTCTGGAAACTAGATGTGGACGCTGTGGCGAGTGGGCTAACTGTTTTACACTGTGCTGCAGAGCTGTAGGGTTTGAAGCCAGATACGTTTGGGACTGCACAGGTAACAGTGTTACAGAATGGATTAATACAAATTATTCAAAACAAGGTTATAAATTTTACGGTTCTAAGGTTATATTAGCCTACAGGCACCATGTAAAGTTATTCAGTCCAGATAACAAAGAAAAATAAATTCTATTTCTTCTCATGCCTTAGAGATGAAATACAGTTCTGCAACTAAGGTTAGATGCCTGACTTCAGAGTGATAATTTTTTGTTGAATCAAAGGGACCATGATCCTAAGATAGTATTCTGTGTTACTAGTAGAGAGAATCTATCCCTGTATTTCATTGTTTGTTTTCCACCTTTCTCATGTAGATCATGTATGGACTGAAGTATATTCTTCATCTCAGAAAAGGTGGCTTCACTGTGATCCCTGTGAAAATGCCTTTGATAAACCTCTTCTCTATGAAACAGGGTGGAGAAAGAAGCTCTCCTACATAATTGCGTTCTCCAAAGATGAGGTAGGAATAGTGATGCCTTTTTTTTTAAAAAAAAAAAAAAAAAAAAGGCTTGCCCTGAGGCAAGTGTGTGAAGTAATGTGATTTCCAGAATTATTAGAGGGAAAAAAAAGTACTTTTATTAGCTAGCCTCTTTATTTAAAGCCAGACACATGGGAATTTTATTTGCTTTATTTTCTTCTTCAACTTGTGCTTGAGGTTGTTGATGTCACCTGGAGATACAGCTGTAAACATAAAGAAGTACTCACTAGAAGGACGGCGCTTAGTGAAGCTACACTACGTGAAACAATCAACACTCTCAATAGAAAGGTATGTAGCTTCTCTTAAACAGGTTTCTTTAAGTGAAACATAAGTGTTTTCCTTCAATGTGAAGCCTCTGAACAAAGGAATGTGTTTTGTAACCTCATGGAAATGTCCCTGCTTTATGGAAAGTAAAATGTTGCTAATTGTAAGGAACTCATTTTGTGCAAGGTTCTTAAGAGTTGTTCACAGTGTTGAACTTATTTGAAATAAAATAAAGAATGGTACGTATCTCATACCTTGTCAGGGATGTGTGTCTATGTACGCAAAATACATATTGATACATATTGTGTGTATGTTTGTGGTTTTTTTTTTTCCTTAACAGATTTTAAGTACATCTACTCATCAACAGGTGTGGGAATAAACTGCAACTGCTTTGTAACTACATGGACTCTTTAAAGGCAGTTGTAATCAATAGCGCTGTAACTTGGAAAGCAAATTAGGCCTACAATTCCTGTTAACTACAAATACTGTTGTTCCCATTACTTTTTTACAGGGTCTAGAAAGCTATGAGGGGGGAATGATTCACAGATTTTTTCCTAGACTTTCAAGAAGTGTTGATAACATCAGTAGAATTTTGGCTCAGAGCCACATATACCGATCATTAATGTACCCAAAGCAGCCCATGGAGCCATTTTCACCTGTATGTTACAGTCACAGAACCAGAGTGCACTTACTATCTCTCTGCTAAACTTCTTTCCTCCCTACTTAGTATAGGATAAATTTTTCTTGGCTCAGTATACTAGAATCCCACAAAACATTGAACCACCGTTAAAGTTCAGTTTAACCCTTCCAGGGCTAATTTGTCTGCACAGAAACATTATTTCCTGTGACAGAGTAAAGCTGATGGCTTAATAAACACATTATTCCTTTTTAGAGACCTGCTGGCTTGAGGTTTATAGTCATGCTATGAAGAGTTGAGCTGGACTAGTGATTTCAAGCCCTGGCTTCTTTCATCAGTAATGAAAAATCAGTCATGCAGAGTGGGGCACAGACAAGGTTGACCACAAATTAGCAAAACGAAGTGAAGGATCAGAAATTCAAGTTGAGGAACACATGCGCTTTGTGGAGGGTTGCAGGAATTTAGTGAAGTCCTCTGATCGTTGAACCCTTGCTGCTACAAAACTGATCTGAGGGGCTTTTAATTCTGGTCAACTGGAGATAGCAATCAGTCATCAGCTTCTTCTCCACTACTTGAAGAAAACCTTGGAAATGAGGTGCTGGTTCAAGACCAAGCATTAGCTGATGCTACTGATAGAGAATTAGTAAGAAGAAAATTTAGCTCATGAGCTGACATGAGCCCTTTTCAAACAAGAAAGAGCAGGTGCTCTGGTCATGTTTAAAGGAAATTTTCATTAAAAAATGAGTACAAGGAAGAAAGCTATACACGTGCTACCCAAACACCCCTGGATTTCTCTACGTGTGTGGGAAATCCCAGACCTTTCTTCTCTATCCTGCATGCTTTCCCTACTCCTTTCAAGTATTACTAAGTCTTCCTCATGGATCTACTAGAACACCTTTGTCAATCTCTTTTAATGGTGTCTTATTTTGATAAATTACCCTCCCTTTCTCCAAGCTGAGTGATACTCATTCTCTTCCTCCTGCCATGTTTTCTTTTGCCCAGTAGCTCTTCAGGATATGTTTGACAGGGTTAATTTAATTAGTATCTGTAAGTAACTGCTCTTAGTCTCTATTCATTTCTCTGTTAGAGTTGAAATTGGGTTTCCAGGGACTAGAGGCAATTTGCAAGGAGATTGCTTGAAGAACAGTTTTTGTTTCTGACTTTTGTCCTAGTCCAGGGGCCTTTCCTGAAGTTCACACTAAGGAGACAATGCAGTGGGAATCAAAGGGCCAATAAGAAGTGGCTGGCTGAGGATCTCCATGGGGTATTCAGTAGCATTTGCTGTCGGTAGATGACTAAGGCAGCTCACTGCTAGAAACATCAGTATATCTTAGACCAGGCTTCCATTACTCCACGTCTCCATTGCATTTCCCTCACTGCAGCTTATTCAGCAGATAATTGATGTAGGCTGAGGCTGAGATCTAACTTTCCCTTTTCCCATCATCAACTAGAGTGTGGCTCTTCACTTGGAGGGACTGGTCTCAGTATCTCTTAACACAGAGCTCCAACAGCGTCTTTTAAGTTCAGTTCCTCTTGAGTTACAGCTGAGGAGAAGCACAGTATACGGTATCACACTTGCTGCGATGTCAGTGAAAGCAGTCTATGAGGTCATTATTGTGCTTTCCTGCGTAAAGAGCAACTGCTCTGATTGCTATTTTTCTCTGTGTGTCTATGTTTAGTGGCTAAACGGAGACAGCACCCCAATTTAAAGGATGGTGTATGCCTGTCACTGTTAAATGGAAAAGGGGCAGAGGTAGTTTAATCTAGTCATTTATATGATTTTGCTTCTCAGAATTACTGTGCATTTTATTTGGGTCAGGCACTCCTGAATGGGCATGTAGCCAGCCTGCTGATTACCTAACACCTGATGTCATTCTGTACTACCCTATCACACCTTACTACAGTGCTCTTCTTTGCCTACGTTGTGTGGGCACTGCCAGGCTCTAGTCCATTATACATTACCTAACGTACAGAAAGAGCAGGGAGACCTCAGAGCTTTCCACTGCCTTCATTGGAAAGCAATGGTAGGGCAGGGAAACAAATGATTGTGTTTGCTCCAGAACCAGAGCTATTTTGTTTGTGATTCTGAATGATTATTGCTACGGTCGGGTCAGCTTACAAGAACTAATAAATAAGAGATAAATCTGCAGCCATCTTGGGGTGATTGATGTGAGATGAACCAGCATCCATGTTGGTGGTTTAACATTCAATTTCAATTCTCCAGTTATCTTTTGCTTACCCAGCAGTGGGTCCACTTAAGCTGCAGGTTATCAGCCAGTCTCCCAAAAGCATGGAGTTCTTCAAGAAACGTGAACAGCGCGTGATGCAGAAATTATTTTAAAGCTGCGGTTCACAACCCCTCTTCCTTCCTATTCCCTCTGTCTGCCAAAGAAAGGCAGAGTCTGGGCATGCATGTAGAGCACAATGCCTTAGGAAGAAACAAAAGCAGGAAGTTTAAGCCATGACAGTGTATAATGGAGTTCTTGTAATCCATTTCAGCACAACAATGTCACTTACAGGAAATCTAGTAACAGGCTTTCCCACCGTGTTCAGTGTTGATCTTTGCAGAGTCGAGGCATTACCCAGCTTGGCTTACTGCTAACATTTGTATGTAAGAGTGTGCTGGGAGGTGTGAGGGGAGGGAGCAGTGACAAGAATTTGTGTTCTTGTACCCTACAGTTGAGGAACTCCCTAATTTCTTGTATCATACATGAAATGCCTGTTTTTAGAAACACCTCTTTTGTGCAAAAGCTCTCTGTTCCTCTGACAACCTCTTCAGATGCTGTTACAACAGATGGAAAGCAAGGGCAACTAGTTCTCAGTGTGGCATCACCAGTATCAGTGGTGATAACCCGTGACCTTGGGATTCCCTCCCTCAAAGTGGCTCAAAGAGGATTGTAGAGGGGAATTAATAACGTGGGGTAAGCAATATTGAAATTCCTCTGAGCTGGAGTGCATCTGTAGAGCTGCCTGTGGATACCCAGGTGCCTAGGCAAGTGTCAGGTTCAGGAAGGCCTGATATTTCACAGGGAAGTGCTGGAGTCGCTGCTCATCATTTATTACTACAGAATTATATTTCCTCCTCGTTGCATTAGAATTGCTAATTGGCAGCTGCAATTCATGCAACTGAAGTTATTTCTCATCATATCTCCATATCTACTTTCCTTTATCCAGTTCTACATTGTTTTCTGGAACAAAGGCCCTTCCAGTGCCTGTTTTCTGATCCCTAATAGCAAAAATTCCTGGGTTCAGGACTTCTTTTGAGATGACTGGAATATTTATTGGCCAGAAGTTTCAGGTCTTAATGGGCTGAGTGTGCATGCCTTGTCTGATCACAAAAGTGGAAAAAAAAAAAAAAAAGCAATGTACATACCCAGTCTTGAACTTAACTTTCCATCCCTGTGCAGGTGTACCCTACAAGTCTTAGGAAAAAGGCTTTACCAATCATCTCTGTATATTTGATGTGAAAATTGTGGAGACTAAACCCCAGCCTGCTAATAATTTTTTTAATTGTATATGAAAACATACCCCTAGTTTTATTCATGTGGCCAAAGAGTGTGTCATATTTTTTTTTTCCTTCTCCTGTAAGGTTTGCTTAATTTACCTGGAAGTATGACTTTTTTTTCCCCTCAGTTTTCTGATATCTGCAAAAATAAGAGTGTCATAGTTTATTTATGATAGAATCAGTCACTGTGAATTAATTCTTTCAGGGACCAACTGAATCTTTTGTTTGGATTTAATTACAAAACCAAGACTGCTGCCAGCCATATCACTCTACCTTAGAGAAGAAAAGTTTGACCCAATAATTATGTTTGCTTTCTTTTTCCCCAGATAATATCAAGAACAGCTAAGGTACAGAATACATCTGAATAACTAAAAAACATGCTATGGAAGTATTTTACCATCCAAGCAAATACAAACCTAACACAAACCTTATTTTAAAGTAAATCCACACAGTGCATGAAAATTCACAGAAAAAGCACCTAAACACCACTGCAGAATAACTGTACAGTTATGACTGATTTATATTTGCACATGTGGAATAAAATTAATGTTTCTAACAGTCATTCTAAACTTTAAATGTTACTTTGTTTTTTCTTTTTCTGAACTTTTTACTTTTTTCTTAAATGTGTTTTCAGAGACAACAATCCTTGTCAGAAAGCAGAAAAAGAGAGCTCTTGCAAAGAACAATCGTGGAGCTTGTTGAGTTCATTTCTCCTAAACCACCTAAACCAGGAGAATTTGGTGGAAGGACATCAGGTTCGATGGCTTGGCGAGTAGCCAGAGGTGAAGCTGGTTCAGAGGTATTTAACTTTTCCACTAGTGATCATCCTAGAGGTAGCTAACTCTAGAGGTTCCGTGACTATGGTCTGCAGTGTAATAGTGTTTCATGAGTCAGTGGTAGGTAGACTGAAGATTTTGTTTAAACAGTGAAACTTGGAAGAGTGTTAGGTGCCAGTTTGTGAGTTCAGTAGAGGCACACAAGAAAGTTTTGAGGACTTACTGTAGTTTATTGATTCAAAAAAAGTTTAACAATAACTGAATCACATGAAAGTGTGTTTTGCACTTAAAAGTTAATTTAATTTTTTTTTTTCCCTTTCAGTTATTTATGATGTAACAGAACTAGGAAGTTTTAATGCAGTTGCAAGCTGTTTGGAAAACTTTTTAAATTGTGTGCTTGTATTATTAGGTACTTTTGGTTAAAGCCTAGAAGCAGGTTTTGACCAACTATTTTTGTTAATAAAACAATGCAGGAACAATTATGATTGTGTGAACGGAACAAGCTCTTAAATAAGGCTGAATGGTTTTCTTATCAATGTTTTTGACTATTTCAGAACGCAAGACTTTATTTTGAATTCTTTTATGATAAGATAGTTTCCCAGAACTTCAGACATTCTTTGCTTGAGCTGGAATGTAAAGATGTGACTTAAGCCATCACTCATTACATTGATTTTTGCAGTGATGCTGTTATCTGGAATGACTGTCAATCCTAAATAGAAGTGGTTAGGTGAGATTAATGGGTTTCATAACATTAAGTTTCAGAAACTAAGAATTTTGGTTCTCTATAGCTTAGCAGTTTTGATTTATTTTTTTTTCTGAAACTCATAAGAACAATGAAAAAACTTTTAAAAATAAATAAATAATTTTAAAAAAGTAATGCTGTGAAGTTAGATAGTTTGTGGCTTACCTTTTTTTTGAAGTAGATTTTGAAGCTGTTCTATACAAGCCACCTGTATATGATAGTCACAGGCTTATATTTGGCATTCAAAATAACCATTTACCTGCTGATTATACAAGAATTAGAAATATGCTCCACATATAAGATTTCTATTCCTAGCATGTTAATCTCTTTCCTTAAATTTACTTATTTTGTTTAATGATTTGCTTCTAAAAGTAATTATATGAAAAATTAAACATAAAAGTATCATTCCTCTCTTTAGAAGGTGCAAGTCTATTGTCAGAAAATAGTTTATTTTTTTTCTGCAGAAACGCTTTTGTTCTGTGACATATTTAAAAATTGAAGTGTTTTTTATTTTTATTTTCAAATTTTATTTACCAGTTGTCAGCAGAACTGAATTGGGAAGTCATGGTACGCTGATTAAAAGTAACGTAGTCTTACCGAAATTCATTGGGAATTGAATGTGCTGTGTTCTTTTTTGCCTTTTTCAGAAGAGAAAAGAAGTAATTTTTGTTCCCTCTGAAAAAGAGAAGACATCTAAACTCTTCCACCTCACCTACAATATAGTAGAAGATAGTTATATACGGATTTCCAATAATAATGAAAAAATAACTGGCTGGGAAGCTGGTGTTTGGAAAGCAGAGTCTATTTGGAGAAAGGTTGAAACAGATTGGAAAATGGTAAGGGTAACATTTATTAGAAGAGTTAAATCTACCATAAAAATATGATAATGTGAGTAAAATTGAAAATTCTTGCCCATATTTGACATCAAAACCTCTCTTGGTGATGTTAGTAAATGTTACAGTTAAGCTTCAGAGAAGATTGCCAGATGATTTAAGAAATTAGGAATAATTTTAGCTTGCCTTTCAGAAAGGTAGAATCCGTTCTAGAGCACCAAATTTTAAAAACTGTTTTCCTTAATATGCTTTTGGGCAAACTTAGGATGCGTTGCTGTTTTATTGAAAAGCAATCCTTCTCTCCAAAAAAGTGTGGTGTTTTTTGTTTGTTTGTTTGTTTGTTTTTGGCTTAGGAGAATAGCTTTATAGTGTGTATTATATCTCTTTGATGTACAGCCAAAGGAAGAAATTGTCATCCTAAACATTATGGTTCCATCTGCAAGAAGGCAAAAAACTGTCAGCCAGATTATTGTATATCCTACCCAGACTCCTTCCCATCTGTCAGGACACTGAGCAGCAGAAGAATCATATGCTCTACATCTAGGAAGAAGAGAATTGATGCCTGTAGGATGGGAAAGGGTCATTTACTAGCAAACAGCTTTTCCAGCGACAGCTCCCAACTGTGGAACTGAGCATTCCTGTCAGGGACTAGAGCATGTTATTGCTCTGTTACCCTGTCATCCTACTAGCCTGAAAGGTCTCTGGCCAAACATTCTTACAGCTTGAGCAATGGTTTGCTTCCCAGTAATGAAAAATGGAGCAAATGTGTAATTCTCTTCTGACATTTTCTGTTCTGGGTCTATACATAAATGACTTGCAGAATGCTATAGGAGAATAACTTAGGTTATTATCCCTAAAAGAGAAGAATAAAATAGAGAATAATATAAAAGATGTTACAGAAGAGTAGATTAATAGGAAAAGAAAGCAACAAAAACTCAGAATGAGGGACATCTGTTTTCTGCCTCCCTAAGATCTGCTAAAAGTCTGGTAGCACATCATATCTTCAGGTCTCCAATGATCAGTCATCCTCACTTTTCTAAGAAACAGTCTTTGCAGTGAAACCAATTACAAGTCTGCTGTTCTGCTTAGCTCTACTAATCAGATAAAATGGAGGAACTGGTCTGTAAGACCAGACAGAAAGACTTTACCCTTGTGTTCAAGAGCTCCTCAGTCTTTCTGGATAAAGGATGAGAGGATGGCCTTGAAAAAATAGGAGCTCTATAGATCAAGGTATATCTCAGCCTTGTGGGTTAGAATATTAGTTCTACAGGAATAGCATCCTGTAGAATGGTTTTGTATGAAGTTAAAATGTTTTTTTGTTTTTTTCTTGTGCGTTGTTTGTATTATGGGAGGTAGTAGAGGGAAGGGTTGATTGCGGTTTGCATGTTGGTGGTGTGTTTTTGTTGTTATTTTTTTTAACTTCTCAAGTACATCTAATAGGTACAAATTTGGAGTTTGATTCAGCAGCAGTCCAAGAAATTCACCAACCAAAGGAGTCTTCATAAAATATTTTGTTTATATATTTAGTGTGTGATGAATGGAAAGTACGTGTAAAAAGATAACTGTAGGAATTAGCCCAGGAGTAACAGAAATTAAGTGCCTGTTGTGTTTTGTGTCTTTGTTGTGTCATTGCAAAATGATTGAGATGGCATGCATCGATTGATCATCGTAGTCAATCTGGTAGTAGCAAGATTACCTAGAGGTAGTTTGGCATCTACTGCGCAAACAAGCAGACCACAATAGGTGATGATAACATTGTAAGATCTGATATCCGTTGGTTTTAAAAGCTTGTCTTCTCAAAGCCTTCCTCCCATGGAAGAGAATTTGAATGAGATGTTTCTTCTGAATTCACGCTTTTTTCCAATTATACAGGAAAAAGACTATTCAGGTGTAAAACTTAGAGGAGAGTCAAAAAGGCACAAGTGGAAACTTGTCAGTTTCTGATTAAATGCTCGGATATTGCAGTGGAAGATGAACCAGGCTAACGTGTCGGTTTTTATCCCTAAAGCCTACGTTCAATGCATCTCATCCAAATAATAATGAATGGGGAGTTTTGGCATCCTTACGGAAAATGACGGTTCAGTGAGTTCTGAACAAGGAAAATCTCATGCTAAAACTAGTTGAAATACTTAAAATACATGGAGATGAGCACTTCCATGAACAGTAAGATTATATTAACATAAAAGCAGGTTATGTTGTTACATTTCGTTAGGTAATCTTCAGGTGTAACACCTCATACCTTTAGGGTTTTCCAGCTTTCTTATGCATGAGAATTAACACTTTTGTGCCTGATATACGGTAAAATGAAAATTGTTTTATTTTCTGGGAATGGTATTTCTATATTAAGGCGAGACCTTAGTAAAACATATTACTGTGTTTTATAATCATCTCATTCAGAGTTCTTATTTCCAGTTCTACAAATTAAAGAGCTGCCTAAATCCACTCAGTATGGCATTAATCACAAGTCTGGAACTGCCAGAATTTTGATAACAGATTTTGTTACTATGGATTCTAAAAGGATTGTGGCTGGTTTGAGTCTTTAACCTGCAATGTTCGTTATACGAACCAGATTGGAAAGTAGCATTATGTTTAAAGTACAGCATATTACAAAAATCTTACGAGGATTCGTAGTAACCATTCAATGAATGTTGACTTATGAGCCTGACTCTTCAGCCACGTGATATTCAAAACATATTTGATGTTGGACACATTAAATTACGCAAATCTCAGCTCAAATAATATCAATACAGGATGTCTATATGGATAGCATGTATGATTTACCTTAACCAAGGCATGAAGTTCTAGGAGTGGAGTGCAGCCAGGAGCCGCATCTGAAGAATCTAAAATACTCATTACAGTTTTCTTTGTCAGCAATACTGAGCAACAAAAATGAAACTCAGTGTGGGGGCCTGTAGATTTATGTAAAAGCCAGAAGTCTGCTTTTTTAACATAATAAGTGTAGATATTTTCATGGGTCAAACTTCAATTAGCATGTTGAAATAGATTAGTGGAGTCCCTAGTGAAGGGCTATGAATCATGTACGATTATATATCTGTGGAATAGATTTAGGGGTTCAGAATGAGTGTATACAAAAGTGTGCTACAGTTTGAAATGTTCAGAGGCTTAATAAACAATGGAAGTATGCTATCTTAAGATATAATATCCCTATTACAGTGATTAATCAGATGTGTGTTAATCATCACAGTTTTTTGACATAATGTCTGTCTTATTTCCACTTAGGTTTATTTAGCCAGAAAAGAGGGGTCATCCTCTGCTTCCATCAGCTGGAAGTTTGAATGCAAGTCAGCTGGTCTAAAAATAGAAAGCGTTTCAATTAGGACAAGCAGTCAGACATTTCAAAGTGGAAGAATAAAGTGGAGAGTTTACTCTCCCACAACAGAAATTGCTCTCTTAGGAGGTAAGTGTGGAATTATATCATGCAGCACAACTGTAATTGCAAATAAATAGTTTATGTAGGAAGAGCACTGGGCAGATACTAATAATTACACATAATGCACACTGAATTTTCTAACTCAGTCTTCAGCAAGGTCAAGAAAATACTGTGTATTTAATCAAAATTGGTAGTAAAAACTGGTACAAAACCCGAGTAGTCTACACAACCCTACCTGCAACACAGAAGGATTAGCAAAAACACAGAGGATACAAGATATCTGTGTGTTTTACCAGGAAGGATAGATGTTAGTGTATGTGGTGGCTTCAGTCTTGACTGAGTCCTCTGAACACGAACAATAAACAAGTAATAACAAAAAAATTGCCACTATTTTTTTTTCTGCTGCTGATAGATTAATGTGAGTAGTTATGACTTAGATCCTTAAACATTCATTACAAGTTACCCTTTCTAATAAGCATTCTAACATTATATGCTGTCTGGAGCAGAGGTTTTTTTAATTGTTTATCTTTTTCTTGCAATAGATAAAAATCTTTGCTCCTACTCAGATTTTTGTGGTGCAACGGAAGTTACATTGGAAGCAATTCTAAATGGAGGGGATGGCGAAACTGCATGGCAACACACACAGCTGTTCAGAGAAAGTTTAACAGGATGTGGAGAAAATTGCTTGGAGATAATTATAAAACTGACCTCTGAGAGCCTGAAATAAAGAGTGAAATAAATCATCTTTGGATTCCTTGAAGACACTATCTCATGGATACAACATGAAGACTTGGTTGGCAGTTCCCGCTTGTCCTGTTGGCAGCTTATTTCCTATTTCAATCCATCAGTTTAGCCAACTTGAAACTGCAGAAGTGTTGAATAGGTAAACATCACAATGAAAACCTTCTTCATTTTTAAAACACCAAAATTAAGGGATTGAATCATTAAAGTAAGGCCCTTTGCTTAAACTTTAAAGAAAAGAAAGCAGATTTTAGAAACCAAAACATGATTGTAGGAGCAGAGTGATTTTAAGTTGAAGCTTTGAGGTTGGCTTGCTGATTTTTATTTTTTTTTAGTAACCCACTTCTTGGAAAAACAGTTTGAATTCCATTCTCTGATTGCAGCAGACATGTTGTGATGATTTTAAAATATTTTAAAGAATAATAGAAGCTTTAGACGTTTTAAAAGAAAAAATCTGATTTTATGTAATAACCAGAAAAGCTGAAATAAGAGGAATATTGAAGCAATCTTAAAATAATATTGTTATATATCTAAGTATTAAACTTGTTTAATACCTAGAAATATTTGGACATATGATTATGCTAGGAAAATAAACTAATTTTGAAGGAGATATTCATTATGTACCTAAAAGTTTGTCATGGCTTGTGATATGAAATTGAGATTTGAAAATGAATAAGAGCATCAGATTTTTTTATATGCAAAAAAAAAAAATCATTATACATATTCTTTTACTATATAAATTCAAATTTATGCACCTTTTTACAGATTTATGAAGTGTATAGGTTGAAATATTTTTTTTAGCTATTGTCTTGAGGTGCTTTTAATACTGTTCTCATATTTGATGCAGAAGTGTATACACTTTTTCTGTTCCTTTATGCAATGTTTAAATTTCTTTGCATTGGATATAATAAAACTGCCACCCAGGAGATACCAGATGTAGCAATGCTGTGAATAAAGTATGGGATGAATGTTTAGGTTAGACAGTCTCTATTCCAGAATTTGAGGAAGGCTATGGCTGGCTTGTACAGGAAATTTTCTGTTGTAGGACTATAATGCAAAGTTTGGCTATATTTTCATTTGAACATAAGTGAATATTAGGGATGATGTTCCTAAGGCCAGGGATTTTTGAAGCCTTTTTTTCTTCCCCCTTCTTCTTCTTTTGACCTTTCCAATCACTGTACTAATTTGAAATGATTGTCAAAAAATATTTTGCGTTGAAATAAGTGTTTGCTGACTTCTCAACAAATTAAGTAAATATTAGACTGTGTGGGTTTCATTAGGAAACCACAAGTGCACAGTGATCATAGACACCAAATAATACTACAGATGTCTTAAAGTAGTAGATTACAACAGCTCAGGAGGGACAGGATGATGTGTATGCTTTTCCTCAGAATGCAAATTGACAGTTGATGAGGGAGGGAGTAGAGAGTGTCACTCCCTTAATCCAGTACAACTCAGTGGCAGGGAACTGTATGGAAGGAGGTTGATCTAATACTTAATGCAAAGTGAATTTACCAGTCTCCATTAAAAACTCCTCCTGCTTTAGTTTCAGCTAAATGCTAGTTCAGAGATCTTGAGCGGGAACCCCAAAAAAGTATTATAGATTAATCTGTGTACTACATTGGAAGAAAATAGACAAAAAACAAAACCAACTTTCAGAACCAAACTTTTTGTTCATATCCTGGTTGGATCTGAATGCTGCATTCAGAACAGCAACCACTAGTGGCAATGCAAGAAATCATAAAAGAAATTTCCTACACCCCAGGAACCTGATGGGGAAGGAAAAAAGAAAAAAAGGAAATCTTTGAAACATACGAAGGAAGTTCCTTGTAGGCAGTGTACAGAGAAAACACAGGAACCAAGCAAACAATCTTTATATAATTATGTATTTGTGCTAAGATATAAGTAAAAATTATCTCATCTGATCCTTTGTGATAATCTGTCACCTTTACTCATCTGTTATCCACAGATTATTTTTCACATAATAGGGATTATATTTTATGTCTAAACCGCATTATGTGCAACATCAGGAAATGTAGAACACTAAATATAAAGTATGTTTGTCTCCATAGCACAGTGGAATGAAAACAGATGGTAGGCAGCACATATGGCTGCCAGAAGCTGGGAACACCCATTTGCAGAGTTCTTCCAGTTTAAAACAAAACAAGCCAAAACAAAGGAACACCATGGGGAGCAGAGGTGGTGTCAAGCAGATATCAGGATATCTCTCCCCTTCTATACATTCACACTCCCCTTCTCTTTACATTTAGTTGCCTAAGCTAAAAATGGAGGTACGCTACACGTTCAGAAATTAGCATGCTGTAGTATTTGTCAAAACTTAGTATTTATTAAAGACATTTTTTTTTTTTTTAAATCTCCAATTCCCACCATGGTTTCAAACCTTAGGTTTGCTCCTTTGAGCAGTTCACCAACTTAAAAAAAAAAAAAAAAAAAAAAGTAATCTTCAGTTGATCAGTACAGTTTATTCTCTGCAGTTACTAACTTCAGGTAGCAAGGAGCCACTGGAGCAGAATTTTGAGCATATAACATCCTGTTATATGGCACTTAGGAACAGCAAAGTAACAAGCCAAGGTCAATATAGCCTCTAACATCTGTATTTTAAGTGTGTAAATATTGTGAAACGTAAGAGTGTGACTGCTGGTCTGAATAAGAGGACAGGGTTGTTTTTTTTCCCTTTGTTTAGCTTTTTATGTTTATTCCTGTGCTTTGCTTTTTTTTTTTTTATGGTAAGTTTTGTAGTTAGGCTGTTAGCTTAGTTTATGGTTAGCCTGCTTCGGTTTCTGCAGCGCTATCTTTTTCTACACATTTCCATTTAATTTTAAATTCATTTTCATTTTCATTATATAGAGAAATGCAACTGTATGACAAATATACTGTGCCAAAATTAAGTTAGTTTCTTCACTTATTTGCTAAGAGGAAACAAAAGGGATAGATTAAAGATACTCAAACTCAGCAGAAACAAAAAGCAATAGTAATTAAAATTGATGACACCCATAAACCAACAAAAATAGCAGGACTTAATAGGATTTAATGGGGAAGGAAAATGTAACAGAGCAACTTCCATGATTGACCCTTTTTAGAGATGTTTTCCTATTTGCTCGTTTATATTTAGGTTACTGAGGAAAGTGCTCAGAATAAGAAACAGCTTTTTTGCAAAGCAGTCTAATGTTTAAGGTACATCTATTCTTAATCTTTTTTATTATTGTTTTTATTAGTCTAAGCTATATGAATTACTTTAAAATTAAGAACAGGCTCCTTTGGCTTGATATCGATTCATTCCTTTCTTTGTTCCAGTAAATAATGTGTCTTTAATTTTGGAAAAAAAGTGTGTTTAGTGACATATTGTAGCCAATAGCTTTAAGAGAGCATTGTCTTTAATAACTGTGAGGTTTCAGTGTGACCTTTAGCACTGGCAGAGTCTTGAAGGACCTGAGCCTAAGCCCTGGACAGCCATGACCCTCTGTTTGAGATCACCGTATATTTTGAGTGTAATGTTTCAAAGTATATTCTGCCAATTTGATCTTTTTACTACATGATACTTTGTGTTATTTCATATCCCTAGAACTTTGGTAATGTAACCTATGTCTCCTATATCCTTGAAGTCCCAGGGGAAAATACTCTCCCTCCTTGAAAATCATCTAGCAGCTGATTTTGATTCTGTCACAGTCAGGAGGAAATGCTAGATTTATTTTAGATACGCACTTCAGATAACAATATACAGACTCCCTTGTGCAACAGTCATAAGGAAACCAGCTGACGTAAGAAAATGAAGGCATTCAGGACCAATGTTTAAGCAAACTCTTAGTAAGGTAGGTGGAACTGTTTGTAGCAGCCTCTTAGAGAAGATGGAAACAGCAGCAAAGTATGGAATGGAAAGAAAGCAAGCTAGCCTCTTCCCTGTGCTTTTACCATTGCCATGAGAAGGATACAAGGTAATGGAATACGTGTATGTCCATGTTTGCTTTGTATCAAAACTCGAAATAACATAGTTAAACTGCAGCAGCTTTTGCTTTTATCCAAAGCATCAGGGAAATGCATATTATATTCAAAGCGAAGTTCAGCGCTGGCAAAAAGATGTAAAACTTTATTGGCCAAAAGGAAAGTGCTTCTTTGCGGACTGTAATAAGAATTCTGAAGCTATTCTGTTTTCTTTTAGCAAGAAGCCTGCCAGAAACTGTTTTTGATTTGAGTGTTTTCTGCTGTTCTGTTGTTCGGGTAGGAGTTTCTGCCTATGTATACACTTACTAATTTCCATGATGTTAGCAAAGATGTTTCAAAGAAACTAGGTAAAAGAAAAATATTTAAATAACAGATTGGAATTCCACAAATAATAAAATAAAACTGCAATGGATATAGCAGCACAAGCAGGAAGTGGTAGAGGCCGTGATAGAGTTTTCGTTCTTGAGGAAAGAAAAAGGTAAAGTCAGGTTAATGCTGAGAAATGAATGTTGAAATTACATCATTTGAGGTTTGTTTGGTAAACTTAGCAATTTTTATAAATCAAATCTTTTTAGAAAGAATGATCATCATGGAGCCTTCAAAGGCAAACAGTGCCTTAATAAGCTCTTGCTCAAGT
Organism: Nettapus auritus; assembly: GCA_011076525.1. Lineage (NCBI taxonomy): Eukaryota > Metazoa > Chordata > Aves > Anseriformes > Anatidae > Nettapus > Nettapus auritus. The sequence goes on along the minus strand of CM021766.1, from coordinate 40,612,112 downwards.
GTGAGAACTACGTATGGACTGCCTTTGTAAGGTGTTGTCTCAGCCCCTGACAATCTTGTTAGCGATACAAGTTATTTCTTTCACTCCAAAATCAGTGCTTCAGATTTTGTGTGTGTGTCTTTAGGGGGGAGAAGGGGTAGTGGTGAAAGTGTTAGTTTTTGTTTCTATAAATCCATTGGTTTTTTTACAAGGATGAAAACCCAGACTTCATATTCAGTGAATACTATAATTTTTCTTGATTCCACACTGTGGATAGCTATGTTCTGCAACTTCACAGTTTTGTTACAGAATGTAAGGGTTGCCAGTAATTCATATCTCTATGTTAATTTATTGCTGAGAAACAGATTATTGCATGACAGAAAGATATGAAGAAATGGGTGTTCATCCAGTCGCAATATATAAATAAACTTCAGAAGAGACAAGAAGATTTGCATTCATTTCTGGCCCACAGAGTCAAAATTCATGATAGGAAACAGACACTAAAGAGAAACAAGCACTTGCCAGAGTACATGTACTTTTTTTAAACTTGGTATTTTATTGCATTTACTTCACATATAGAACTGATTACTGGTCCTGTGAGGAAATCATAGATTCAGCCCTCTGTAAATATTCAGTGAAAAAGACAAAGTCCATTTGCCAGTAGATCATGGAGGCAACGTGTCTGCTAGCGAAAGAGTGATGCAAAAACTGAGTATGTGGAGAAAAAAAAAAAAAAAGGAAATTATAATTTCTTTTTAAAGAATGGGAGATTTACTGGCATATGGAAACAAATTTGGCAGAAATCAGCTAGAACCTATTATACTTCAAGAACTGAACATCAAATCCATAACTAGAGAACATTTTATATTAAAAGTTGTATGGAAGAAGCATTCCAGTGATACAGCGTTATTTGTGAGTCAAGCAGGAGTCATGACAAACAGTATCCGTCAATGGATTTTGTATTTAATGCACATTAGAATGACAAACACGGCATTGTGACATAGGAGTCATTATATTAGTGATAAGATGAACTTTAAGAGTGCAGCAAAATCATAGGCTTTGGCCTTCTTTTGGACAATTTCAGATATAGCCAAACACTTCACTGGTAGCATTTCTTCAGCTTCAGTTGTTCCCTTGATGAACATGTGATATCAGTTACCTCTGGTGGCAACGTTCCCTGTTGTCTTCACTGCTAAAAGCCCTTCTAAATTTCCCTTCTTCTAAACTAGTGGTTTTCATCCTTTGAAGCAGTCTGCAACAGAGATCAGGGCAACTTGCAGGTGAGTCGTGAGGTGGGACATGGAGATTTCAAATCGAGCCCTTGATTCAGCCTTTTCCTTGTTTCCCCTGGGTATCACAGACTGGCAACCCCAGCCCCATAAAGCTTCCCTGCATCTTCCAGCTTACAAGAGTGGGCAGTGGGAGAAAGCAAGCTGTGAGGATGAGAGTAGCATTGTCTGTTGAGTGAGTTTTCTTCCGTGTCTTCCCCTGAATTTGGCACCCCTCACTGCTGGAGAATGTCCATCTCCTTACATCATTTTAGCTCCTGCCAGCTTTTTGTCCCAGCTCATACCCACCGTATATTCACAGGAAAACCAAATCCTCAGTCCATATCATCCCGGAATCACTCAGTAACCATCCTTTGCTGTGTTACCCTTCCTGTTACCAGCAGGTCAACTGGTCATCAACTGCAGCCTTCTGCAGATCTGCTAACATAGATGTTTCCTCATGTCTTTTGAACTTCATCAACACCCAGGAACCTAAGAGGTAAGGACAGTGGTATAAGTGGTTCACGAGGCAGAGGAAAGTGAAGCAGCAGCCCTTCTAAGGGAAGTGCATTAAGACCAGAAAGCTATGAACCTGGTGTTTTAGTATGTTTATGTATGTAGTTGAAAATGGCAATGAGGTTCCCTGCAGAATTAGATTAGCAGATTTTACTTTGGGGGAAAATTATTCCTCACACATCCTAGAAACATCACAGGAAGGACAGCTGTAGAAGATGCAGCAAAAGCCTGAAGAACCAAATGAAGGATTATGCTTTATGTTTGTGTGCTGTGCTACAGATCTCTGTATTGAGAGTTAAACTTTCAATTTAACTCCATAGGATGATGCAACCAAATATGGAATTGGGACAAATATTTTAATTTCATGTCTTTTTGAAGGATTAACTATTGCTTTTCATAATCTGCAAAGACCCGTGGGAGTAAAATTGCAAAGCACAGCACACAACCCATTAACATGCCACTTAATTTAGGGGGAATGTAAAAGGTATTTTCAGTTATTTGCATCTTCATCTTCTCTTACAGAACCTGTTAAGCAAGGCACGGCCCTGGCATGGTTAGCAGCCCTGCAGGTAGCACCAGCCTTACCAATCATGAGGCAGACCCCAGGGCTTTGAGCAGCCTGGGCTAGTGGGAGGTGTCCCTGCCCGTGGCAGGAGGCTGGAATTAGATGGTCTTTAAGGTCCCTTCCAACCCAAACCATTCAATGGTTCTGTGAATAGCATGAAAGTAGCGTAGATCAAGGATGACAGACACTGCAATCCTCCTGCTCGTGAAATGTAGTTTTGGTAACTGATTATAAATTAGCAAGGAAGATTTAAACATTAAATGGAAGCTGGAGAGAGGCTTGGGAGTGCTGCGTTCAGTGGGTGTGCTCGGTGGGAGCGCGTTTATTCTGACAGCAGGCTGGGGAGCACTGCGTGCTGTGCCACGCTGTGCAGCCGCTCGGCTCCATGGCTGAAAGCAGTCATGCTGGTTTGGTTAAGCAACTGAGAGCGGGAGTATGTGCCTTGGGTTATGTTTGATTGTTGTAGCTTGTGCTGCGTTCCCATGGGTTGGTTAACGTGCCTGCCTCTGCTGCCTGTAACTGTGCTCTGACTTCAGGGTACTCCGAGTGTTGACACCGTTACAGCTTTACTGTGCTCCACCAGTATTGTAACAAAAAATGTTCTACATTAACAAAAACTATCAGAAAAGAACAGCTTGTTGTTTGGTTCGAGTTTTCTTCACTTCTCTACAGCAACTCAAAATTAGTAGCTTCCATTATTTGGGAGAACAATTGTTCTGACTTGGAAGGTTTTATGTTATGTTTTCAGGATGAAACATCACAAAGAACAATATAAGTACACAAATACATATAAATAATCTCTTAAATTTACTCTGTGACTTCAAGTAATTTCATTGTCTTTCCAGTCTTTATGCTAGTGTGCTCCTTCATCATCGTTGCTTATATCTCAGAGAACCAAGTCCAGAATATTTTGAATTACAGAAAATAGTAAGTAACTGGCAAAACAAACAACAACAAACCTGAGGAATTCATGTGTGTATTTTTGGAACTAACAGATGCTTTTTGATGTTGAGTATGATGTTAAGTACAAAAATGGATCTTCCATACTTCCCTATTGTGGGTCATGAGAGAAATGTTCAGTAGAGTATATGGTATGACTTTAAAAGTACGTGACTACAGAACCTGTAAGAATATCAGTGGCTTTGTGTAAAGAACTAACTTTTTAGAGCTTTTTACAAGATAAAGGGGATTCTGATACTTAGTGTCAAATAAAGTTTCCAAAAATACTAGAAAACACATAGATATATAAATTGCATTTTCTAACTTTTGAAAAGACATTGAAAGAAGGAAAATGTTGAATGGACTGAAAGTTGATACTGTGTTGGAAATTGCTGGATAGTATGTCTTTCCTTTTCATGAAAATCTGAAAAATTCATAGCACTTACTACCTGAAAATAAAGCTACGTGAGCAGTAAAAGCCAACTGTAAAAGAAACCACACCACTTCCAGATAAATTTAATGAGCTACTCCCACTCTTCAAAGGCTTTCTGATATAAAAGGTTCCAGCAGAAGAGCATATGTGGAATAACAAAGCTCAGTGAAAGGCAACCAACTCAAAAAGAAGGTGAGTTGTTATTGCAACCATTGTATAGCAGAATGGTAACAACTTCAATATATAAGGGCACCGTATATCACTGGGTAGCTCTTTGCAAAATTAGTTTTAAAAATGTAGAGTACAATTATTGTAAAATGATCAATAGATTTTTTATTTTCAAAAATAGATACATTGGCTTTTTTCATATTTAGGTTTGATGGTAAGCATAAAACTAAAAAGTTTTAAAGTTTGCTTTTTTTTTTTTTTTTTAACCTCAGTGAGAAATGTAAGAAAATTCTAAAAGAACTGTATCAGTGAAGAACGTTTTTTTCTTTACTGTACTATAAGTTAAACACACAGTAGATTTCAAATGGAAACGTACAAAATGAGGGCTACTGCTTCTTTGGGTTAAACAAAATGGGTATACTCATATCAAACCAGAAACTTTTAACACATCACATAGGGGAAGAACTTTCTCTTAGAACGTTAAATGAGTTCAGTAAGCATTTAAGCACATGTATTCAATGTCACTTAAGATTGTTTTCCTCCTTCTCACAGGTGACAGACAGGAATCCCAAATCTAAAAAAGAAATGCTGTGATCAGGGTTCAGCTTTTTGAGGTTCTCAGAAAAGGAGAGATGCTCTTGTAAGCCACGTTGGACTGAAGATGACCTAGACCGAGATTCCCAAATTCTCTTACACATATGCTGTAGCAAAGCCTAAATAATTACTGAGTAGTCAACACATTGTTCTGGCCAATACTGAAAGCTGTTGCTGCAGCAACTTCTGCTACCACTACCAGCAATAGCTACAGCAATAGTGAGCAAGATGCATGTAAGAGCCACTGATCGGGATGTTTTTACTTCAGGTACAGACTGAGGTAATGTGATTTTTCTTTTATTGGAGAAGAACAGGAGAGCGCTAAGGAACACGATGGTAAATGGAAACAATATAAATTACGTGGTGGACAAAGATAAAAAAAAAAATGTTTGGATAAAAATGTAACAGGAGATCATAGCCGAAAGACAAAAGCCTATTTATGTTACTGCATTTGGTATTTTCTTTTACCTGTTCTAACAAGAACTGCAAGAATTAAATGCTGAGCAGAAAAAAACACACCGTAGAAACAAATGACTAAAGACAGTTGTGTGTCATCTCAGGGAGAAATGCATAAGACAGAAATAACAAAATATTAAAGGACCCAAAGGTTTAACATCTTTTAAATGCATTTCTGATCTTCTTTGCTTAATATGAACTTCCAATGAAAATTGAAAAGTGCACGAAGCGGCTAGCATGACCGTTTTTAAACACAGCTAGTCTAATCTTCTGAGCTGTTGAATTACACAACTCACTGAAATAAATAGGAACTGCTGGTGTTGAGTTCTGTTACAAATTATGTCACTTGAGAAACTGTTGTGTAACTGATCTGAAACAGGTAATTGCCAGGGATTTGTAAATTCAGATAATGCTAAAGTTTAAGTAGGTGGCTGAGTCTTGAGTACATTATTCAAGTACACATCAGATTTTTGTAATCACTTCCTCAAAGACTTTTGAAGAATTTATTCTCAAAAGTCTTAGAATTGTCTACTGACACAGGTGATCTGAAACAATACATTTGAGCAAATGGAATTTTTAGTAAACAGGTTGCTGGAAAAATAAACAACTTCAGTCAGCTAGAAAAGATTATTCACAAATACAATATTCTTGTATAAACTTCCTCTTTTAGATAAACTGTTCTGTGATTTTCAGAAGCACACAGTTAGCACATTCCCTGGGCTGTGGGCTATAAAACTGTAATTCAAATTTTAAGGCATCTGGTACCAAAACAAAAACATCATGGTCTAGTGATTCAAAGCACTGACCCAGTATAAACTCAGGCTGCCAATACAAAATTGCTCAAAGGGGTTGTTCAGTAATTTGTGGGATAGGTAAATTCAAACTGTCTCTTTCTGTGGTTCTGCTGTTGTGTGTTTGACTGGACCTTTCACAGTTAGCCCAAACTTCTTTTTTTAATAGTTCCTTGTTTTTGTCTTCCCCACTTCCTATGCTCAGACGTATTGTTCTTTGACGTCTTCTATCCTCATTCCTTTTCCACTTGGATGTTCACCACACATTCACTCAACTTTTTTTGTTATCTTTGCCTCGGATCTTGGCTTATCCAAATATTCAGAAACTTGTGGCCACCTCTTCCTTTTCACTTTGGCCTCAGCATAAGCTCTGTGGGTGCAGTAGCCACAATTTAATGACAGACTGTCTCAGTGGCTCCAGGTGGAGGCTGTACCATCTGCCTCTCTATGGTCTGCCCTGATACTTTCCTCTTCTTGGATTACCACAAGAACCACACAACTCAGTTTTGAGAAGGGAAATTCAAATGCACATCCTGACAGTCATCGATTCCAGTCACAACCGGTGGTAAAACGAAGCTACGCATGAAAGGTTGCCCTTTCCATTTCCCCCCCATAATGGCTAATCATGTATCAAACTGGAGACTGTATCAGAGGGGACTGAATTTTAGCTCAGGAGAGCAAAGTACCATCCTTTTAGACATTTCCCGGAATGAAGGCCCATTGGGCTTTTCTGTTGGCTCCATCAGTCATCAGTTCTCTCCATGGGTTCAACAAGTCCACCTGTGCCTTATATAGGAACAACTCTGTCACCTTCTTGCCATCCCTGGAATGAGTAGACATGACTTTCTGATATCAGTAAGCAGCCTTGATACCCATCTGGATACATAATGGATTTCTCCTGGCTGGAAGGCTGGAGAAACACACTATTAACAGGCACCTTTGAGGGGCAAGAAGAGTCTTGTTAGGCAAAGACTAATTGCCACTCCCATTTTCTTGCCCAAAGAGTCTTGAGAGAACTGCTGGGAACAAAACTACATGCTTTACTCAAAAAGATAATCCCTTTTGGAAATAAGCTGATATTGTTGGATGATCCAGCAATAGGAAGCCTCTTCTTAATTGTCATGGAACTGTGGCCTGAAATTCATTCAGAGGTAAGACAGTATGAGTGTGTTGATAACGATCATACTGTACTACCACAATCACACTCAAAGACTTTTTGGTTATTTGGCAAACGTTAACGAATCATGATGAAATTTTAAAATGCTGTAGAACATAGAATTTACTTCCTTGCAAATATAAATGTTTGATATTACAATATGCACTGTTTTATACCTTATCACAACTATATACGATGTGACATGTACAGCGTCACGCACATCAACTTAGTTATGTAAGTATTTTAGTTCAAAATTGCAAGTAACACCTTTTTTTCCTGTGTAGTTTGCAGAAAACTGACAGCTGTGATCACTTATTTAGGTATATGGTTGTATCTGAGTATGTGGATAGGAGTCCACTCAGAGTGGATAAGTGTACATGGTTTCACAAATAGGCAAGTTTTATGCCCTTGAAGTCTGGTGCCTGAAAAGCTGCAAAGAAACAGAAGTTTTTATTAAACAGCAAGCAAACTTGAATAGAAGCAGCAAATGATTTGCAATCAAAGTATTTATAGATCATACATATGGCTGTCTTAATGGTAAAGTAATTACAGGCTGCACTTTAGACTTGAGTAAAAAGAATGGGAATGAGGGCAAGGAAAAATCTGTTCATAAAGTAATTATACACAAAGTAATATTACACTAAATATTTTGCTTGCTAAAAACAAATACTGAAACCAATAGCAATGCTGGTGTAAGTAGACAATTGTAATGAAAATCTGTAGGGTATTTCTGTTCATGTTATGGTCTCCAGCTGGGAGAAAAACTGATGAATTGAAAGAGGAATTTTGTGTGTATCATCTCAAAGGGATTATTAATTTAACATGTCACACAGTAAATGTAAAGTATTTCACAGAAACTGATAGGACGTGACTGGGACAGGTGGCATCCAGCAAAGAAATCCCACTCTTATCAAAATGTTATGGTGCTTAAATTCAATTCGTGCTTAAATTTAACTCTATGTTTGTTTTAGCAGGAATCACTTGAAACACGATGAACGGTCTAGTCTCACTTCTTCACCTCTGAAATCCATGGAGGCAGCTGCCTGTAAACTCCTAAGAACTTTGTTACACCATCCTGCATGGTGAGGAATGCAACCACTCAACATACACACATACCTATTACGGATAAAATCAATATAAACAACAAGCCAGTAACCTGCTGGGCTGTGTCCACAGTCTCACAGGTAGCGTAGGATAGGATGAGAATTAAATGAAAAGCAACTTGGACAAAATAATTTCAAAGGTGTTTAAAGAAAATGCTTGGAGGAAATTCAGCCTCACCTCCTATATTTATTCCAGCGTGACACACAGACTGAGCATGTCTGACCATGCACATCCAAGGATCAACAACTGCCAAAAAGAAACTCCCTCTGTCTTTCTGTAACCTATATAGAATTGGCTGTCTTCAAGCTAGATCGCTATCTAAAGCTTGGCTCAGGATAAATGAGTGCAAAAAACACACTTCCCACGCTGAGAACAGCCTATTTACCAAACAGCTGGAGCTAATGAGAAGTGAGTACACTCACGTCTGTGACTCGTTCTATTTCTACTGCATACATTAGTGGTTTTCTACCAATGCAAAAAGCTTGGAACAGATGCCCTCGTGCTATTTCTTCTGGTCCTCCTGATACTCCCTGTAGCTACCCTGTTTGGCTAGACCTACTTCATTGTACCAGGCCCTATGTACATATTTGAGAATTAGAAAAAAAAAACAAAAAAAAACAACAAACAATTCTAATCAGCACGTCCAACCCTGAAGCACGAGGCAGAGCCCCGTGAGTGCTACCTTCTTGTTCTGCAAGAAACACTTTCTTATCTTGCCCAAGTAGAAGAAAACCCAGGCTGCAGCTCAGGGGCACTTGGAGCTGCAGTAAAACGGGGCTGGAATAGATAACGTACCGTCCGCGCTAGGCAGATGCCATTATTTTCTGTAATCCCTGTGCAGCACTTAGATATTAGTTTAGCAGGTTCCTTAGAAACGGACAGAGTAAAATTATGCTAAATAAGCAATATTTACTATAAATTCTTTTGATCCTTCCCTCGAGGCGTAATTGAACATTACGACTGCCTCCTCAAAAGCAGCTGCTCAGTTTGCATCCTCTTTACTACTTCAGAAAAGCATTCTGTGAAGGGAAAACCTTTAAATTATTACTGTTCAATTGAAATTATGCTCTTCGGATATCAGTTTGTCTACCAAGTGGGATGTAGGGCTGCTACTAACCCTCCTTTTGTGACTTTGCTGTGGGAGCAATCCGAGGAGCTGAAGGGAGGGCTTCTGCGTGTCACACACCAGAACGAAACTCACTAATTGGGAAGCTGCATGTCGTGACACATTTCTCTAAGCCTGTCAAAAACCTACGGCCGCAATATTTGTTTAATTCTGCTTCTGGCGGAAAGCGAAAGCGACTTGACCTGTAAATGTTTTTCATGCCCAGACCCCAAATAAGACGAATTTCAGGCTCTGGTGGTGGAGGCAGCTGCGAAGTCGCACCGTGCCATATTTTATTTGGTGGTGGTGATTTTTTACAACATGACAAATATTTTATAAAGGGACTGTGTAACGTGTATGGAACGGGCTGCCTCGCTACAGGACCCTACAAGAAGGCGAGGCAGGACCGGCTGAAGGGGGACAGGACACGGAGATGCTCAAAAGCCCCCCAGAAATGGGGAAAACGGGGCCGTGCCGACCCCGAGCCCAGCGCCTCCCCCTCAGGGGCCTTGAGGGGAAGGGGCCGGGGGAGGCCGTGGCCCTTACGCCCCGCCCCTCCCCTCTCAGCGCGCGCCAGCGCCCCCGCGCGGCGCCGCGGCTTTTCCTCCCTGTTGCCACCCGCAGTGACGTACACCGCGGCCCCGCCGGCCGCCCCTTCCCATTGGCCGGCGGCCCTCGCAGCGAGCCCCGCTCCCGGCGCCTGATTGGCGGCTGGGCGCAGGGACAGGGCTCCGGTGGCGGCGGTGTGTGGGGGGGGCGCAGCCCGGTCCGGCGGCGCTGTGGCGGCGGCCGGGGCCCGCCATTGTCTGGGCAGCGGGGCCGGGCTGGGGCAGCGGGGCCGGGGCGGCGGGGGGAAGGACGGAGGGGGCGGGGCGTGCGTGCGTGCGTGAGGGGGGGCGCGCGGGCACGAGCGGGCGGGGGCGCGCGCGGGGGCGGGGCGTGAGGGGGGCATTTTGTTATTAACCTCGCGCCGGGCCTTTGTGACGGCGGGGCTGAGGCGGCGGTCGGGCCCTGAGGGCAGCGGGAGCCGCCGGGCCCGGCTGGGTTTGCTGCCGCCGGTTGGGGAGGGGAGTCGCTTTTGTGCGTGCGGCGCGGCCCCGCCGCTGCACTTCCCTCCTCAGCCTCGTCTGCCTGGGTTTCCGCTCGGCCCCGGCATGAACTAGGGGCCGGGCCCGGGGGGTTGCGGGTGTTGGGGGCTGCGGGAGGGCGCTGAGGGGGCCCGGGTCGGGGCCGGGTCGCGGGGAGAGGCGCGGCGTTGGGGCCGGCCCTCTCGGCTGCCGCCTTCGCGTCGCCTGAGGAGAGAGAGACGGGCGGAAAATGGCAAAGTCCGGCGGAGGAGGAGGAGGTGGCGGAGGAGGAGGAGGAGGCAGCGGGGGACTGACTTGGGTGGTAAGTTGGGGTTGTGGGGGGGGAATTGTTGAGGTGATTTTTGTTTGTTTTCTGGGTTTTGTTTCATTTTTTGCGTCCCTTGTGCGTGTGGGCCGGCTTTGAAACGAGGAAGCAAGCGAGGGCCTGCGTGCACAGCTGCTCTGTGGGGGTCCGGGCTGAGGGAGGGTGCCCCGGGGGTCCTCGGGGTGCCGGGGGGAGGCGGGTCTGTGGGTGGGGGGGAAGGAGCCCCCTGCCCCGGGGGGGGTCGCTCGGTAGCGGTGTTGGGAAGCTCTCAGGCGAGCTGTCCGTCGCTCTGTACGAGTCGCAGTTGCTCCTGCAGCAGCATGAAGTCTTTGTGGGCCACCAAAGGGGTCGTGCTTTGATCCCAGCTTCGTTCACAGCTCAGAGATGAAGCCCCAAAGTTCTGGGGATGGGTGATGAGGCTATCGGGAGGCTGGAGCCGTGTGCGCCAAGTTGTGCCCGGGAGTTAAACTTCATTGTCTTCCACAAGGTACCTCGCTGGAACAGGGCTGAGAAGATGGGGGTCTGTTTGTTTTCTTTTTTTGTTTCTTCAGCTGCTTTTCACGGATCAAACAGCAGTAATGAGGCTTGAGGGGGTGCAGGTGATAAGTGCCTCTAGGGCTAATGAATCGCTCTGAAAAGTTCTGAGGACTTCTGAGGGCATTGGCCTTGGTGTGGAACACTGAGGGAGCTGCGAGGCTCCGTGTGTCAGAGGAAGGAGGAGCAAAGGTGACCTCAGGGGGCCTGGTTCCTCCAATCCATAGCTCCCCTGCCTCTTCCTTACTGGATGTGGAGCCCAAAATGGGGCAACTTAGTTCATGGTGAAGTAAAAAAGACAGTGTGTCTTGCTGGATGGTGAAGGGGCTGTGTCTTTAATCGGATGCACGTGCTTTATGGAGTTAGGAACTTTAAGAAGTCTTGTTTGAGAGAGTAGCGGACAAACTTCTTCTGTTGTGTCTTCCTGCCTCTTTGAGCTCTTGGGGAAAAAAGCACAAATGCGTTACTGAGGTGAACAAATCCTGTGTGTTCTGGTGGTGGGTGACTTCTGTGGCTCCAATTACTGCATTTGATGTCCTTAATTCTCTTTCATTTTAAGAAGCTGGCAGCATGAAAAGGTATATAAAAACGAGCAAGTTTCTGTGTGTGTTGCTTGATATTATCCACTTTAGATATGGAACAGCCAAAGTAAAGAAGCTAAAATTGTTCTACTCTTCTGCAATACTATGTGATCCTTATCATCTGGTCTTTGGTTAGCTCTTCAGAATTAAGACTTCTGCAGTATAGGTTGGACAAGTAATCGAAAGTTTTACACCTCATACAGAAAACTGCAGATTGAAGTGTGGAAATCACTGAGTAGGCACTTCTAATGAAACGTTCTTAAATCTAATGGGGATTAAAGTATGGTGAGTCAACGGTTTTCTGCAATTGGAAGTAATTGGACTCTTCCTTCTCTAAAAGCAGTAAAGAATAAAGTGTTTTTGTCCTATCAGAGTAGTTGCGGAGAAATAATTAGATCTTAGCTAAGACCCTGTGTTGACTCTGCTCAGAAAGCCATAAGACTTTTTCTTTCTCTTACGTGCATCTTAAATGCTGAAGGTAGGACCCCTGAGGCAGTTCCTAAAGCCAAATGCGTTTACTGTCAGCTACAGAATACTGGCATGCAGAAGAGCAACACTGGGCAGTGGTTAGCAGTTGGTTTAGTGTGTTAGGTGGAAAAATGGTGTTGGGCCAGATGTTGGTTTGTGTGTAGATGGGATGTGCTGGCCTAGAGGCTGAGATGTATGGAGTTGGGGACAATTAGGGACAGTTTCAGTCTTCTGGTTTCAGTCTGCTTGGCCTACGTCTGCTGGATATGTAGGTACTTGCTGTTTGATTTTAAGCTCTTCTGAAACTACCTTGAGGGTTTTCTTAGGCTTTGTATTACTGTGGTGAAACAATCAGGAGGCTTATTTTCTGAGTAATGTATTTCTATTGTTAGTGGTTTCTTTTTAAGACCATAGGAGTTAGACTTATTTCTGTTCCTTTTCAATTGTTTAAGCTCTAAAGAGGTGGGAGCATGTATAAAAATTAATGTGATGGTAGTTTGTATTTCAAATTAGCAAATCCTAGGTGTCTGACCTGGTTCTCACGTCTTACTAAGAGTTGCCTTGTAATTTTGGCTTTGATTGTGATTTAAACGGTATTCTTGTTCTTAAGTTCATCTACCTAGGAAAGAATTGTACACAGTTTTTAAAGAGTTGGGGTATTCTTTAAGGTACCAAACTTACATTGGAGTCAGTTTCCTACTGGAATGTGCTACAAGTATCAGGTGATAACTACTTTCTCTTTTAGAGGCAAGATGACTGATGTGCCTGTGGAAACAAACAAACAAAGTCATTCATTTTTAGCTACCTAGTTGCTTAGCTGAGAAACAGAACTTGGAGAAATGTAACCAGCAGTGGTGGGCTGGGAAGCAGGCACAGCCATGGGTGGTAGGGGCCCATGAGAGCGTACCCATCTAAAAGGTTTATTAGGAAAACCATATGTTGTTATATAACCGAAAACAAACCAGGATACCTTCAAGCTTATAAATTGTACAAGTTATTTTTGAGGAGGTGTTTTTTGTCACCTGTCTGACTGAGCCTACTTGCAGCTCCCTCTGCCCATGTAATGCTGTAACAGTTGATAAAAGGTAGAGTTCTGATCAACAGATTAATATAAATTATTTTTTGTGGGTGATCTCCAAAGGTCACCCAGAAACATGTTAGGTTGTGTTATGAGTTAGTTACAAAAGCATTGATCTGTAAGGCAGGGGGTTGTCTGTTGGTAAGCATAATGATATTTTCTAATGATAGGAAAACCTGCTTTAAACAAAACCAGCCATTCTTATCTTCACCCTTTCTATGTGTTTAGGGACAACTGGAAGTGAGCTGTGAGGGTACAGTAATAGTGCTTTTTTTTTAAAATGTCCCCTGTATTGTCAAAGTGAAATAATCTCGAGTAACTCTGAGGTGTGTTCGCTGTGATACAGCGGTAACACGCCCACAAAATACAGCGGTAACACGCACACATTGAAGTGGTTTCAAACAAGCAATACTTTTGTGGTAACTTGTGGGAATGTTTTCAAGGCTTCCTTGTTGATCCTAAAAGCTACCTGAGCCTTATAAATAAAAGCTGAGACTCCTGAAAATAGTCAAAGACTTCAAACAGCACTTCAATATTCCAGCTCTTTGTGAAGGAAACACTTCTAGGAAACACTAGCTTAACGTGAGTATATGCTGAGCATTAGTGTGACACTTCTTAAAAGCTTCTACCATAGATCTGTGTGTTCCTTGAATAGAGTGGAATGGCCATGATATGTATACCAGTTTGGTTTTAGCTAGTTCATACGTAGCTTAAATAAATAACTGAGCTGTAAGTGAAAAGATAGCAAATATTTAAATAGTTTAAATTCATCTATTAGCGCTTCTCAATAGTCTCAGAGTTTACACTGAAAATAACTTTAGGTTTACGAAACAAAAAGAACATCTATGCAATAGAGAGGATAGGACGCTACGCTCAAGAGGATAGGACGCTATGCTCAGAGCAAACAAACAAAACCACCACCAAGCCTCTGTTAAAGGGTCTTTGTCTCTCTCTTATCACTTCATTTGGAAACACATACTCTGAGCTGTAATAAAGGATTAGCTTTCAATAGGTTGACTTAGCTGTTAGTAACTTGTTTTGAGAGGATTAAAACAAATCTTTGTCTGAATAATGCCTGATAGTGTCCAGTGATAGGCCATAATTTGCTTCCCGAGGTTTCTGAACTAGGTGGTTTCTAACTTCATGGGTGAGCCTTTCCGTTTGAAATGTGGCTAGGTTTTCTCCTTCCACAAGTACCTGCTGTATGCACTCCATCCGATGCCCTGTTTGGGAGCGGAGGCTTTTGGGAGGAACAGGGCAGGAGCTCCCTTCTCTCCCTGCAGCGAGTCTGTGTAAGTCCAGTCCCGTCAGCCGACAGTTCTGCCTGCCTCAAGTACAGTTAGTCACATATGGCTGGTAGTAAGACCAGATCCTGATCAGATCTTCACTTATTAAAAATTAGCACACCATCCTAGAGAGGAACCCAATGTAAACAGTTATGTATTATTTTAATTACTAGTTATTATCACTTTATTCTGTCCAAAAGCAGGAATAAGTAATTGAAGTTCCTACCCTTAGCTTCTAGACCTCTTTAGTTGCCTTTATAGACTTAGGTTAAAGTTCAAAATGATCTTTCTATTCATCCAATTTATTTATTGTTTCATCTGGATCAAGCACTGTTTCTCTCCTGGCTGAAGCTAGGACGAGGACAGTTCTCGTAACTGTGTACACCATTAGTTATTCATCTTTCCTCTGACACCTTGTGGAGTCTCCAGAGGAGGTCTTCATCTATTGCCATGCATTGATTGATCCATTGGTGCTCTCTTGCTTTCTATAAGCATCTGTCTTTCCTTCTGTTATAAAGTTGTCCAAAGAGCTGTGGCTTGTGTGTGTTTTCTTCCCCTTTTTACCATGTTATGCAATGGAAGGGCGGTCTGACCGCAGGATGGTACCGCTGAGCCTAATGCGCTTTGTAGGTGTTCTGGAGCAGCGTAGTGTGTCAGCAGTCGAGGGGGACCTGCGTTTCCTTCTGCTTCTGTTGATTTTTTTCTGGTTCTGGTGCCCTTAAGAAAGCAGAGCTGCAAAGAGGTGTGATGGCTCACTTGGATATTCTAGCACTAGAGGAAAATGTTTGCGGCTTGCTTTGGCAAGTTGGATGCAATTGTTCTGATTCATCAGATGCTACGGCTTGCCTGTCAGAAAAGAATTTTGTTACCTTTATCCTCTGCTCTCTGCATAACCATCCAGTGAAATACTTCTGTCGTCGTCTTGTTAGACAGCTAAATAATGCAGGGTCAAAGATGTAATGGAGATGATGCTAGGCAGAGACTTGGTGATGGAATAAGATCAGGGCGACCTCTTTGTGACTGCAGCTGAGGCAGACGTGCAGCTTAATATTATGCGGCTTCACCCCGTGTGTTCTGTGCTCGGAGGGAGACTTCTTACAGCATCAGTGAGAGAATGCTGAATGCATGGAAGCGAGGAACTAACAGAATTGTAATGGACCCTAGGAAGGTATGTGTGTCTTGGGGGGAAGGATGGCTAAAGGAAAATGCATGGCAGATCAGGTGTTTGTTGGGGGAAGGTGTACGTTCAAGCACGTGCCCTCTGTTAATGGTCTATCTAGATTTGTGTGTATATGTAAAATTTCCAAGCTAACCGTGCTGCATTAGATGTGAACTAAAATTATACTGTTTAGATGGATAAAGTGACCTTTCCAATAAAAGAACATATAAGTGGTGTAAGGTAGGCAGTTTAAACTATTAGCTTGTGCAGACCTAAATCTAGTGTCTTTACTTCTGGAAAACAGGGTCTATGAAAATGACTTCTAACTTGTGTGTGAACTGTGTCTGTGCAAAAGCTGTCTTCAAATACACATTTGTATTTCAATTAATTTAAAAGCATCAAATATGACTCTTAAGGTTTCTGTCACAGATTTTGCCCGGGAGTTCAGACAAAAACCGAGCAAGCAAAAGCACACTACCACCAAAGCTGATGTGAAGTATATGGAGAGAACTTGGAAATGAAAACTTTTTCTCAATATGGATCATTTAAGAGAGTCATTTTTTTTTTTTTGATCACCACTCACAAAGAAAATATTGTTCTGCTCAGTATAGGTTTTTCAAAGGTTTCAAAAGTGTATCGAGCAAAAATACCTAGTTCTAAATGTGGATAGCTGTTTGAAGAAGCCTGTGTTGAAAATTGCATGCTTGGAGTATTAGTGGTGTCCTTTCAAATACATGTAGTGAAACCCAAGTACTTTGGAAGAAGGTATTTTAATGGTGATATCCCTTATTTAAATACTGAAGTGAATATTAAGTCAAGACATGTAAAATGCTCTTATTGAACTTTAAAAAATAAATAGTAAATTTTAAAATAAAACCTAAGATTTAGCAACTAATGAAGGTGTAAACATTAAACATACCAAATGTTTGTTTATAAACAAAGGAGAAAATTTCTCTGAAGTAAAATAATAGATCAGCTCTTTATATATATATATATATATTATAATTTGGTTCAGAAAATGTTTCCTTGCTCTCTTCTTCAGGTAGTTCAGTAATGAGTATATAAAGGGCTGATCTGAAAATCAGGGAAAGATTTCACCCTCACCCCCCATAAATGAGGACCAGATCTGCTAGTTTCAAAACCGCCGTGTGATCACACATGCTCTTATTCTTAGGGGCTCAGTCCCTTTAAATTATGTTCAGAAGTGCATGTTCAGAAAAGCTTTTTCTGTGATATCGGTTCATCTAGTTTCATTTAATAAAGCTATTTTAAAATGCTGTCTGCATCTTAATGCAATTCTCATTTACACATAAATACTTTGCCACTGAAAGCAAATTAAAGCACCACTTCTAATTTTTTATTTTTTAATGATAAATCTGCCTATTTATCACAGCGTACACATCTAAGTAATTCGCCTTTTTAGCAACAAAGTAAAAGGACATCAGCACAGCTAGTGTAAAGGTTGCTTAAGTTAGAATGCGTTTGAAAGGTTTAGATCTCAACATCAGAGCTATGTTTTCCCTTGGATATAATTTTAAACTTACCTTAAAAGGAAAAAATGCAAAAGAGGGCTAAAATTGTTTAATCTTCTGTATGGACTTTTGTTGATATGTGGGGTAGAACTGTAAATGAGATATTAAGGTGTCCTCCTTTAATGGGAGATTTACATCCTTAAGAGGTGTTGAATTTTGGTACTCTTATTGAATGAGTGGACATGCCCTAGACTGAGCTTCTTGTTCCTTATCGAAGATGGCGAATGTTGTGAGAACAGATGTATGAAGAACTGGGCAAACATCTGCAAGGTGCCACAAACTCGCGTGCCAGCTTCCTCAGTCTGGGAGGGAATCTTCAGGGGGGGAGAGAGAGCAAAAAGCAGTATCTTCTTGTCACACCACAATCACGGGAGCTGTAAGATAACACTGAAAAATGATTTTCTTATGAATCAAAAGAACCCAAGATAAGTAGAAGACATAAACAGTTAATAAATGCTCTTTTCCTTGTACCAGAGCGTCTGATTCTCCAGTATGCTTGTACAGAAAAATGGGCCAGTAGACAACTGGTTTCTCCTAGTGAGTGAAAAATGGGGGGAAGGCTCCATTTGCTTCTTGAGCTGATTTATTGTGAGCTCAGTTTTGGTTCCAGTATATGGAGAAAAGCAGGGAAAGAGAGAGGTTATCATTTTGGCAATGGTTAACTGTTCTCTATAACAGGAAATCTGACCATCCTCAAGGCATTCCATGAAACATCACAAAAAGCATTGATGTAATACGTT
Organism: Nettapus auritus; assembly: GCA_011076525.1. Classification (NCBI taxonomy): domain Eukaryota; kingdom Metazoa; phylum Chordata; class Aves; order Anseriformes; family Anatidae; genus Nettapus; species Nettapus auritus. The sequence continues at coordinate 40,594,268 of CM021766.1, read as the reverse complement.
GATTTGAGTCCAAATTGTTCGAACCAGGAATTTAAGTTGCTATATTTTTTTCTAGTTAAAGTAAACAAGCTGGTTAGTAGGCTAGAGCGAGGCTGGTTCTGGGTGAGTTTACTGGGAGCTCTTGTTCTTTACGTTGTCTTTGGGGGAGGATGCGATAGAGAGATCCAGTTCATGCCACCAACAGTATGTAATGGTCTATGCAAATTTGGTTTGCTAACGGGGAACTGTTACTCTTGTGTGTTTTCATCTTGGGAGGAGAGCCAAACCATTTGTTAAACACAGCAGGGAAGTGGTTTCATTTGAAACTCCCTCATTTTGTTTTCATGGTGGGAGGTATTCTCAGTCAGTTTTCTTTGGGAAAATTGCAAAGTGTTGAGGTACCCATGTATTCATCCTGTGTCTTTATAAGGCAAGAGGAGGCCATTACAGTCTCATATATTACACTGGGCTACAGTCAAGTGTGGGTTAGCCACAGAGCTACCTACTAATTAGCATGTTACACCTATAACTTTCTGAGGTGTAGCATCTTTTCAGAAGAGGTAGAGTTTTTTTGAAGTGTAAGTGGCAGAAAATCTACCATGTCCCTGGATTCCGTTACTTAATTAACCTCCCTAGGTTTTACAGCTTAATTACACGCAAAAGCTACTGTCTTGTCCCACTAAATGTGCTTATCCTACGCTTTATTTAAGGAAATGTAGGGCACGTGCCATGTGCTTTTCTGAAGTCTCCTGTCCCAGGGCTGCACTTATGTTTCAGGAAAATGATCTTTGCGAGTGCATGTACTAGTTCTAGGTTAAGGCAGAAGAGACAAAACCCAGGTGAAGATGACCTCGCTTCCTGATGTCTCTTCCCTGTTCACCTACAGCCATTCTTGAGTTTTCCTACTGAAGTATTTAATACTGTGCTAAGACTAGCACAATGAGAACTTTCTTTCACAAGGGCGTAAATGCTGTAATTTTGTCTCAGTCTAATCTCACTTTTTTTGTTTGCTCAGAGAACAGCATTAAAGGCAAATGTCCAGAAGACAGAAACAAAACATGACCACTCTGCATCAACCTCAGCTTGTGTGCTATGTTAACATGGGGAAGAAAGAATGACTGGGCAGACTAAAGAAATAACAGCACATGACCAAAGTACTTGTATTCTAGTCTTCTAGTTTTGTTTGTTTAGGAATAACATTTAATACTGTGGAAGAAAAGACAGTGGCTCGTACAGGACTAAGTCTGTGTAAGTGAGGAAAGATTAAACACTTCTAGGATTTTCAAATTAATATTTTTTTTTTCAAGAGTGGGAAATTCAGCTACTTCAAAAAAAACAAAAAAGCCTTTAAATAAAGTAAGGAAAGTAAAGGTGTGTGTCCCAGTTATGGCAACATCGAAACTGGTGATGAAACTATACCCTTCTTTGTTCTAGCCTCACATTTTCTTTATTTAGATAAGAATAGCTTTTCTCTGGGTTTGCCAAACTGTCCAGTTCAAACGTGTCCGGTGATTTAGCGTGTTGAAGTACAACTGTTGCAGCACAAGTAACCAAACTCAGCATGGTGACTCAACAGGATTTCAAAACACAGAGGAAGACCACGTGACCCAGTTTTCATTAAAAAATAAAAATCTGCGGTGTCATGTGTGCTCTGCTATGGGCAGAAACAAAGGGGACTGCAAGAGAAATTCTGCAAGACGTGGAGATAGAAGATGCAAAACCCAAACAGAGGAGCTCGGAGGTTTACTGTAGGCAGTGAAAGCTTTGTAGTTAAGTTGTAGCATATTAGAGGCTGCTTGAGCTCTTACTCTTAGGGTCAGAAAAAGTGGGGATATAGCTTTCAAATGCTACTAGGTCAATTTATAGCAAAACCACCTCCAAAACAAACTCTTACAGTCATTAAAATGATACTGAAGAAAGCAGTTATCACAACGAAACCTGCTCATGTTTTCATATCACACCTGTGATTGTCTGTATAGTCAACCGCCCAGCAAGTGCTCTCAGTGGAGCACTGTTGTTTTTTTTTCCCCCTAGAGTTACCACTATCCTGTGTTTAAGAGTCTAAGATGCTAGCTACATCTGAGGTCACAGTATAAAGTGTAACTGCATGCCTATAGAGAAGGATGCACAGTGCGTTTGGTTATCGCATCCCAAGCTACATAACTGTGGTCATCTTGCTGGCTTAAGTGTTTATGGGTATGTGTACTCACAGCTAGCCTGGAGGGTAGCTGAAAGACTCAATCTGCGAAGTCTTGCATGGAGCAACGATGTTGCAGAACTTGAACACTGTCAAAGGAAAAACAAAAAGTAAAAATTTGCAAATCAGACCCCTAAAATTGGGTAACCAATTCAAAAACATATAAGTAAGCTGACTTACTGTGAAGCAGAAGACTTAAGCCCCATGTGATGCTTGGTTAATTCTCTTCAGGGTGTTTCTCATAAAACAACAGCTGGTGCTGTTTTGAGAAGTGTTACTGGAGCGCCAACAATGTGAAGATCTCCCATACAGGATGGAATACAAAAGGCTTCTTGAGACAATTCCAAAATATACTGGAAAGATTGTCAGCTTAACTACACTGCACTTTAGTGCTTGCTCAATTTAAAAATAAATTTAAAAAAATGGCTCTGCACACTTGCATCTGAAGTAACAGAAGCTCAGCAGATGAAAGCATTTTTATTTTTTTTAAAGGAAAACATAATGGGAAGGCTGTGAGGGATATTTGTGTCCATGGATCTGTATCATGGATTTGGTGGTCAAGACTTTTTTTTTGGGAGGAGGTGGGGAACTTCTAAGCATCTTCTGGATTCTGAAAATGCCTGTTCAAGAGAGATGCAGAGTTGGTCTTCTGTTTCAGAGCACAGCACAGCTTAAAAGGCCTGGTATGGAAACCTGCATTTCTGCAGACTTCTGACACCGGCATCACTGCATAAAAGTGTCATTTTATGTCTCGAATACTTCTTGGCTTTTGGTGGTATGCTGGTGTTTCAATAGTGTGCATGTTAAATATTTAAATCCTGAGTATTTATAACATGAGTATTTTTTGCATACACAAGATGTTCTATAATTGGAGGAATGTACAAATAAAATCTGTCCTGCTCTCTGAAAATATCAGCTCTATTTAAGTGGAGCACACTGAAAAGGTGTCTGCAATGTCTTAGTAAAAACTGTGTAATTGAAGTTGTGTGAAACTACTTTGTTTTTATAATGCTTGTTGACCGGAAAGAAAAAAAAAATGTTACGGTGGTCTTTTTTTTCCCCTCCTCTTGAGCCATACATAATCAGGTTCTAACTGCAGTGTTATAGAAGGTAACAGACATAGCTCAGTACTGCTGAGTTAAAGCAAGCTCCCTGTTCCTCAGGAAGCGCTGCTGCTGCGGGATTAGTCCTTTTAGGCAGCAGTTTGATAGGTGTGACCTCTGACAGCGTGACAACCACCTGGCCGTAGCATCTCCATGGGAGTGGTTTTGATGCTTGCTCTATGGCTTTCTAACTGATGGCTGGGACAGGTTGTCCTTAAGATTTTGACAAGTTCTCTGTAAGACTTTCACTGGAAAACAGAAATGTGTTTCCTAGTTTAGTGTTGAAGCCTAGGGCTTGTAGGAATCCCTTTCCAATCATTCCCTTTTGTAATAATTTTCCATGATTTCCATAGCCTAGAGCTATAAAAAAGAACTCTTGAAGACTAAGAATTGGGAGCAAACAGAAGAGTTCTATTTGAAAAAGATCCTACAGTCTTTCATACCTATAAATCTCTTGCTCTCTTTATGAATTTCATTTCCCATCTTCCCTTCCTTCAACTCGCACTTCCGTTGAGAAATGCTTCCAGTGTTTCTTCTAGGATATTGGTTTTGTTAATGTTGACTGAAGCAAGGCAATTCATTATTTTCTTCTGTTAATTACTGGTCTCTTTACACCGAGCGAACATAGTAAAAAAGTGCTAATGGGGCTATGGAACCAGTAAGTGAGCTAAGGATGGATGGCTCCCATGAAGTATGACTTCTTTTCTCAGAAGACTGATAAATTAAAACAAAGGTGATCATAAAATACAGCCAGTATTGTCAAAAAGAAAGAAATGTATGTGGGGAAGCTCGTTGGAAGCCTCAGAGAACTTCTTCAATGAAATAAAGTTTACACTGCAACTATTGGCAATGCTTCTGTTGTAAGAATTCTTACTCTTGCTCTTCCGTGTATCATTTGAAGGTGTCTGTACATGAAGTCCTCTTTTCTGCCTGCCTTCCAGATCTGTGTTGAATCTTTTTAGCGTGGTGGTGGGAGGGCTGTCGCAGTTAAAGACAACACAACAGTGCGGAGACCAAACTGACTGTTGGTTACCAAAGCACTTAAATCCACACATGCCATTTTGCAAATTGCGTGACTTTCGCGTTAGGTGATGTGCTCTGGAGCCCGTTGTGCTCCAGATTAAAAGTAATGAAAGTCGGTGGTGTGGTTCCAGCCCTGCTGCGTGTAGTCGTGGCGCAGGCTTGTGGGGTCCCCCGGGTTCTTTCCCCCAGCATTCTGGCTGCTGGCAGTTACTGGACTGCGGAGAACGTACTCAGTTCTTGTTTGGCTTCTTGTTTACTCAGGGCCTAACAATTGCTCGGTGTCATCGCTGGTGTTCGCAGTTGGCTTCTCTCAAAGGTCCTTGAAGTATGTATTTAATAGCGTTACCGTAAACAAACTAGAAAAGTTTGATTTCTAAGTCTGCAAGAGAAAGGTAATTTCCCCTGTTCTGATTGGAATAGAATGCCTTATTCCTATTCCTGCTAAAAGGAAAAAAGTGTCCAAGCGTAAATAACAAAAGATGAAGAATACTTGGAATATACTACAGGGAGAATGGTCCTTGTTAAACGTGTGTTACAGGTTGGTGCTTGGCCTTTGTGCTGAAGTTGTCAGAGTGAGTTCAGTGTGCTTTTCTTCTTGTGTTCCTATATGCTTATATGTTTTCTTTGCTTTTGCTGCTATCCAAGGCTGCAACAAGGGCTAAACTGAGAGAGAACTGATGATATCTTTTCTGGCTGGGAAGTTTCCATGGTTGCTGGTTAATCCAGAATTGGAGTTTAGCCTATATGTAGTTCTTCAGACACTCACCAGGAACAGCAACATGGGAATGTAATATTTAGTTGAGCAGCAAGCAGCTTTTGTCATCATTTGGCTATTAATAGTTTTTACTGCATATGTAACACCTGCCCCAAAGTTGGTTAATGGCACGTAGAAGGAGGCTATTTCAGCTATTAGGCAGGTGGAATTTCCAGTGTTATGTGTGCTAGCCAGGCAAATACCTCACGTGAGTTCAAATGATGTTCATTGATGTTTTGAAGAGAATTCCAATTTGCAGGCAAGAATGGGTACTTTAAAATGTCATGTCTGGTCTCTTGGTGGATATGCTCTTACTGTCTGACAGCAGGGCTTCTCTACGTTTGGTTATTCCAATTTTAACCTTTTTTTCATTTGGTTTGGTTTTATTTCAATACGAAGAGATATTTATCAGGAAAAAAATGGCTAAAAGATGCACCAAATCATTACGCTCCTTATGTCCTCCTACCAAAAGTGGATTAGCTTTCTGTAAGGCTGCTTGCTCTCTCAGTCAAGCTATCTGTCATCATCTCCAGCCACATTAGGTGGAAACATTCAGTTTGCATTCTGGCAGTAACCTGTGTGATTCTCTGTTCTTACAGTCCTTGGCTTATTTCATCATAAAGCATTCCGAAGTGGGATTATATCAGGTTTAATTACTTCGGTTATATAGAATATAAATTATAGAAGGTGAGAAATGAGAAACCATAGTGGAGGCACTGCGTTTCTTAAGCCCCGTGGAATGAGTTCTCCAAACAAAAATGTAGAAGAGTAGTTTTACTGTCATTGCTCAGAACAGTATTTAGTGGTTTGGATTCAAATGCTTAAGCATAAAATGGGTGTTAATTTTTTGGGGGGTGCTAACTTGAAGAAGTGTCTGTCTTTTTGTCACACAGTGTTTTGTTACGCTTCGTAAGTCAGAGAAGTTAGAAAATGCACTGATCTGTTAAGAAACCGTCTCATAATCTATTGAATTATTTCTGTTGAGAGGATAGTTTGATCTTCATACATCCAAAACCTTAACATTTAAATTGCGTAGCAAGTCTTGATTGTATTTTAAATCTCTGTCAGGCTTCGTTTATAACTAGAGTGTGACAAGTTGAATAAATCAGGTAATCAGGTTGATTGTTGGTGTCTCCTTTTTTTTTTTTTTTTTAGACATTATTTGATAATCAAATCAGTGCTGCCAAAAAGGAAGAATCAGAAAGCATTAATAAAAATGACACTTCAAAGAAGATGTCTGTTGAGAGAGTTTATCAGAAAAAGACTCAGCTTGAGCACATCCTCCTCCGTCCAGACACCTACATCGGATCAGTCGAACCATTAACTCAGGTAAGTTTCACTAAGTTCACTATCTTAGTTTTTTGTTTTAATGAGGAAATTACTCTTCTGGTAAATAAATAAATAGGCAAATCTGTATTCTAAATTGTCATGCTAAAAACTGTAGTTGTGTTTATGCACGAATGTGTAAGATTCATAGAATCGTGGAATGGTTTGGGTTGGAAGGGAACTGGAAAGATCATCTAGTCCAACCTCCCTGCCATGGGCAGCGGCATCTTTCACCAGACCCATCCAGCCTGGCCTTGAACACCTCCGGGGATGGGGCATCCACAGCTTCTCTGGGCAGCCTGTTCTAGTGCCTCAGCACCCTCTGAGTAAAGAACTTCCTTATGTCCAATCTAAATCTACCCTCTTTCATTTAAAAACCCTGTCACTACATGTCCTTGTAAAGAGTCTCTTTCTATCTTTCATATAAGTCCCCTTTAATTATTGAAAGCCTGCAATAAGGTCTCCCCGGAGCGTTCTCTTCTCCAGGCTGAACAGTCCCAGCTCTTCTAGCCTTTCTTTGTAGAAGTGTTCTAGCTTTCTGATAATTTTTGTGGCCCTAGGAGGGATCAGGAGATGACTTTCTAAAGCAATGTTTGGTTCACTTGAAAAAAATACATGCTGAAAAAAAATGTTTAAGTTCAGCCAAAGCATAAATACACATCTACATATGTATGTGTGTTTACAAACACATGTATGCCAACAAATACCTATACGGATTTGTAAGTAGCATTTGCTGTAGCTCCAAAATGCTTTGTTCTGTTTGTTTAGTTAGGGAACAGAGAATTTAAGCCCCCTGCTGGCTCTTTTTTTCAGCTGTTTTTGTGAAGTTGCATTTTTTTTTTTTTGAGAATTCACTGTCTATGCTGTTAGATCTTACTTTGAAGCAGAAAAGAATAGATTTTCATTATAAAAGTCTTTGTGGGTTCAGCTGTAATTTTTACCAAACTTACGTTTCTGCTTTTGTCCTCATAAAACAGCAGTGACTGGAAGAGTAAAGTTCTTGAGAGTAAAGTAGATAGGAGCAGGTCCAAAACAGTAGTAGCAGATTTTCCACTTTTCTGTGGGTGACAGTAATCTGGATTGGCCACATAACAGCTGTCTCCTAAGCAAACAGTTGTATTCTGTAAGGAGAAATTTCAGCATGTGGTAACTTCTCCCGACTGGGTATATTGGAAACCAGGTTCCCACTGCCTTGCATGCTCCTCCAGAGCATTCTTTTTGTATAATTGTAGGCATTATGTTCATATACACTTATTTGTTTTCTAATTCTTGGCTGGAGTATTCTTTGAAGGATGAAGGAGGACAGTTAGAAAGAGCAAATCTCAGAAGTTTTGCTCTCTGAGTTACCAGTATAAAGAAAAGTGTTACTGAAGCAGGTTGTTAACTTAGAGGAACAGCTTTTTTTTCAACTGGGAAATACTGTTTGTAATTGTGTTCCATGATGAATCTTTTAGAATTTGTCTCTAAGAGATTAAACTATGTAATTGTAGAGCGCTTCAAATCATTTAGTGCTCCTGAGACTTCTGTAAAAAATTACAGGCTCCTCACTCCTGCTGTATCCAGTAATGTAACAAAAATAAGTATTTCAGAAAGAGGTTTTCCCTTTGTGTCCTGCAAGGTGCTGCATGGTATTGTAAGAGGTTCCATTACAAATATAATGGTGGCTAGAAATTCCAGCTTTTGTGATCATTTTGGTTTTGACAGCTCCCACTTACTTGTGGCAACATTTTTTTTTTTTTTTTTAAAAAAAAAAAAAGAACAAATGGGTTTCAGTGAAAATAGTCTTCGGTGCTTAAAATACAACAAACGTTTGGCTGCTTGCAGGATCCATAGGGATGATATGGGCATGAAACAGCTGGACTTAAGAATGAATCTAAATTAAATCTTAAGTACAAATTCCATCAGACTTAGCAAAAAAACAACAACAAAAACACACACACAAAAAAACACAAAAAACACAGTGTGACAAGGAACACAGGATCTTTCTAATATCCCAAGTTTATTTTTATTATGGTGGCCTCTGTGTAATGAAGACCCTTTTTTGCTGAGTACTGTGCAAATAAAGCCTCAGAAATGGCAAGGCAAACTGAAGGGTACAGTGCTAAAAATGTAGGGCCAAAATAAGTTACTTGAGTTCATGCACAAGGTCAGATGCAGAACTAGCACTCAGGTCTTGTTCCACCTCTGTCCATAGGTATATGCAGTTTCTATTTTCTTCATTAAAGTTGAATTACTTTCAACATAGGAAATATCTTACAGACTAATTTTATAGAATTTTCCTTTATTTTTCCTTCTTCACCCACACCCAACTAGAAGAAATGAGTGAAAATATCTGAAGCAGAATTTTGGGCAGAACTTTTCCGTTAAACCTGTTGGACTCTGTTCATGTGTTCTCTTGATAGAAAACGTTCTCTCTCTCTAATCCATTTTCATCTACAAAAAAGGTCTTGTGGTATTACCAGTTTGCAGTAAGATATTTTGTGAATATCATCCTGACTTTGCAAACCATGATTCTGGTTTCACCTTGTTCAAGAAATAAGGTAGGGGCTGCAGCATCTACTGTTACCAGAAAAGTCTGTGAAAGTGTCTTTCAGTCCATCCAGCGCCAAGGCACACAAGAAGAAATTACAAGCACTATTTACACAATTGTAATGAATCTTCCCTTCCTCTGGATCTAGGAGATAGTGCATAAATAGTTCATACTGGAACTGGCAGACATCACCTAAATACGAATTAAAAAGGCTATTTTTAATTACAATAATGCAGAAAATCTGTTTGCTTAGAAGGCAAGTAAAAAGGTAGAGTGTCGGACTGTTGTCAGTACACTTAACAGTTGAGTGTTTCTGTGATCAACTGCATGAGTAATTGCTTCAAATAGATTAGTAGTTGATGTTGCAATGGTGTTTTATCAAAAGAAGCAGTTGAGGTGTTTTACTATTAGCTGGACTTCCCCATGAGCTTTCCAAATATGTCAGTCTTTGTATAAATATGAACAGTTTGAATTCTTGTTCCCTGAAGTTTTCTGTGTTGTTCCAACACGTACACACGAGATGCATACACCAATCGTTCTTTTCAAGTCACTGTTCCAGAAGCTGAGTTAGACATCATCCTGCAAATGTGTGGAAGTTCAGTGGGAATGATGGCAACCAACACAAAAATCTCTAGATAAGGAACAGATCTTAACATTACAACAACCACGAGCTTTTGACTCTAAAGTTATGTAAGCTAGCTGACGTTGGGTGTTCAGCTGAAATAGTCGGACAGTCCTGTATCTAAACACAGTTGATAACATTTCAATTGTCATATGGGCCACCTGGGATTCACACATATTTCACATTAAAAAAGAGCTTATTTTACTGATTTCATGGCTGAAAAGACTCTCTTCAGTGAAAGCTCTCTCATGAAGAGTTCAGCGTAGGTTGGTGTTCTTTTGATACAGGGAAAGCTGAAATGAATCCAGAAGGTACGAGAACATCAACTAAGGTCAACTCTTCTAATCTGCATATTCATTTATTTTTTTAATGTAATGTTTAATGAAGTTAGTCATGGCTTTGGCCATGTGGCAGTCTCTGGAATTAGTAGACTCTTGCTACTAGTGCTGTGATGCTTCTCCAGTAAGATGCTTGGAGATAGTAAGAAGGAAATTAACCAGCTGACTTGAAACAGCCTATATAGCCTTTTAGAAAAAATGAAAGTGACAGGAAAAGAAACACCTCAGCTTTTATTCAAATTAAATTGCTAATTACCATAATCAGATAACCCTACCCTATTACTGTCATGTGTTTTAATATGGGTTTGCATGAGATTTAGCACTAACACCAGCCCCAAGAACAGTGATGCTGTGATTCACTGAACCACAACAGAGACACATGATCTTTGGAAAAAAAGGGCAATGCTATGGCTATGTTGTGCGTAGACCCTTTGCTGAGATCTGAGGCCCTTTGTGCAAAGTGCTACAGAAACACAGACCAGAAAGTATTGTCTCCTTTGAAGATTTGAAGAGCTAAACCATGACAGAGAGGAAGGACAAATAGAAAAAGAATGAAACAAGCAGTTATATTCGAGAAAAGTCAGGCTTATTAGGGCTTTTTTTTCCTTAACGTAATGGTAGGATTGTTAAATAGGATGAGAGGAGCGTCCAAGGTAACAAAAGCAAAATTGAAAAGAAGGTTGCAGAAGACCTAAGGCTGGCAGAGAATTTGTATCTAGTGAGGTGGCGTAACTGCTGTGCCTCAAACTGATTGCCTTTGTAACTTCTTATTGAGCTGATTACCAAGCTGACAGAAGACTAATGCAGCAGAAAGGAGTTTTGTTTTTTGGGGGATGGTTTTATAAGCTGAATTGTCTCATTAATCAAGGGAGTAGATGAGCAGCAGGACCATTTCACTGTGCATAGGAAAGCTTAGGACCAAGAACCAAAAAGTGGGTAGTGAGGAGCAGTGGAAAGGAGACTACCCTTACAGGAATCTCAGGTTCTCACTGGACTTCACCCTACAAACAAGATAGTGAAGGAGGAAAGAAAGGCTGTTGGGAGAGTTTTGATGCCAAGTTGCACAATCTTCTAATTAGTTCTAATATTTCTGACTTGAAGGGTTTGGGAATGGAAATGGTATATGTTAGGTCACCAGAGGACTTCTGAATAGTGGCTAGTAAAGGGTGATGAATACACAGCTGGGTAGAACGGATAGAATCATTTCTTGTGTTTCTGAGATGTGCCTCCTTCCATTGTCCGTGGTTGAAAGACATAAACCCTGAGAAACCATCCTTGACTGTTTAATTGTATGATATATTGAAAAAAATTATTGTCAAATAGTTTTATGAGGTACTACAAAAATTATTACCTTCCTTGGATTTCTCCTCTGGGAGAGCTTTAACATTTCTTAAAAGCAATTACGAAATGCAAAAGCTGGAGAGAGTACATTGGAGTATTTGTCTTTGTTGCTACAAGTCCTCCTGCTTTCTGATTCTTACAGTCACTTGTACAATAGTCTGAATAATAAACCATTGGACAGATCAGGCTGTCAGGATGTCTGCTTATTCTGCAGTTAATTGTTTGTATTTGCATGCTACATATAGATTGCGGTTAGCATCCGTGTGGGATACAGGTGAATTAAATCAGAATTAAATATATTTCAATATTGCAAGAGCATCTGGAATAATGCATCTAGTAGGTAAAGCTCAATCTTTCAATTGCTATTTGAGTTACACGTATGATCTCCATGGGAAAGGAAGGACCGCAGTAGTGGTATGGTACACGAAAAGTATGGGAAGGATTAAAGATCAAGATGCTGCTTTGCTAAGATCTGTAGTTCTGTGAACTCAAAATCAAATGGCAGAATTACACTATAACAACTTTATGTGAAAAATGTGACTGAAGTCTAGATTCAAAGGAAAAGAAAAGGAAACAAATCTGATTAAGAAATTAAGAATAAACCTAAATACTGCGTCTAGATACTGGTATTATTCTGTTCAGTACTGGAGACTACTGTTGGGATAAATTGCTACAGTTAAGGTCAGAAATTTATGACTGTTGGAGAGATCCTCATGGAACACATGGGTTTGTTACCAATGCCAATTTTATCATTAAGCTGTAAAATTTCTTAGGTTAATGAATCCTAAAATCCATGTTTTTTGCATATATACATGATTTGATCAACGATTTTTCAGTGTTTGTATTTAGCGTATGTATTTGTTGAAATATTCTACAGGATTTATTACTTTTCTCCTTTGTTAATGTTTATATTTAAGTTACTTGGTATTCAAGTAACTTGGTTTTCTGAGAAAACACACTAGGCTTCTAGTTGTTGATAATCCTTTTAAGAGTTGCAAATCTTGGATATACATCAATAGAAGTATTTACTGGGCTTTTCTTCTTTTTGGAAAGGCTCTCTTTGTGCTTTCGTATCAGCTAAAAATTATGACACGAAGTAAAAAATACTGATTTTACTGTTGAAATGTTAAGTATAAAGTATGAATATTTTGTTTTTGAGATCAGGTCAATACATATTTTTCTTTCTTTTTTTTTTTTTTTATATGTAGTTAATGTGGGTTTATGATGAAGAAGTAGGAATGAATTGCAGAGAAGTTACCTTTGTCCCAGGCTTATACAAGATCTTTGATGAAATCCTTGGTACGTATAACAATATTTTAGCATTATGGAGCACGGGTTATTCTGAGAACTGTAAAAGCATGTTAATTTATATCCAGGTTTAGGTCACAGACTTAGAGTTCTACTAAAATACAGTGCTTGGACATTTTAGCGCATGCCAGCACTGTAGAACAGTTAAGAATAGAGAAGAATGTTTTCAGTTGAAACTGCAAGAAAGCATAATTATTTGTTACTAAATGTCTAAAATAGATCATATTTTGTCATCAAAATTGTTACACGATTTTTTAATCTGCAAGGTTGATCAGGCTAGCAGTATGAAGTAACATTTAAAAGAAGACTTTTCTGAAGAAGATTTTTCTGACAAAAGACAACTGAAAGTTATCTAAGTTAACTTATCGTCTCATGAATCATTGAAACGGCTTCCTTGTGTACAGAACGGTAGTGGTGGTGATGGTCATTCTTAGAGGGATCATTTCTAGACTTCAAACAGTTTTAAAAGGGATATGAATCATACTCCATTTAAAAGCATGGTGATTGAAGCACAGACAAATGCGTTTTAGAAAATTGTGTCCTAAGTCTCTGAGTCACTATGACTTACTAGCTTATGATATTCTCTTGGTGTCCGCCACACACTGAAGACCAACTGGCAATAGTGATGTGCGACACCTGAGCAGTCTGCTGAACTGATATTTTGGGTTAATTGACATTATTCCTTCGGCTAATCAGTTTTTATTAGTTTATGTTGTAAGAATTGGCAGGATAACATCATGAACTGAATTATTAAGGTCTATTAAGGTCAATGGAAATTTTGTCATGACCTTCATTGGGTTCAGAACTTACCCACACCTCTAAAACTGCGGTTTATAGTATTGCTGTCTCAGAGATCGTGAAGTCTGTATCTTGGCCATTTTTAAAGGATTTTGTTTGGTTGTTTTTCACTCATGCCCTAATTTGAGAAATATGAGACTGAAAACTTAAAACACTTCTTTTTCGAGTGCTGCCTCTTAGATGGAATTTACGGGCTTTTACAGAAGGGAGACACTTTCATCTGGTCCCATTCAAAAGGAAAATAATTACCTTGGCATTATTGTAGTACTGTATGGCTTATTGCTTCTTTATGTAGCACTGGTAAGCATGCTACAGAGCGTGGTTTGAGAGCTAAGGTTCAGTGTATTAACACGATGAAAATTGGACATTATAGCTGTGCATGCTTTTTAGTGAAACTGCACTTAATGATTTTGGGAAAAGCACCTTGAAATATCTGATACTGTATTGAGATCCTTATAAGCTATTAAGATAGCTTATTTTTACTGGATTTCTCCTCATGTACTTTGCTGTTTCGGGATTTTATTTTGACCTATTATGTGGGTGTTGAGACAAATGTTGAATGTGTTTTTATGTGACCGTAGTCACATTTCAGATTTCTATTGTTTGTAGGTAATATACACTGGAGTGAAATTTAATTAAATTCCAATAAAATGTTAACCTCCAATTATCCTTTTAATCCCAAATTGTCTAAAACAAGAGTAGTTATAAGTCTCAGCTTCTTTAGAGAAACCTTTTGCTAATATCAAAACACTCCTTAATGGATGTGACTTTTTCAGGATTGCATTTTAGTGTCAAAATGATGTGTAAACTGATCTGGTGATGATGCATACAATTTCCTAGATTTTTTACACGTTTGGTGCAATATGTGTGATAAATCCAAAGAAGTGCAGCAGCAGAAGAGTGAGGTGTTCAGCACGTTAAGAACAGTTATGAGAAGAGGCTCACAAAATGCACTGCTGTATTTCTGAGATGGTCTAACTGCTAGAAGTAGAATTAGGAATTAAAAGAAGGTTGAAAAATACCTCCTTCTAGATCCATATTCTTATTTATTGATGCTGGTAACAAGATACAGAGTATACAAAATGTTACCTGATGAAAAAAAGGACCTAAATCATTGTAACTTGTGGTAGAATGTGTATATAATCAGTTTAACACATCAAGTGATTCATTATTGCTCCTAGAAAGTGTTAATATATTACTTTGTTCCATAGTAAATGCCGCTGACAATAAGCAGAGGGACAAGAATATGACTTGTATTAAAATATCCATCGATCCGTAAGTAAAAGCATGCTTTAATTTACTTTCCCTGCCAGGGCAATTGTAATTTACATTTGTACAAATGATTTTGCTAAATGGAATTGGATTTTATTTTACTACAAAAATAATCGTTTTGGAATTATTTCTGCTAGTATCATATTTTAAGATGAAAAAGTGAATTTAACAGTAATTACTACCACACTGAATTTATAATAATCTGCTTTCCTAAACCACTCATTAATTTTTGATTGAATGAAACTTAGAATCTGAAAATTATAAAATCTATGCATACGTGAAAGCTTGCTAGTACGTAACTGTAACTAGCAAGGTTACATGTAAATCATAAATACTAACATTACATTTCTGTACCCTAATTTTGTACTTCCTGAACTTCCATGTCAACTCCTTCAGCGTGAGGATAAGGGTATGTTTAAATTAGTCAGCTGTATCGGGCTACAACTGAGTATTGCAAGTATGTTGTCGCTCCTGTTTTTCCAAATTGAACACTTGAGGATGAAGAGATACTTTGTAATAAGAAGTACCTTAGCTAAACAGATGGTGATTGGGTTCCTTTAGTAGTACCTTTTCAGTGACATTTAAGTGAATAATAAATATTTTGGAGACCCAATTTTCACACCTAAGCCATGGGGTAAATATGCTGAAAAGTCATTTTCTGCAAGTTTTCATTATGGTATCAGTTTCTGTAGACAAATTGCTCTTATCATGGAGTGGGAGGGAAATGGTAGTGGTATGTCTGTCTGACCTGTCAGGATTTTGAACTCTCTAATGCTCCAGAATGAAAATTCTGTATGAGCACTGTAAGTATTAGTGATGCCAGATGTTGAGGAGTTTTGGCATTGATGCATAAAATAAATTATTATGTTTATCTTAAGAGGAAAATAACAGTTTTAAACAGATGATAACATGAATTTATCTGGACAGACTTCAACTGAAACCTGTAAAGCTACATCTCTAACAAGTGTAATTCTGTCACAAAGTTTCATGACTGTTGCAGATCATGTTGATCTTCACGCAAATTTTTGGGGGATTATTTTTATATGTAATGCTGTCATTTATGGGCAGTTGTGCTCCTTCCTTGACACCTTTTATTGTAAGTTATGCAGTTATTTGAGCATGTAAAATGTATTCAGGAGTCTTTTTTTCACGTTAATGCTAATTGGCTTAATGTCTTTCTTCACTGTTTTGTAGGGAATCAAACATTATCAGCATATGGAATAATGGGAAGGGTATACCAGTTGTGGAACACAAAGTAGAAAAAGTATATGTACCTGCTTTAATCTTTGGGCAGCTACTAACATCTAGCAACTACGACGATGATGAGAAAAAAGTTACAGGCAAGACTATTTAACTTGCTTTGTTTTATTTAGTGAAGCTAGTTTGTTTATCAGTATGCTTTCTCTTTTTGCATTTTTACTCTTCTTCATGATGCATGATCACTTAGTCACCATTACCAGAGTTCTGTGTAAGAGTAAAATGACTTTAAGAAAAAAATCCTACTTTTTCATTTTTTCAATAGCATTGTTTACATAAAATTTTATATTTGTATCCTTAGTGTCAGTATTCATTATTCAATAAAAAAATCCATGTTAATTTTACCATATGCAAGCATTAGAAGATTCATGTTATTGAGATGAAGGAAAGAATATTTTCAATAAATTAGACTGATTTATTATCTTAAATGTGATGTAACCCTGATTTAGACCATGAATGAAAGTTAGTTCTCTTTTATCCCACTCCATATATTGAGCCCATTTTATGATGACTTTAAAATTTTATTTTCAGAAAACATACAGCAATGATTTTTTATTTTAAGATTTATATAGTGTATTAGAAATTCCTCCAAGTTTCCACAGAAACTGAGCATGACTTCAGTCAGTTAGGAAGGTTTACCTTTGAGTTGTTGCCAAGAAGGGGATGACCTAACCTCTTTTCCTCTGGACTTCTATTCCCATCACTTCTTTTCTGCCAGAGCTAGCAAGCTTGTGCAGAATGAGTTGGCTCTGATTGCGAATTAGTTTTCAGCTGGATCACGGTGTTGAGGTCACTTGCCTTTCAGCAGGCAACCTCTAGATCAACATAAGGGAAGCAATGGGAGCATCCTGGCCTCGGTGAGGGGAGGAGCAAGCGGTGCATTATGGAGGCAGAAATAGTTGCACCAGCTTGTAGGTAGCGTGAAAATGCATCTCTGTCATCCTTTGATAGCTCTTGACATATGACCCAACTTTTGTCTTGTATACATTTTAATTAATTTGCATTGCCTCTGTATATCATAAATAAAGTTTTACTTTAACAAAACTTACTGTCTGTTATTTTTTCAGGTGGTCGTAATGGCTATGGTGCAAAACTTTGTAACATATTTAGTACAAAGTTTACAGTTGAAACTGCTTGCAAGGAATACAAACACAGCTTTAAGCAGGTATACAAATAGCCTCAAGTTTGTTCTCTTTGCTGTAATCATAAGATTCAAATTTAACACATTTTCTATATTTCATAAAATGAATCGTGGACATTCAAATGTAAAGAGTGTATAGGCTATTCAGGCCAAGTTAGTTCTGTCAGTGAAACTGGTACTTCTGCATCCTTGTGTTTTTTTGTTCTGTTTTAAGTAATATTTTTCTTGGAAGTGTTAGGAAACTGAAAATGAAAAACTAATTTTTGCTGTTAAAACTAAGGTTTATTCATCTGCATGTGAAAAAGAACATGTTTAATTGAGATATTTTGTAATTTCTAAATGATTTCTCATAAGAAAAGTCTTTGTACGTTGCTATGCAAACATAAGAACAATTATCTAGGTTATTTTATATTAGTATCAAAAAAAGAATTTTTGATGTATTGGTCATGATTTTCATCAGCACAGCTGGATTTGGGTGCAAAGAAACCCCATGTGAACCCATTGCTCATAGTTCTTATTGTCAGCACAAAGTTCAAAGATTGCATGTAATTTATCTAATGCATCTAGCTTTGAGCTGGCCACCTTTATAAAAGTTTGAAGAACGTTGTGGGGGAGTGTTAACTACCAAAGCTCCTCAGCCTTGGAGTCTTTCACAGTTGGTGGCTTCTCTCCCTTTTTCCTGGGCAATTTCTGGCTATGCTGTCATGTTACTGCCAAAAACAATACATTTCAGTGGTTTAACTGTCTCTTTAGGAGATGTAATATTTTCTGCTAATTGCCAAAAAGCAGATTATTAAAAGCACATCCATGGAAGTGCTATCTCAGGGACTGCCGAGGCTCCACACAGGGACTAATAAACCTCTCTGTAGAAGTATGTAGTAGATGGAAAACATTGAACTAATGGGCAATAAAGACTATTTAGTTAGCTCACTTGTACTTAATTTAGTCAGTTCTTCAGTGGGCTCTATTTGCATTAGAATCATATCCATCAATGTAACGATGCCTATACATTTATAGAAACCACAAATCTGCTGTCACCAATACTTGTGCAAATCTTGGTAAAGCAATTTATTTTATACATAGCATTTTACCAGAGGAAACTTCTAAAAGATGTCAGTGAGCTTTTTGTTGTGTAGCTTTTGCAGTCCTAGCATAGCTGGAAAATGGAACAAAGCATGTCTTGTATTTAAACTAATGTTTTAAATGTTTTGTTTCCAAAGACTTGGATGAACAATATGATGAAGACTTCAGAAGCCAAGATTAAACATTTTGATGGTGATGACTACACATGCATTACATTCCAACCAGATCTGTCTAAATTTAAGATGGAAAAACTTGATAAGGATATTGTGGCCCTCATGACAAGAAGAGCATATGATTTGGCTGGGTCATGCAAAGGAGTCAAAGTTATGTTGAATGGGAAGAAGTTACCTGTAAGAACCTCTTTTACATTATTTAAAGTGGACTGAGTATTTAATCTGAAGTAGAGTAATTGCTATCTATGTCACTCATAGGTAAATGGATTTCGCAGTTACGTAGATCTTTACGTAAAGGACAAGCTGGATGAAACTGGAGTTGCACTCAAAGTTATTCATGAAGTTGTGAATGAACGATGGGATGTATGCCTAACTTTAAGTGAAAAAGGATTTCAGCAAATCAGCTTTGTAAATAGTATAGCTACCACAAAGGTGAGTAGTTATAGCTACATTAAACGATAAAAATAGATGCTAAGGTTATGCCTAGTCAGACATTCAAACAAAAAGTGTTACTAAAAATAAATAGCTGGGATAATCCTTTGCATGAAAGGATTTGGGAGAGCAACTGAATGCAGTCAAAATACGGTCATATCAGTATTTCTGAATATGCCCTAGATTTTAAAAAGCTAGTAATCATGATCAATGATAGCGATGTCTCACATGAGCCTTACTGATTCATGATAAAATGTACGGAACTATTGCTTTGTAAAAATACTTTATCCCTTCCTTTTTAATACATTGTAACAAAACAATTCTGAGATTTAGATTAAAAACTGTACAGACCCCTTTAAAGTTAGTAACAGGTTTTGGAGAGGAAACAAGTCTTTTGGTATTCATGAAAAATTGTGTTTCATTTATTGCTTTATGATGTATAAAAGTGGCCTGAAATATTTTTTCTTTCATCCATATTTCTACATAAGGGATCTGTGTGTTTTTCTCTGCTTGTACTAGCAACTAGAGAAGTAGCAAATGACATTGTAAGAAATCTTCAGATACAATGAAGAAGCAATCTGCTCAGCGCACTAAACTAGAAAGAAGTCTGCGCTTCTTGGAAGCTGTGGTAGTCAGGCACCAAGGGAATCACCCAAAACCTATTGGTATAACTCATTTATGCTGGTTTGGTGTGCCCAAGTTAAGGTTTCTGGGGTCCACCATGGTGAAAGAAAATCTTTGTCAATTTCTGCTCTTGACAAACTACACCGACTGAGTGATCTAACACCAGTCAAGTAATTCTAGTGATGGCACTGTTTGTAGGGAACCTTAACCATGAGTTTCTCAGAAAGACAAGAATTTGTATTCACTTAAAAAACACCCTTTGCACAAATCTTATCTGAAAGAGTCAAACCAAAGAAAATTCTAATGTTAGCACAAGTGGTTCTTAAGCACTAGTTCGTAAGTGCAGTGGCTGCACTAAGAAGGGTCCCCATTCTAGGCAGGTGCCCAGAAATACCAGTGTTAATTTCACTGGTAGGTGATACGTGGTCAGTGTTTTGGCGGTATAGAGTTTTTACTATGTAATTTCCTTCAGTGTTCTTTTCAGTGTAGGTGAACCAGTGTTCGGTTGTAAGGCTTCATCTCAGTGTACAATATTTACTTTTTAAATGTGCATTTTAATCAAATGCTTATCTGATACTTCTCAAAACTAGGGATACAAACATACCTGGTAATTAAAAGGTTAAAACTTAATTCAGGCCTCTTTATGCAACATAAAGAAGAAAAATAACCCGACCTTAAAGATGCATACGATACCTTTATGAAGATGCTGGCAATGTAGACAGACTTAATATTGTTTGGTATCAGGATAAGAGAATGTATTGGAAAAAAATGAATACTTACTCAAGGGATAATGAATTTGACTCCTTTGGATCGATTTTCACGCATCATGCAGTTACACATGCACATTGTTATATGTTCTTTAAGAAAATTCATAGAAAAAGTACTGTGTATTCTTCAAAGGTAAGTGTTGTAATTTCTAGTTTTTCCCGCTCTCCCAATCCATGCCTTATGTGTGTGACTGGATGTGGAATGTTCGGGCGGTGAACCACCTCACCAGCAATTGATGTGCCACTACCCACTGATGAGACATAATGGCTAGTAACTAACTGCGTCACCTGCCTGTTCCCTTATCTGCTAACAGGTGAGGAGCTCATTTCAGCTGTTTTTTGGTTATTTATCACTGTTTGCTGAAAGCTTTTCATTTCTGTTTCTGGATAAATTTCACCCAGTGCTAACTTCCCTTCCACCTTTTTTAAACTTGCTTTAAATTCCAAACAAGTTTTTTAGGTTGACGGGGCTTTTTTTAGGGGT
The DNA here is from genome assembly GCA_011076525.1 of Nettapus auritus. NCBI lineage: Eukaryota > Metazoa > Chordata > Aves > Anseriformes > Anatidae > Nettapus > Nettapus auritus. The sequence continues at coordinate 40,573,716 of CM021766.1, read as the reverse complement.
GGGAAGAAGTTCAGGCAGTATGTTGAGGCACAGCTCCCTTGTTTTGCTTTTGTAACTTTGCTACTGTGGTCAGGTCCATGTGTATTCACAATTTTGCCACAATAGACTACCACAGAATTTGACATGAGACTCTGAGGCTGAAAGTGTTTGTAGCTATTATGGTTGTGCAGATAACTTTTAACTGAGACTTTAATATAATCTGATTAAATATTGTCTTCACAAGTTCTCAATTTCAAAAACTGTAGTAGAAAAGATCAGTTATTAAAGTATCAATCTAATTATATTTTTAATATGGCAGCACTGCTAATTGTAATACTACGTATTTTAGCAGAAACAATAAGCTGATACAGATGCAGTGCCAGGTATTAGACTTGGATGCAGGGAGCAGCCCATGAAACATTTATCTGTTCATAGAATTTAAATATAGCTTACCTCAGAATTAATTGAGGCTGTTGGCTGTTGATGACGATATTAACAGAATGTATACTGGAGCTAGTCTGTGCTTCACTTTTAAGATTTTAATTGTTATAATTTTATTAGATGTCCTTGCATCCTGAATTTTGCAAAATGGGGATTCCATTGGCTGCCTTCTGAGAAAAGAAGGCTTTGCAGTTATAGTTCTATTTTTCATAATACAGTAATCATAATAATCATTAACAGCCCTCTAGATTTAGAGGGTATTTTTCTTTTTCTGTTTTTTATTAATATGTACTGACAGTTGGGGCAGTTATAGGCTGTTATGCTTCTATAGTGGGTAAATGTGCCACCTACTGGTGAGATGATTGAAAGGTTCCCAACTTTGAGCTCTGAACATCCCTCAATCAATGCTACACACTAAGAATGGACACAGGAATGGGGAACTGTTATAATAACTAATATCTTCTAAGAACAAGAATTACTGGTAAGTAACCAGTTTTTGATATGTCAGCTGTTAGTTTTGGCAAAATATTTGAAGTGCTAAAACTAGGCTTTCCTAATCTGCTCGTATATAAAACGTTATACTGAAATCAGATATATTGCTGTACGCATAAGATTTTAGTAATGTGATGACCAAAAATAATGCATTGAATATTGTCATTCAAATGTGAAATGTTTTTGAAATCTCATATGATATTTTCCTGTAGTAGCACTTTGGAAATGGATTTATTTTTCTTTCAGTGGCAGGATATCAGTGTTTCAACTTTCACTGAACTCTCCCTATGCTGAAACTCTGTCATTCAGATATGAATAAAAACTTTTTTTTGTGTAATGAAATGAAATTGACAATCAAAAAAACCTTGAATGTATGGTGCTTCTAACTCACACCGGTGGTTTGTGTTGCTGTTTAGTAGGTGGCTTTGAAAACTGACAGAAACTGTATATGGTTTCTTTGAAGTGCAAGTACTTGTTTGGTAGTGGTTAATAGTATTAACCATCTTAAGCCACTGTTTTTTCCCTTCTCTCTCTTTTTTTTCATTTCATCTCTTCTTTCTACATGATGTTGAGAACACAGCTGCTATCTCCTGTTGGTTCAGCTGCTTTTTGATTTTTTTTTCAGATGCCTACTGTGTCTTAGAATGGTTTGAGATAGCTTTTATTTTTTTGTTTGCTAGTTGTTTGTTCTTTCTTCTTCTCTGTTTGCCTGCTGTTTTTTTCTTTATTTTGATGTCTTCCATTTCTTATTTCTTATCTATCTTATACTTCCTCATACCTATCAAAAGCTTTCTTTCTCCTCAGTTCTATTTTAAAATAGCTTTAAAGAATGTCTTCAGAGATATTTTTTTTTCCTGCCACAATGCAGGTTAGTCTCAACAGGAACCATTATTTACTGTGTTGTTTTTTTATAAGACGCTAATCAGTGTTAAGCAAAGGTGATCTTCTGAGTAAAATAGTGGGCATTGAGTTAGTTATGTTTTAACTGTGTAGGATATGTCTCTATCACTCCATTCTTTGTTATAACAGATTTCAGTCAATGTTTTATAAACTTGCTGCAATGGCCCATAGAAATTAGCATTTTATCATTATTTATGCCTTTTGTCTGTAAATATAAAGGAAGGCAGTTGAATAGTTTAAAAAATGTAAATATGCCTTTTGTTTCTGCTTTATTCCTTTTGTGGACATGGTTTCACATACCTATTTTTAACTCTTTGTTTGACGACTTTTTCAAAGAATTCAAATTTGGTTTCTCTTTATATAGACTTGTAATTAAAGTATTTGTAGTCAATGATGAAATTTTGGAAACTAGCAAGAGATGTCTAAAGACTTTCAGCTTTTTTCAATAGTCTCTTTTACAGGGTAGAAAGTAAAAATTTCTTCCAAAATTATGATTTTATAAAGTCATTGAGACTGTGACTTTAAAATTTTCTCCTACAAGCCTACACCTGAGAAAAAAACCAAGCTGGTTAGAAAATTGGTAACTGCTTGCGGAATATGCTTGTGTAGTACTAATAGGAGTAGGGTCTCCTCCTCTTGTACAGAATATTATTTTGCTCATAGGCAGAGAAAATTTCAGGCAGTCATCAAATAGCATCATCTCAATGCAGCTTGGAGAAAGTCTGTCTAGTTTTTGAAGGGTTGTATTACTTCAGACTTTAAAGTGATTTAAGTTACTGTCACTTCTACATTCATATTTTTTAACTGACAAAATTCTTTCTACCCAAGCATTTTACTTGCTAAAGCACAGATGAATTAAAAACCTAAAGCAACTTGAAAGACTAATTTTAAACTTCAAATTCACCGTTAAAGCTAGAAAATCTTTCTGTATGCACCCACTTGATCTGTAAACAAGCTTCAAATACAAATACCTGGAGCAAAGAAGTTTATTGTCTGCCCTCTGTCACCTGTCTTTCGAGTTGTCCTGTACTTTAGTTAATTGACTTCTTCAATACCCCCATTTTTTTTCAAAACTATTTAAAATCTGGGGATTTATTTTTCTGTTTAGTTCTCTGTCAGCAAGATATCTTCCTTTTGTTACAGAAGTTGGAAGTAAAACTCCGGTAATACTAGCCACACCTTAGCTTCACTGAGCAAAAGTTAAAATTGCTGCAGGAGTTTGCTTTTGTGATTCTTGGTGAATCAGTAAAAGCAGCTGTTATTTTATAGCCCATATTCTGTATAATTGATGAGGAAATTTAAAACAATAGACTTGATAATGCTGCAGAATACAAAGAAAAGCAGAAAGCTAATCAAGGCAGCAGTGAAACCACACCTCTCCATTCCCCATTTTATTGCTTATTTCAGTGGAAGGTTTTTCTCCCTTTCCAATGATTTTCAATGTTTCTTTTAATCTGAACATTTTTCTTTCAAGAAAATCATATGAATGTACTTACTTTCGTTTGCTTAAAAGGATTTGAGGTCCTGTCCTCAAAGTCAAACTTCTCTGAGAGAACGTGCCTCATGATGAAATTTGTTCCCTCCCTTGAGACTCTAGTCAAATGTTTACCATTTTGAAGCACTCCTTACAGCTGTTTCTGTTCATCAGCTTGAGGTCTCCTGCTAGTGTCTTACTGAACAGTTGCATAAGATTCCTCTGTGCCTCTATTACAAATTTCAGATCATTCATTACCTCAGTTTTTCTGTACTGGCATCAGTCAGTCTGTTTGGTTCAGTTAGATCACTTTATAAGTCAGTTCTGAAGTGTGCTTGGAAGGAATTCTTAGTCAGAGTATTTCAGCAGAATATGTCTTATAGTAAAATACTTATTTTTGTCAAGGTTGTAAAGCTTGACCAAGAACTCTGATCTCTGTATAAGAGAGACATAGACCTCCTCTTTGTGGTAGGAGATGAAAGAAAGTAAGTACTCATAAAATTTTTTATTTGCTCTCCAGATACTGGCTTCAAATATTTATCTTGGGTTAAAAATAATGGGAGGAAATCTCCACTATATTGCACCTGAGAGAAACTAAATTGATAAGACAACATAATACATCCTCAACCTATCTATGTTAGGTGTTTTTTTTCTAATAACTGTTTTCCACTTCTGAGAACTATTTTTTTTTTTTTAACAGCTGAGTCTGTAGTCCCATCAGCAGCAGAGCTAATCTAACAGTTTTCTGTCATCAAAAGGGGTCATATTGCTTCCCTTTCTTCTCTGTACTCTTTGTGTATATACAGTGGCTGGATTAGGTTTTTGTTGCATTAATGTGTTGAATTGGTTTATGCTATAATGTGATGGCTGGCACAAATTTATTGGGTTGATTACGACCTGCCTCCTTCATCATTAACAGTGTCAGAAAGTAACAGACTTTTTGAAGTCAGATATAAGTCACATTTCACAATGGGGCAGGGTGATGAAAATACGTACTAGTTTCAATGTTTATTTTGTGTTTCTTCTATTGATAAAATTCAGTCTAAATAGGAAAGACCTAAGCATTTAAACAAGTAAGATGTTATTCCACTCCCACACTTCCAATTCAGACACTTCCAGAAGGTGCCCAAGGGCTTCTGTCACCTTCTCTAGCTACAATTCACTTTGGACTTAAACTAAAGCTACAAAAAGAACCCAAACCGTACTTTTAGAACACAAATCTTTTTGAGATGAAGTCATTTGGAAAATAAAGGCACTTCATGTGAGCTTTCTGGAAAAAGAGGCCTATTGGAGATCTGTTACATCCTAACAATGACTATGGATTTACACGTATAAAAGAAAACTAATAATTATGGGGTATATTCTAAAATTCAGAAGCAATCTGAATCAGAATAACAAGTAAAGACTGAAACTGTACAGACCTCTATCAACTAAAGAAACAATCACAGAAAAGCTGTCCATTACCTGAATGAACAAAGCTAATCTGTATTTCATAGGACCTAGAAATCATTTTCTTAATACAAAGAAAATGGAATTATATCATCATTGAGTAACATCAACTGACATTAATAAATGCACAATGCAAATCCTGCAAAGTGTGGCAAATGCATCTTAGAAAGATTCACATCATAGGTTAAGAAAAAGTAATTGTTTTGTATGAAATGGGATTACAGCCCATGGATATAATTATGATTATTAATAATAACAAATGAAACATTCCAGATTAGGAAAAACAACCAGTATTTGAAGGTATGTATCCAGTAGCCTTTTATTCCATAGTTATATCTGACTTCAAAAAGGTAACTTTTCTGACTTACCACTTCCAAAGTTTAAATATATAAGTGAATATTTCTTCTTCAGGATCTGTTATGCAAGGGTTCGCAGCTAGGAGGTGAATGCATTGCCTTAGCCAAAAGCTTGTTTTTTCTTTTTTCTTTTTTCTTTTTTTTTTTCTTTTTTAATTTTTCATTTTTTTTTTCTTTTTTTCTTCTTTCTTTTTTTCTTATTCTCTTTTTTCTTTTTTGTCTCAATAATGGCATTAATAGAAATAGTTGGAAGTATATCTGGAAAGGCATTAAGCAAGGATAACCAGAGAGTCCCCCTTTTCAAAGGATACAGGGAGGAATTTTGACAGGCACTGTGAATGTTTTATTTTCAGCTGTTGTGGTGCAGCGGAGGAAAAAAATCCTATGCTGTCTTTCTGCCTTTCTGCCTATCTTTCTTTCATTTTCCACTGAGGTGATGCCAGGAATTGCTTAAAAGCCATTTTTTCCCCTTCTGCATTTTGGCAGTAGCTGTAAGGAAGTCCAGGTGACTGCTCCATTGTTGCAAGACAGGTGGCAACATGGTTACGTAGCTACAAGTTACTGCCCTGTGGCCAGAATGAAGACTGAATGTCAAAAGAGAAACTGTAAAATCACATTCTCTTTGTTATCTTATAACTTAATGTGCATTGACTTCCAACTTTGACTGTAGTATGACTACAGGAACTAACCTTATTTGAACCTTGTTTATAACATTAAAAGCTATTGGAAAATTCAATGTGTTGTGTTTTTTTTTCTTTCTTTCTTCATCAAGGGTGGTAGGCATGTTGATTACGTGGTGGATCAGGTTGTGGGCAAACTGATAGAAGTGGTGAAAAAGAAGAATAAAGCTGGAGTTTCAGTGAAACCATTTCAGGCAAGTGACATTGTACAAAAATGCTATATATATAATGTATATTATTAAAGATGAAGATGGTAATTTTGCTAAGTAAATTGCTTTCTATGTTTTCAACAGGTGAAGAATCATATATGGGTTTTTATTAACTGCTTGATTGAAAACCCATCTTTTGATTCCCAGACAAAGGAAAACATGACATTGCAGCCTAAAAGTTTTGGGTCCAAGTGCCAGCTATCTGAGAAATTTTTTAAAGCAGTAAGTAAAGCTTATTTCTTGTTTTCAGTGAAACAGAAATTGACAGACTGGATCATGTATACGCATGTTAGGTAGCTGAAGATTAATTAGCGCATTATGGTACGCTAGTAATATTAGCATACTATGAAAATAGGATGGAGGAACTTTTGTTAATTATCTGGCCGTAATAATGGGGGCAATGTCTGTATTTTGATTATTGCCCCAGATTTAAAAGTGAGTTTCAACAGAAGAGCTCATGTTTTGCAGATTCTGACATCTATTTTAGTAAAATGAAATTGACTCTAGTAGTAAGGAGAATGGTGTTATTGCTAGTACTCCTGGCATCAAAACTTAACTCCTTGTATCGTATTTTATTCCTTTAGTTTTGTGTTACTAATGGCATTCTTATAGACCTTACTTGAAAAATAACAGTCTCTTATTTATTCTCCAGATTTTGTTATATACACTGTATTTCTATCGATGTTTGTATTTCTGGTTTCCGGGAAGTTTGAATGTTGATCTTCAGACATGTTAAATGTGCAGCAGACTATCTAAATGATGAGTGCTGTATTGAGAAGGATATTGAAAAGCCAAAGTTTGCATTGTTTTTCTCCACTTTTGTTTGTTTGCTATTGTTTTGTTGTTGTTTTGTTTTTTAATGTGAATTCAAACCTAAAGCATTTTTTGTTTAGAAGATATGCTATAACCTATCTTCGCTGCAGGTGTATTTCTTGAAATGAACCAGTTTCTCAAATGGTTGTGATAATAGTTGATATATAGGGCCTTATTTTTAAATGCTTTTGCATTTTGCTCAGAATTTCCAAAGAAACCTTAGATGTCCATATTATATCCTATAAGGTTAATTTTGCTGCCAAAGTCCAGGAAGCAGGAGCTTAGTACCTAAAATGTCTCAGCACATGAACCACACAACATAATACATCCTCATATTAAAACTTGGTCCACTTTTTCTCTTTCCTTACCACCAGTTATATAAGGTAGACAAAAGAATCTGTGAGAATGTTGTACTTTAGTTCTGTGTGCATGATGTGCTACACAGGTATGTGTTAATTCTGTGGCCTTTTACAGGTTGCATTTTTTTTTTACATGTGAAGGATCAGTAGCTTAAAATTGAGAGATAAGAATCTGCCATGTGAAGTTTTACTTTTCTCATCCACACTTCTATCTGTTGCTTACAGGCCTCTAACTGTGGTATCATAGAGAGTATTTTGAATTGGGTCAAATTTAAGGCACAGACTCAGCTGAACAAAAAATGTTCATCGGTGAAACACAGTAAAATCAAGGGCATCCCAAAACTGGATGATGCTAATGATGCTGGTAAGAGCACTTACTTTTAATATATTTAATTTTTCACAGATATTTTCACAGAGATCATCATTTAAACTTGACTATTTCTAATTTCTATGTTAATGTCTTAATTAATTTTAGTTGGTGACTCCACCTGGCTGAAAGTTTGAAGTTTCTTCTGAATTCTGTTATTTTTTTAGAGCTGTGTCCAGAAAAATACCAAATAGGCACATTGCACTTCCATGAAATTAATCACTAATGATCATATAATTCCAGAAGATGGTGCACCTAGATGACATTCAGATTTGTATTCTGCAGTTAATTTGGGAAAAAAGGCTCATATGTATTCTAAAACAAGGCACTTATTTTTCTCGGCATTTGGATTGCACCTTCCCGATAGCACTGTAGCGATACCCTTTGACAGTGTGAACATAGGTGTGATTTAGATTCAGTTAAGCTATATGTCTGACTTAGATGACCAAAGACGCTGAATGTAAGTTCTGTTTAATAGGAAGGGGCAAGTTGTTTTCTACATACCAGGTAGAGGCAAATCAAAGCACCTATTTTAAATGTCATTATCTCCAAAACTTTGTTATTAACAATAGATAAAAGCGAACCAGCTTCAAAGTCTTTGCAGTCTTTCCTATCATTTGGCACTGATAAGATAGCAGAAGTGCTTAATGAGCATTTGCACCCTTCAAAGAGAGTGGGTTCCATTTTTGAAACTGCTTATCAGTTAAAATATCTATTCAACTATTCCAGTTGCAGTAAACAGAATATACATGTCATACCAGTTTTGAGCACACTCATATAACTCAGATATGCATAATGTATGTGTGTAAGTCATTTCCAGATAGTCTGTGGAATGGTAAAAGTGCAGAAGCATATTTTTGCTGTTGTTGCTGTGTTTGTGTGTGTGTGTGTGTGTGTGTGTGTGCAGATTTGTCAGTACCACTACATAAGGCATGCTACTGCATTCCCTTTTGCTCTTTGCCACACAGTGATCTGTAGTGTGTTGCTGAGGGCAAGGATACTCCTTCCTGTTGTGTGGTTTTAGTAGTGTGGAGGGTCATCCCTAAAAGTAGAAATTCAGCCTATTTAAATTATCTGACGTAGAGTTTAGGAAGAGCATTCATGACTGATTCTATTGTATTCCTATTGTTTGAGATGAAAAGCTAAGCTTTCTGTGTTTTTTTTTTTTTTTTTTTTTCTCCCCTTGCTTCTACTTCTTCCTGAACTACAGGCGGCAAACATTCCTTGGACTGCACGCTAATATTAACAGAAGGAGACTCTGCCAAATCTTTAGCTGTCTCTGGCTTAGGTGTTATTGGCCGAGACAGATACGGAGTATTCCCACTCAGGGGCAAAATTCTTAATGTTCGAGAAGCTTCTCACAAACAGGTAAGTAGTCTTCTCAGTTCCTTTTAGCCAACAGATAGATGCCTCCTCCTTATTTTTGATTTCTAGGGTTATATCACAGTATTTTCATTTTTATTTTTTCATGAAAATCCAGTGGCTAGGGTTTCATTAAGGACCAGCTACTTTAAAGCCTGTAGTAAAATCCTAAGCTAGAAATACTGAGCGAAGTACTGAGATGATAAATGTATTTTTTTCACAAATGCAAGAAGATTCTTGTATGACTAACACTTTATGTGAACACTTAAAAAATTACAATTCTCTCAGTTATGTAATGTCATTGACTCCCAACATGAAGCAGTATCACAATTACTCATTGCATTACTTCTGTTGCCCTCCATACTTTGTCTTCAGTAAAAGTATTGCAGTAAGAGTACCGCAATAAGAGTATTGCAGTGTTGCAGATGCCTGTAGAAATGATACAAAGAGAAGGCAGCTTTGTGAGATGACTTTTAGTTATATCCTCCTGTGACCTTTAGTTATATCCTATAGTTATCTTCCATACTTCTGTGGAGTGCAGTGGCTGTGGAGGAGCAGTGATATAGTCTGGAGGATTTACATGTACAGAAGAAATTTTTGCAGGTGTGAGGGCTACAGGGGGCTCAGGGATGAGGAGGTTAAAAAGTTGAGGGAGGGGTGCATTGAAAAAGTAGCTATAAACCCCACCTTAAAAAAAAAGATTGGGATATTTCTGAATTTCTGTTTTTTATACTAACTGCTAAAGTAACTTTTTAATACAGATCATGGAAAATGCAGAAATCAACAACATCATCAAAATAGTTGGACTCCAATACAAGAAAAGCTATGAAGATCCAGAATCTCTAAAAAGTTTGAGATACGGAAAAATTATGATCATGACAGATCAGGTTAGTCTGAAGTTCACAACTTTTAGTATGTACAGGGCTTCTTAAAACGTGTTTTGCTGCAGTCTTACAGTACGTTACTTTTTTGTGCATTATAACCTGCCTCTATGTTATGATAATGTAGATATATTCAGAGGGAATCCCTAATGTATGAGATTTCTTTATGGGAATAATTTTACTGTACATTATTTTGGTTATTGCAAATGAACAGAACTTTGCTTCACTGTATCAGAGAAGCCAAAGTAATAATAAAAATATGTATAAACAAGAATGTTTTGATTGCTCAAAAATTTGTTGCAAGTAAGTACAGAATTGAACAGTAGATGAGGTAGTGATGCTAGTCTGGCAGAAACTAGAATGAAGGCAATTATTTCTGTGTATTCTCATGAAGTGTGTGTTTATTCTGATTACTGGAAGGCTAGGTAACCTATGCTTTAGATAATTATGAAGGTTTGTTTGTTTGTTTCTCCTGGAAAGGTCAAACTATCAAGCATTTTAGCACCAATGAGAACCAACGGGCCAGGTTTGGCTTGCTTCCGCAGAGATTCAGCTCCACGTTGACTGGGAGAGCTGTCTGTCTCTCAGATAAAACATGCCATATGCAAATAAACCTGTGACCTGCACCTGTGCACATGGTTTGGAAGAGCTCATTGTTAGCTCTGTGATAGGGCTGTTCACAAGTGGCTATTTGATACCCAGGTTCAGTTCAGAATCCAAATTAAACCTAACTGTTCCCTTTCATGTTTTCTGTCAACAGACGTGATTTTAATGTATCCAGGCTAGTACATTTTGATTATCCTTGCAAGTAGATTTTTTCATACATTGCCACTCTCGTTTTGGTGTTGGGATGGGGGTGGGTTTTTTGGTGTCTTAGTGTGATCTGACATTTTACGAGATTGCCTCATGTTCATGTTCTGATTTAGGATCAGGATGGATCTCACATAAAAGGCTTGCTGATCAATTTTATTCATCACAATTGGCCATCGCTGTTGAAACATGGTTTTCTGGAGGAGTTCATCACTCCCATTGTAAAGGTATGGGTTCTGTTAATGCAATTTTATTTATTATTTACATTGCAACAGAAAAGTTAATAATTTTTGTTTTGTTTTGTTTTAAAGGCAAGCAAAAATAAGCAAGAACTTTCATTCTATAGTATTCCAGAATTTGATGAGTGGAAGAAACATATGGAAAATCATAAAGCGTGGAAGATAAAGTACTACAAAGGTTTGTTTAAAACAAATAAGTGAACCTTGTGGATCTAAAAACAAATAATAAATGGATGTTACAAAGTTTTATTTATAGCTGATTTCACGATACTATCTTCTGCAATGATTTTATTTAAGGGGTAAAATGTTAAAACTTATATACAAGGCTTAAGGTGTTAAAATTAAATTCCAAATATGGAGTAACTCTTTTGTTTTCTTATACAGGTTTGGGTACCAGCACTGCTAAAGAAGCGAAAGAATATTTTGCTGACATGGAAAGACATCGGATCTTATTTCGATATGCTGGTCCTGAAGATGATGCTGCCATTACACTGGTAAGAACTTATAAAAGGGATTCTCTATGATACTTTTTAGTTTCCTTTGTTCACTGAACATGAGGAAGTCCTAGCAGGTGAGGGTTTTTTTTTGGCATGACTGAATAAAAAAAAATTATTTGGGGAGAGAAAAAAGCTTTTGAAAAATGTTTCAAATTTTGTAATAAGAGCCTTATCTGTGCTACAAAATTAATTCTACCTTCTGCTTAGTAGCTCTGATCAATTTTATATGCTGTGGGTATCAAGGAACACTGCATTCAAAGTTGCTTTTAAAGTCAGAACACACAAAAGAGTATTCTGAGTAAGGCAACAGAGCTCAAATTAATGATGTTTTGCATCTACTCAGGGACCTGATTTTCATTTATGAGCAAATTACACCAGATAATAATAATTTATTCTTCGAAGATATGTCAGCGTGGCATGTGTGTATTCAGATACGTCCTGCAGATTTGAATTTGAAATCTTGTACGTAGTTGTGTTCATGTGTTTTGAACACATCAGACAGACGCAATCAGTACACCAGGAAATCATTTGTGTTTCACAGAGAACTTGAGGAAGGAGAAAGAATGGAGTGTCTAGAATGAATTGTTTTCTCAAGATGTGTTTCACCTTTTATAAATGTTAATTTACCATTTCAGTTTTAGGTGTTATTAAAGAGAAAAAGGGGTAGGAGAGAAAAATGAAAATGGGAAAATGCACGTATTCAAAAATGAGCTGTCTCCTTATAGTTATATAATAACTTTTTCCTTATACTGTGGATCCAGTAAAATGGTGTGTTTTTACAGAAAAGGCTAGTAAGCAGTATGTACCTGTTCTCTTGAAGGAAAAACCCACACGATGTGTCAGAAGTTATTTGTACTTCTCATTTTACTTCTGCCCAAGATACACTGAAACATAATCCATGCATGTGGTTCCCCATCCTAGAAAAGTGCGTTCCTCCAGACAGTAAAGAAGTCTGTACGTTTGCATATCCATTAAGAGGAGAGAGAAGAAACCCTAGACAACCTGATCAAAAATCTATGTTCTACTTCTGCAAATACACCACAATTATTGTTCAAGAAGAATTTGTAAGTTCTCTTAAGAGTTCCAGACAGAAGGTCTTTCAGTTCAAGGGAAGGTAGAAGAGTTCAGTTGCAGTTACGCCCAAGCAGATTGATGTCACTGTTGATATCAAGCTTAGCCCTCAAGGCAGATTCTATTCCTATGAAAAATTCTTTTTAATGCCTTTCTTTTTATGACCTGTGATCATTCTTCACTTGACTGCCTCATCAGTACCATTACCATATACTTAGATTGTATTGTAGAGGATCTAGTCTTTTGCTTTCAGTTCTGTTGTTCCTACCCTTCACCATGTCTTCAGTCTGTTTTTCAGAGCCGACATATAACTGTACAAGATATTCTAGGTCTGTATAAAGATGGCCTGTTAATAGTGAATAGTATACATAGAGGATGGTCTATATTTGTTTAAATGATGCCTAAGGCCATATTACCTCTTGAGGCTGATACTCACTATTGTCTAAAATTATATCTTGTCAGTTCTGGATGAAAATAGTCATTTGTTACACAAGGAAGCCGTTAACAGAAGTCCCACCTGTATTCCTGTGCACATCTCTGCTGACAGTTATGATTCCACCCCCCAGGTCACCTCTAGGCATAGCGGCTTGAAGGTTGTAGGGCCTACCAAGTCTCAAGACGGCTCTAATCAAAAAAAAAAACAACAATAATTATTTCACACTGTAAATTCTTCAGTATTATGAAGAACTTTTTGCTAGGAAGTCTAGCAGTTTTAGAATAGCAGTTCTAAGTGAAGAAAGGAAAAGAAACAACAAAAAAAAATCTATTGGAGCATAAATATTCAAGAATAATTTTTATTGAAATTTTTAATTCTAATTTTTATGCTGATCCAGCTCTTGTTCATTTGTCACTGCAGTGGTCTAGGAAAAGTATAAATACATGGAAAAGAATTAGAATAAGACTGTAAGAATTAAGGCATGTTTTTACAAGAGCCTAATCTTAATCCTACAGAGGTCTGACATTGTAAATTGTTGAGCTTTATTGACAAAGGTAGTCAATCTGTTGCTAAACAGGGTGATATCACTTAGTCCCTTTCTCAGTAAGTTAATTAGGTTTACTATTTAATGTGAAATATCATGATGTCCGAGGAAATGAAGCTATTAATTGAGATCTTCTGGAGTGCTCTAGTCTTTTCAAAAACAGACAGAGATTACTGTTCTCCTATGCAGGAGAGTAGTGAAATCAGAACATGATGGAGTCCGTGCATTTTACTCTGTAATAAAAAAGGTAGTACCTCAACAACTCACAGAATTTTCCCAAATTAGTTGAAATTTTGCTTAAGCCACATTTTTTATGCATTCTTCTGTTGTTTCTTCTGGAGAAGAAACGCACTGGAGGGGAACTCTGTTTCAGTAACAGGACAGACAGAACATTCCTTTGTCATTTTGTAGTTTCAATTGAAGTTCTTGCTTTAAAGTGATGTCTTGTATTCATAAAGACTAAGGCCCTCAGTCAACTGGCCTAAATTCTTGTTTAGTCTTTCATAAAATGTCAGATTTTTCATGCTATCAGTTTTCTTTGAGGACCAGAGCCAATCACTCAAAAATAGCTACAAATTATTGGCATTATTTGACATTATTGACATTTGACATATTGACATTATTTGACATGGTTTCCCATAGGATCCTACTGGACAAAAATGTCCAGCATCGAGCTAAGCAAAAACATCATACGATGGGTGAGCAATTGGCTGACAGGCAGGGCTCAGGGTTGTGGTAAATGGGGCCACATCAGGCTGGCGGATGGTCACTAGTGGGGTCCCTCAAGGCTTCATTTTAGGGCCAATCCTCTTCAAAGGTTTTATAAACGGTTTGGATGTAGGACTAGAAGGTGTTTTGAGCAAATTTGCTGACGACACCAAACTTGGAGGAGTTGTGTACTCGGCTGAGGGTGGAAAAGCCTTGCAGAGAGATCTGGACAGGCTGGAGAGCTGGGCGGTCACCAACCACATGAAGTTTAACAAAAGCAAGTGCTGGGTCCTGCACCTGGGATGGGGCAACCCTGGCCGTATATACAGACTGGGCGACGAGATGGTGGAGAGCAGCCCCGCAGAGAGGGATCTGGGGGTCGTGGTCAACAGCAAGTTGAATATGAGCCAGCAGTGTGCCCTGGCAGCCAGGAGGGCAACTGTATCCTGGGGTGCATCAAGCACGGCATCAGGCGGGGGAAGTGATTGTCCCGCTCTACTCTGCGCTGGTGTGGCCTCACCTCGAGTACTGTGTGCAGTTCTGGGCACCACAGTACAAAAAGGACATTCAACTGCTGGAGAGTGTCCAGAGGAGGGCGACGAAGATGGTGAAGGGCCTGGAGGGGAAAACATACCAGGAGTGGCTGAGGTCACTGGGCCTGTTCAGCCTGGAGAAGAGGAGGCTGAAGGGGGACCTCATCACGGTCTGCAGCTTCCTCATGAGGGGGAGTGGAGAGGCAGGTAACCTATTCTCCATGAATATGAGTGATAGGACCTGTGGGAATGGGGTTGAGCTGAGGCAGGGGAAGTTTAGACTAGACATCAGGAAGAGGTTCTTCACTGAGAGGGTGGTTGTGCACTGGAACAGGCTCCCTAGTGAAGCAGTCACTGCACCTAGCCTGTCTGAATTTAAGAGGAGATTGGACTGTGCACTTAGTCACATGGTCTGAATTTTTGGGTAGACCTGTGCAGTGTGAGGAGTTGGACTTGATGATCCTTATGGGTCCCTTCCAACTCAGGATATTCTATGATTCTATGATTCTATGATTCTATGACATACGGTTGATAGGGCAACCAGGGCATGGAGAGGACAAGAGGACTGGAGTAGCTTTTATAATACTGTTGGTTAATTTTCTTGATGACAAATAAAATGATGAACCCAACCTTAGAATTATTTGTGGAAAGATCACAACAGCTTTAAACAAAGGGCAACTCTGTTGTGAAGAGAGGAATAAGAATTATAACATTTGTCTAACTGCATACAGATTTCATGATGATCAGTGAGAGAGATGTCAGTTAGAAAACCCCTCTGTAACGATGTCCAATAGGCCATGAACCACTACTGGTGCTTAAACATAAGCATTAATTACGTGGTTTATTTAGTTCAAATAAATATTATTGAATATTCAATCAGATAGTGCAGTACATATCAAATTGTGACTAAAGTACCATATATATTTACACAAACATGTATATGCTGTTACTGTAGTGAACCTGATTTTTTTCAGGCCTTCAGTAAAAAGAAGATTGATGACCGAAAAGAATGGTTAACAAACTTCATGGAGGACAGGCGACAGCGTCGGCTACATGGTCTTCCTGAGGTGAGTCCTAAATAACAGTAATAAATCCAGTGAATGAGATTTAAACATACTGTAGTTTTTGTGTTGAATGATAATGTATGTGTTTTTTTCAGCAATTTTTATATGGTACAGCAACAAAACATTTGACTTACAATGACTTCATTAACAAGGAGTTGATCCTTTTCTCCAACTCAGACAATGAGAGATCTATTCCTTCCCTTGTTGATGGTAAGCTGATACTTCATTATGATTCGTTGGAACGTTCATTTTTATTGTTTTTTAAACCTGTGATTTATTTTGGAAGTCAATGTATTCAGGTAGGAAATAAAGTCTTCTATATTTTTGTTTAGCATTCATATGCTAAGAAGTTGCAATGTTTCTTCTGTATGGAAGCTTAAGCTGATGCTTTGCAGCCTTTTAGCTTAACCAGACCTCTTCCCTGGACTGTACAAGTGCTTTGCTTCTAGTCAAACAGAGAAAACAAGTCTTTTAAGTGCTTATAATGCAATTCAAGTTGTCGGCTGAGTGTAGATGGTGAGAGTTTTCTCCCTTCAGTAGTATATCACAAGGATTGTTTTAGTGGTTAATGACCCTTCCTGTAATCTTGCTAGGGTTCTGTCAGTCAGATTTGCCAACTCTCCCCTTGCAATAGCATGAGCGTGAAAAGAAGCAGCTCACTACACACTAGGTGCTTCATTTGTAAAGCTGTCTCCAGACATTATGAACAGATTTCTGCCTATGTTGTAAATATACATATACTTACTAAGACATGAAAAAAAAAGTTCTTGAGGTTTTGTAAGCAAACAAACAAAAAAAACATTTCTCGTGACACTACAGACCCACACCAAAATATTCATGCAGCAAGTCTGTACAGAAATGTAAGAAAATGAGAAAGGGACCTTTATATGTATAATATGTACACATACTATACTGCAAAAACACACAAATAACGTGTACGTAATGTAATATAAACTGTATGTTTATATATATTTATATATCTACATTATACATTATTATATATATAGTTGCCATCTGAGTCACTGTCAGTGTTAGCTGAAATTCTCCTTAGTAGTCATGGGTCTGTGAACTTCTCAGAAGGTAGTACCTGAGCAGGGGTTTCTGTTCCTCAGTATCATAGTTGATATATAACAGGCTAGTCTGTTGGCAAAAAAATCTCAACCAAAATTGAAGAGGAAGAACGTTTTGACCATCTATTCAAGTTTTCAGTTACAACTTTCTTATTTCCTGGTGATTCTCCTGTGTAAAGGAAATCCTCTAGGTCTGTTCCCCTAAACAGATCTTTGCTATGAAAATATGATGCAGGCCCATTATAAAGAAAATTAAATTTTATGTATTTAAATGAAATGGAGATTGGAATCATGTCTTAAATTTATCAATTTTTGCTCTTATGTTTGACCCAGGTTAGTAATGGAAACGTGTAGTACAGTTCAGTAGTGTGAGTTAAAACACTGAATAGATCACCCTTCCACAAAGAGGTTGTAGTACAGTGTACCTAAGTGTACCTAAACAGTAAAAGTAAATCAAAAGATCAAAGAGTGATCTTTCTTAAAACTTTAAAAGATCTAAAAGGCAGGTAGTTAACTTATCTTTCTGTTGAATTTTAAGGAGTATTTGAGAACTTAACAGAAGTTAAATTTCAGAGTGCTTTAAAATATGTGTAATTACAATTAGAGTTGTCACAGCTGAATTTGTGTTGATTCTAAGGAAAAATATGTTCTAAGGAAAGAAGCAACTCTTGATTTGCAGATATATATTTAGGATAAATTTGATATTCATTAGAATGATATTGTATGCTGCACAGTAATGACTGGCTATAAGGGTTGTTTCTACTTTTCTGGTAACTTTTTCAGTTTTGTTAGATAATCATTTATTTTAAAAGAACTGAGATATTCATTTGTTATTTTGTTAGTGTTACAGTATGCATTTATTTCCATTTAAATTTTAAGCTTCTTTCAAGAAATGAGAATAAGATTAAAAAATATTTCTTTAAAACCTGTGCTTGTGTATGTGTTGAAAATGGGATATTGTTCTTAATAGGTTTAAAACCAGGGCAGCGCAAAGTTTTGTTCACTTGCTTTAAGAGAAATGATAAACGTGAAGTAAAGGTTGCTCAGCTGGCTGGTTCTGTTGCCGAAATGTCAGCTTATCACCATGGGGAGGTGAGTATGAAGAACAGAAAAGTTGTGAGAATTTATAACCTATTTAAAATACTATGGAAATGTTTATTGTATTAAAATTGCAAACCTTTGGAGTGAATCTACAAATCACAGATTTACTTTTAAAGAATTTGAACTTAATTAGTATTTAAGTTATTTGAACTTAGTCAGTATTTAGCTTAATAAGACAACATGTTTCCATTCTTTCCAAGTCTTTGTGCACAGTGGTATCCCGAGTAGTTTGTGGGTTGTGGAGAAACGGTAGATAACTAATTACATGGTACACTTCTTCCAGATTCTCAATTACAGAAACTATGTACTAGGGCAATTTTTTGTCTTGAACAAGAAATAGAGTCTTTTAAGGTAAGAAGAAGAGATACTGTTCTTCGAAAACCTGATGCGCTGTTGGAACAAAGATTATTCTATCTCCTTATTTGTTATGTTTATCTGGAGTATTAGCAAGAGCTGCAAAATTAACTGTTTCTCTCTGTCCCTTCCTCTTTCCCTTTAAAAGTAATGAGTAGTAGTTTGTGCAGGAGAAGGTAAGTGCAATCAATCTGTGCTGTTTTCATTCCTTCAGAGAAGTGCTTTAGAATCAATGGAGAAACTTACGGGGTTTTCATAAGGATAGAATTTAAGGATACCTTTATCAGGGAGACAATGTGGCTGTAAAAGAGAAAGCATTATGTTTTGCCAGTAGCTCCTGTAAGAGGTTTGCTATGTTGTTTTCGTAGGGAGACTACTTTTCTTGAAATTGAAGTCAGGTTAGTCACACAATTCCTGGGCATTAAAGTTATATCTTAGTAGCTGATTAGGAAAAAGTTTATTTCTTACATTTATTACTATGAATATGTATTTTCTTGCAGCAAGCTTTAATGATGACTATTGTCAACTTGGCTCAGAACTTTGTTGGCAGTAACAATGTTAATCTTCTACAACCTATTGGTCAGTTTGGTACCAGGCTTCATGGTGGAAAGGATGCTGCCAGCCCTCGCTATATTTTCACCATGTTAAGGTAAATACAAACGTATGGCTAAACACACACTTCTGAAAAGCCTTGTTATCAAACTAATTCTTTCACAACATTGCAGAGGATTTTTTTGTGTCAGAGAAATGGGGGAGGACTGGACTATTTTGATAGATGTACGTGCTCAGGTTCTGCCTTACATCTGTAAGTGTGTTTTTGCACCTAGATTGTTCTGCAGAGATTTTTTTATGCATTAGAGTGCTGTGGGAATTGTAGCTTTTAAGGAATAAAACTTTGAATTGTAAGCAGGGAGACTGAAAAAGTAAATCACTTAGATCAATTGCTAATCTTAAATTGTGACTTATGCAAATACTTGCATATGGTGTTGCTTTACTATTGGGTGGGTGACCTACTGTCACATTGAACTGTGTGAATTCTTAATATTTCAAAGAATGGTATTGCTGTTGATATTAAATGTTATCGATTATTAGTATATTGTGTACATGTATTAATGGGAAGGAAGCTAGTATCTGGTATTAATACACTATTCCATTGGGAAGAACTTTTTTTCCCTCAGGAGGTATGTACTTTGTATTTTCAGCTTCAGAAAGGCATAGAGAAAAGAAGATATACAAATAGGTCATATCTGGACCCCCCTGACTGTTAAAGCATTATGCACTTTACTTACAGGACTCCAGTTAAACAGTTTTCTTCTTTTTCTGTTTTAAAGCCCTTTAGCCAGGCTGCTTTTTCCATCAGTGGATGACAACTTGCTTAAATTCCTCTATGATGACAACCAGCGCGTAGAGCCTGAATGGTACATCCCCATCATTCCTATGGTTTTAGTAAATGGAGCTGAAGGAATCGGTACCGGATGGGCTTGCAAACTTCCAAACTATGATACCAGAGAGATTGTAAACAATGTCAGACGAATGCTGGATGGCTTAGATCCCCACCCTATGGTAAAAATAATAGTATATACTAGTATTTTATATGCTTGCTAAACAAACCTGATTTTGTACTTAGAAAATGTGTTCATATCACTCTATAAATGATTGGAATATCTGGCTTGGATTGTCCCAGTAATTTTGAGTAGGAGCTTTACTTGACTGTTGGGATGTGGCTGGGGAAATTCACCTTGAAGCAAAAAAAGTGCAATTTTTTCAAATTATTTTGGAGGACTTTTCCTGTGGTCTGTTGACTGAAAGACTTCGGAGTTTCAAGTCTTACATGTAGTTAGGCTGCATGGGAGTAGAGTAAAAAATTGCGCCATTCTTTCCTTTCTGAGGTACAACTGCTTATCTTCAGCCAAATGTAACATTTCCTGTGTCTATTGTACTTCTACATATTTGTAAGCATAGGAGAAGATATTGTCACTGTTCCAAGAAAATCAGCAGTTGCTGAACTGCGTCTAGCTTCTGCTCCTTTCATTAAAATTTTACACGAAGTTCTTGGAAGTCGTGTATACTTGAAAAAAACTTTGGACAGTAAGAACACTTGAGTGAACCCAGAATCTCTGTAATCAACAGCTGAAATACAAGCTATTAAACCTTTACTTTACAACTAATGGATATTGGTACTTTGTGTTTAGTAAGTCATAGAAGCAGAAACATCTCTACTTAGATCGCAGTTCATTGCCTCTGAGCAAGTGTCCATTTTCATGACATAGTGAATTTCCTTTTGCAAATTCTAAGGAACAATAATTCGATTTTTTTTTTTAATTAATGCGATCCATTGCCCTTCCTTTAGGACTCCTAGGCCTTCTGTGTAGTCTCACAGTCAATTGAAGCTTCACTGTGGTTGAAAGAGGCAGTTCTGCCTCCATCTAGCTCCTTTCTGTATGCTGGTATGTGTTTGTGGCTGCATGGTAAGCTGGATAAGGGAATCAATTCAGTTAAAAAAAAAAAAAAAATCCCCACCCTGTTAGTTAATTTTTAAACTGGATGGGTTCCACTATCATTGCCAAACAGCACATGAATGAGAAAATGGCTAGGGGAGGTAACACCACTTCTCCACTTCTTTCAGTGCTGATGTAAAGCTATTGTGAGACTTGGGTGTTAATCTGCTTTCTGTCATGCCTTAGCTGCACTTGCAGTTTCCTGTAAAAATGAAACAAACAACAACAAAACTACAACAACAACAAAACCAAAAATTAAAAAAGAAAAAGAAAAACGCAAATCAAGCAAAAAGCCACCTTACTGTATTCAGCTGCATCTTCTTAATCATGTACATATAAGATACATGTTTCTGTCACTTGCATGTGTGTATTCTGTTTTTGTTTTCCATAATATTTTTGCTATGACTTAAGATTTTCACAGGCATGAGAGGCTGGTTGATGGATTAGTGCAATATAAAGTGATAACTTTATGGTGTATGGGAAATAAATATTTTTTCAACATCTTCTTATAAGATTTCTTACCATTCCACTGTTCTGTTTTTGTTTTCTTTTTGTTTTTGCAATTTCAGCTCCCAAACTACAAAAACTTCAAAGGAACCATTCAGGAACTTGGTCAAAACCAGTATGTAGTCAGTGGTGAAATATTTGTGGTGGACAGGAACACGGTAGAAATTACAGAGCTTCCTGTAAGAACGTGGACCCAGGTAAGTAGTAGTGAAATATACTTAGATAAAAAAACAAAACTAACAAAAAGTTTTGTGTTAAATTATGTAATCCTACTTATAGATGGCTTTCTTCTACCACTTATGATCATTATACATACATGGAAGGAAACATGGTTTCATTATTTTCTGTGCCTTTGTAGAAGATGTTTTTTTACTTGTGCCTTCTACTGTCCATACTACAGCGAGTATTTGCTTCTCCTGCTGAGTTAGTATATAATTCCCTTTCTCTTTTGAGTAGACTTTCCTGTCCTTCTTGGATGCCTCTTAGTTTTTTTTTGCTATTTCTAGCCTTCATTTCACAGGTTATACTGGTTCTGTAAATTATCACTGGTACTAGATGTGATACACACAGAATTGAAATCTTAGGTTGGTTGTTAGGTTGGTTTAAGGAATTATGAATTTTAAGAAGTGTTTCAGTTTTTGGCCTTTTTTTTTTTTTTAATAGGTTTACAAAGAACAAGTTCTAGAACCCATGTTGAACGGAACTGAAAAAACTCCAGCATTAATTTCTGACTATAAGGAATACCACACTGACACAACTGTGAAATTTGTTGTGAAGATGACAGAAGAAAAACTTGCACAGGCAGAAGCTGCTGGATTGCACAAAGTTTTTAAGCTTCAAACAAGTCTTACTTGTAATTCTATGGTAACTTTTTTATGTTTGGCTATCAGAATCCTTGCAGTTGCTTGTTGTAAACTCAAATTTTTTTGTAGTGGTTTTGGCACTAGATCAATTCTGTGCATGATTGAGCAAATCTCTCTTCATATTTTGCTGCTGCCAAGAAATAATTGTCATCAGTTTGAATTCATTCTTCCTGAAGATAATACAAGTCTTGCTTTTTTGGTCACGTTGAGCCATGACATTTGAATTTTGAAACTTCACTGAACCTGTCTGGGTATTGAACAGTACCGTGTATTTGAAATTATTTAAACAGTAAAAAAAATATATTATTGATGACAAATATTCAATGTGGATCAACAATCCCAATTTAGTTCTAATGGATCTTTCAAACCAAATTATACAGCCTCTGGGTAGTTAGTTTCCTATAACTGAAAACTTCCCATGCAGCTAACCCCAAATGATTAAATGTAAAGTTATTAAATGTAAAGTTAATCATTCAAATAAGTTTTCTGTATTCTAATTAGATTTGAGTTTTAAACTTGAGACAAGTTCCATTTTCAAAATTGCACTTTATGCAGGACCTGTAATAGGATATCCAATGTTTCCACCAACTTAACTCCCAGTTTAGGTTGTAAGGTATAGAAAGTGCTATCCTGCAGCGTGCTGAACATGTAATGGTAATGAAAATTACTTTTTATTGATTCATTCTTTTTGTAGCAGGATAGGAGTAAGAATGTGAGTAAACATACATGTGTATTTATTACAACAGAGGGGCTTGAATTGTAATACAATTTCTGTCTGAATATTTCTAAATAATGTGTCTTTACAGACTGGAAAAAACAGAATTCTAGTCTTTGTATGGCAGGTAGTACTTTCAAACATTATCACAAGGCAAAACTACCAATACTGTTACCATTATTATATAAATCAAAAGCTATGTGAAAATAGGTTTAAATTTAATTAAAGAGCATGTGACTGGAAGATGATAAAGGCCTTGCTCAAACAATTTTGTAGATTATTTTAGAGAAGTGAATATGCCAAAAAGAAGTGATAGCACATCTCACAGTTTTGAATAACCATGTGAACTACTGTAAAAATCTGTCTTCAAATTAATGTTTTAGCAGATTACAACAATTTTTGCAGCTCAATCCTGCATTCTCTGCTTTCTGTGCTTGTGTAGGAATTCATCTATCCTAGTGTAAGTGTCTTAAAAAGTTAGATGCATATGTGGGCTAGTTCATTATTCATCCAATTCCCAAATAGATGCTTTAGACAGATGAATTGCTCTCTAGAGGGGCTTATTTCTTTCAGCTGACTATAGAGGGCGCCTAGGGTGACTAGTTCACCTTTAAATGTCTAAACTGGAGATGTCACAAGTCAGGCAGGATTGATTCCACCAGTGTGTAAAAATGATTTCTTACTTTGTGCTTGGACTTGAAGGATTTCTGGAGTGTTTAAAGTGGAAGTTTTCACAGCTGAATTTAGATATTATTAAAGTTGCTCTTCAACTGTTACATTAAATGGTTGTGAATCATCAAGTGATGCTGAGCTTGTGCTTTAGGATTTAGGTACAATTAGACATTCAACAGAACTCAGGTTTACTTCTCCATATACCTGGTTTTCTGTTTGAAAGTATTACCATAAATCTCGTGTTAAATCTACTTCTTCAAAATAAAATCTATCCAGCTATGTGCTCTATAGTTCCACAGTAAGGTTTGAGCTCACAGTCCTCAAAATTCTGCTCTTTGTATGATGCATGTATATGAGCAATAGAAATAAACTCATACACAAAGCTTGAGTTATGCAGTCTCTCTCAAGCAGTATATTATGTATTTTATAGGTGCTATTTGATCATATGGGATGTTTAAAGAAGTATGAAACAGTGCAAGACATTTTGAAGGAGTTCTTTGACTTGCGATTACACTATTATAGTTTGCGCAAGGAATGGCTTGTGGGAATGTTGGGTGCAGAATCTACAAAACTTAACAACCAAGCTCGCTTCGTTTTAGAGAAGATACAAGGAAAAATTACCATAGGTGAGTAAATACTCTCTTAAGTGTGAGTTAGAATTGATAACGGTAGGGGAAAAATCTGGAACTGATTTAAAAATAGTAAAATATTCTTGCATGTAAGATGCTTTTTTTCAAAACATTTACTTATTTATTTTTGATTGTGTGTGTATCGTGTAGAGAACAGATCGAAAAGAGATTTGATTCAGATGTTGGTCCAGAGAGGTTATGAGTCTGATCCAGTTAAAGCCTGGAAAGAAGCACAGGAAAAGGTAATGATCTGAAATCCCTGGATACATTTGGTGCTATTGTTATAAATTATATTCATTTTTTCAGATGTTTGTTTTCTAGTAGTCTAACTTATGACACAGCACTTGAAAAAGATTATTCATTACTCCTCATTGGCTTCCATTCTAACAAATATAAACTTATATAGAAATATTGTTGCATAATATTGGTAATGCACATGGGTCATTCTAAGAAGAAAACTAGATAACCAGGGTTGCAAATGTGTGTAAACACAATTATTTATATGGAACCTATTAATCAGTTTTCTGGAATGGACCTTGAATATTGTAAAGCTGTGACTCTCGAAGTTACCTTAAGACTTAAACAGTTTTTTGTTGCTCCAAAAGAGTGACAAGTTTAATTTCATACTTGAATATGGGAAGATGAAACTACTTTCAAATTTTTGTCAACTACTGCTTTTCTGGGCCATTACCACTGCTTTTGGCTACTTTTTTTTTTCATTTCTCATTTGATTTGTTTTGCATTTTTTATTACTGCTGTATTTTAACTCCATGCAGTGTAGTAGTTTATAACAAAACTATCATTAAGAGAAATTTTGATCCACCTCCAAGCCACAGCTCTTACATTCAAGGTTATTTTAGCAGTTTGCATAGAAAAACACTGTGCTAATTTCTAAAGAAACAGATGTACGTGCATATCCAAAGGGCAAAGGACTGGAGCCTATGTGAGATACAGAGGAGGGTACCAGTTTCTGTAGCTAACAGGATACAAGGCATATGGCTAGCATTAGGTTCAGCTTTATTTTCTTAAATCCATGGTTAAACGATACAACTATAGAAAGGGACAGGAACATGGGTTTTTGGAAAGGTCCAGAAAAGTGTTCATGTCACTGCATCTATGAGGAAACACCTTACTACTCCAGCAAAGTGTTTTGGAGGAGTGTCAAGTACATGCATAGAGCTAAGATTATTAATGCTTCTAAAACTGAACGTTTCACTTTAGGCAGCAGAAGAGGAGGACCCACAGAACCCAAATGATGATGCATCCTCTGCTTCTGGCTCAACTTCTGGCCCTGATTTTAACTACATCTTAAACATGTCTCTGTGGTCGCTTACAAAAGAGAAAGTAGAAGAACTAATTAAACAGAGAGATTCAAAGGTTGGTACGCTGTGGGAGGCTTGTTCTGAGATGATTTAGTAATTACTGATGTTTCTAATTACTATGTTCAGTTTAGATAGTATTTACTTTGGCTGTATCTTAGTAACTTCTATATTCTATTTTCACATTTTAGGAGAGAGATCTAAACGACCTTAAAAGGAAATCTCCTTCAGATCTCTGGAAAGAAGACTTAGCAGCTTTCGTTGAAGAGCTTGAAGTATGTTTTACATATCTTTCTAAAAATATATATTAAAAATAAGCAAAATTTAATAATAATAAAAAAGAAATAACACATTTTGAATTAAAAACAGATGGTCCTCCAAATATAGGGGAAAGTGGGAAATCAGCTCTGGATAGTTGAGATCCTAGTTGTGGTCCTCAGGGATTTTTTCTTATATCTATACAATATCATGCTTCTTCCAAGTCAGTGAAAGGAAAATTACCAGAAGCAAATTTGTTTTCAGATGACACAGAGATTGAGAGTTGTAATAATAATAGCGGTTGTACGTGTTCTAATTAGTTGTGAGGCAATAAGTATTGTCAAATGCAAAGCAGTACAGCTAGGAACAAAGCACGTAGACTATAAACATCGTATGAGGGTCTTTTACCTTGCCTCATTAGCAACTCTGGAAAAAGTTAAATGCATTAGTGGATAACTTGCTGAGCCTCAGTTTTCAGTGTTGCCTGCACGTGGCTGACGTAATCTTTTTGAGGTAGCACAGGATAATATAAATAAGATTTATTTCTGTGTGTTGTGCAGCTGCAATTCGAAGTATTCTGTTCTGAAGTCTCCTTTTCAGCTATCTGTTGATATTATGAAAAAAGCTGATGAAAGGACTGAAAAATGTGCCTTGCAGAAATTACTCTAAAAGCCAGCTTCTTCCTTTAAGTGACGGAAGACTGAAAAGTTACATCAGTACCTAGATATGCATATGAGGAACAAAACTTGATAAAAGAAAGATTTTCAATCCCGCAGTGTCCAAGAGTTCATGCTTACTTAGGCTTGAATGAATGTCTAATTTTTAACTGCATGGGGTAATTAAGAATTTACCAAGATTAAGTGGTTGGTTTTCCATTACTAGAATGTGTATTATAATTTATCTGACAATTAAGGGAAGCCTTATGCTCCATGTTAAGAAATTAATCTTAAATAACCACTGTCTTCCACTTTGTCCTTATTAAAAAAGATTTTTTTTTCTCCCTCACACACATTGTTTGTCAGAAAGTAGAAGCACAGGAAAGAGAAGATGTTTTGGCTGGCATGGTTGGCAAACCAATAAAAGGTAAAGTTGGTAAACCCAAGATGAAGAAACTTCAGTTGGAAGAGACCATGCCATCACCATTTGGTAGAAGAATAGTTCCACAGATTACGTCTGCCATGAAAGCTGATGCCAGTAGGAAACTGCTGAAGAAGAAAAAGGTAAATCAAACCATTGTTGTAGTTACTATTATTTATTATTTAAATGCTGTATTCTTCTGTGCTGGTAACATAATTCCAAACCACTAGAACCCACTAATGCTGTCTTTATAATGTTTTGCTGACTCAATGCACATATAAGTTAATACCGGATATCTTTTCTTTTATGTTTGAAAGTGTCTTCTGGCTATTTATTGTTGAGGTGCTTTTGTTGACTTTTTTTTTCCTTCCAAGACTATTCAACAAATGTTAAATGAGTATTCTACTTCCATTTATTATTTTCTACAAAGTTGTATTGCAGTTTTATCTTGAAATTTTTAAGGTATAGTTTTATTTTGCCCAACTTTTTTGTATTTTTAGGGGGATGCTGATTCTCTAGCAATAAAAATGGAATTTGATGAAGAATTCAGTGGTGCACAAGCTGAGGGTGGCGGGGATGACTCACTGAACACGACAGCCTCAGCAACTAAAACCCCCAAACTGAAGAGAGAGAAGAAGGAGCCTGGTAAGATCCTTACACAGTCATCATTAAGCTTAAATGAGTACTAATTTTGCATTCAATATATTTTTATATATTTAATAGGGGGTTGGAACTAGATGATCTTTAAGGTCCTTTCCAACCCGAGCCTTTTGATGATTCTGTGATGATTCTATATTTTTAACACACGGTGAGAAGGGAATTATACCATGTTAATCACTATTTCATCTGATTTTCTTCCCTAAAGAGATGTGTGGAAATACTTGAAGCACTTTGGCACTACTGCATACATAGAGATTAACAGCAGATGTAGTAAATGCCGAAGTTAAATATGTTGTCACTTCTGTTATTGTTCTCCGCTTTTACTAACTTACTGAAATTTCTATTAAGTGAACTCCTTTTCTGAGGGTGGGGATCGGTTTTCTACATCTGATTTTAAGGGGAAGTGCTAAATCTTGTTCTGAATCTTCTATGTGAGTAGAAAAAATAATTATTTTTAACATAATTAGATTAATTGTGTTTAAACAGAAATTTCTACCTTGTTTGTCCTCTGACATCAAAGAGCCAGGCATTGACCTTCAGTCTCAGTGTAATAGTACAGACTGGAGAACTTGATTAAAAACATCTATTTCCGATTGACATCTTCAGTCATTCTGACTGTTTACAAGTATGCGTGTTATGGCTGGGCTTAATAAGTTAACCGAGTACACTTACGGCTGAGTTGTCGACATGAGGCTCAAATCCACCCTAGTCAGTGTTGAGCCAGAGCCAATTAGCCCAGCTTGACCTGAGCTTGCCCTGCAATTGACTGACTTGTATCCCCCAACATCCCCCCTCTGCTTCCCATGGTAATTGGATTTTCCCAAGAGCTGTTTGTGATCCTGTTCCCTGAATAATGGAAAAGTGTTCTTTTCCTGGAAAATCCCAGCAACCCTTAAAAAATGGAAATTTGCACAAGAGCTAAAACTTCAAATAAGAGACTTCTATGATTTTCTGTCATAAAACAAATTTATTTAGCAGCAGCAGGTCAGGTTCTGCGTGAAATTATTTCATCACATTGTTAAATTTTCCTTCAGGAAGCAAAAGAAAATTTATGATGTTTAAAGGAAAGTTTTTTAAGATAAATTATACTGAATTTATGCACCATAAGCAGTTAGAAAAGGTGAAGTGTCTTTCCTTTTTTTTTTTTTTCCTTCCCTTTTCCTGATTGTGATAGATGCTTTAACTTGTTACAGGCACTAGAGTAAGAAGAACACCATCATCTACAAAATCCAGTGGAAAAAAAGTGAAGAAACGAAACCCATGGTCAGATGATGAATCCAAGTCTGAAAGTGATTTAGAAGAGAATGAGCCTGTGATTATTCCAAGAGACTCTCTGCTTAGGAGAGCTGCAGGTACCCAAGCTTTTGTGAAATGTGCATTGTGACTGAAAGTTTAAACTACAAACCTCCATTCTCATTTGACCGCAGCATTCCTTTGGGACTTTATCTCCTACAGATGGCTTGCATTGTATTTTTTTCACTGTGATGATTCTGAAAAAAACTCCTAACGGCAAGAGCAGGAATTGCTACAAAAGATTTTGTAACTTTGTCCAGAAATCTTTTACTTTATCCAAAACAACAGAATAGAAATTACTCACAAAAACAAACAAACAAACACTCACGCAGTTATCTTGTCAAACAAGGAAACAAGGCACTGTTTGACAAAACAACCCCCAAACTGAAATGGCTACCAAAAAAAAAAAAAAAAACAGAAAAGTCAGGAAAAACAAACAAACAAACAAAACCAAACCAAGATTTTTCTGGAAAATTGTTGATCGATTTCTCAAGCTCGTGATTAGGAAGAATGTTCAAATGATATAGTCAATAAAACTTTGTCAGTGAAGGATTCTTATTCCTTAAATGTGCTTATACAGTGATGTCTTCATAATGCCTTAAGCTGAAGGTACCTGAGCAAGCCACAGGAGGTGTCAGGTATTTCCTAGCAGTTTAAAACATATTCCTCTATTCTTCCAGACTCAAACAAGTTCCTTTTCCCCCACGCGTTTTGTCTTGTATAATCTGAGGCAAGGGTCGTGTGGTGACTTCACTTTATTGCTGTAGTAACACAAGCAGCTACCTTGAAATGTGTCAGTATGTATTTTGCTTTCAGCTGAGAGGCCCAAATACACGTTTGACTTCTCAGAAGAAGAAGATGATGCCGATGATGATGATGATGCCAACAATAACAATGATTTGGATGACCTGAAAGTAAAAGCTTCTCCAGTTACAAATGACAGAGAGGATGAGTTCGTTCCCTCAGACAGTTTAGAAAAAGATGAATATGACTTCTCCCCAGCTAAATCAAAGCCATCTCCAGAGTAAGTACTGGAACTCAGCCGTATTTATGTCCTAATGATTTTTTATAGGTAGAAGTCCTTAAACAAAACATCGATCAATTATTAATCTACGTGTGTTGTGTAAAATAAAATTTATACTTTGCTGGGGAGGAATGAAAGTCTTAGTGTTGCAATTGACCTGTGCAGGGGAAAACTTGACTTACCATCTGTAATACAGTGCCAGTAACGTCATCCGTTAAAACGCTTTTAAGTAACATTTTCTGGTTTTCCTTCTTGCACCAGCTTGGTATAGAGGGCTATTGATAAAAACGTAGTACTGTTAATTTTAAATGGTACATGACTGGAAAGTGATTTTAAGAATTTGACCGCTGCAAGCATACACAAAGATGCTAGAAATGCCTTGCAGTGCCAAAGAGGAATTTAATCTCCTATAGATCCTATAATGTCTACATATTTCAGTATGTAGTTAATGCAATTTCTTTTTGTGTTTGGAGAAGAAAAACGTCTCAAGAGAAGAAAAATCAAGATTTTGGGAACATCTTCTCTTTCCCGTCTTACTCTCAGAAGACAGATGATGGTGAGCTTGATTTCACTGATCTATGTGCCATTAGCAACTGTTATGGACTGAGTTAGGGGATTCATGTTGTTAACACACAACTCACGAAGTAGTTGTAGAAGAAAGATGTCGAGATTTACAAAGGAGAAAGAGGTTCTGACCCTTAGAGGAACATAGCTTGGATCACAGTCATAGTACGTCCATAGCCTAGCTGTAGTATCAGGAATATTTCTGTGACATTGAATTTGACTAACTGATGAATGTTTTTAAAAATGCAGTGAACAAATCTTAATTTAAACATACTCTGCTTATAGATACAACAAAATTGGACAGTGATGAAGAGGATTCTGCTCCTGTTTTCTCATCGTCTTTCACCCCAAAACAAGCAGAGAAAATTCCAAGTAAAACAGTAGCTGCTAAAAAAGGTAAGTGTAGGATTATCCCATAATTCAATCCTTTTTTAAAAAACTCTTCCACCTTTGAATCATCTCTCCAAACCATAAAAGTAGGAATTGCATTCATTTATTTCAGACTCAGTGGCTTTCAGGAGAGAGTGTGAACTTCTTCCAGCTTCTTAATGATAATGATTTTTTTCTTTCCACTGTAGTGTCAAAACTTAGTGCTTTCTGTGTATGGAGTTGATGCTCAGCCTTTGATTAGTTTAATTAAAGCTTTTACCCTCAGGGAATAAATGAAACACAGTGTCTTTGGCGTTGTAAACAGTCTTCTGTAATGCATCCAACTTACTTGAGGGAGAGTAACTGCAAAGGAAGAATCCCCAAGAAATATTTAAGCCCTAAGTGGACTGTCACGTTAAGTTCTGCTTGGCACAGTTGTGTTGGTTGGTTGGTTTTTTGATACAGAGAATGAAAGGCTAT
Organism: Nettapus auritus; assembly: GCA_011076525.1. NCBI lineage: Eukaryota > Metazoa > Chordata > Aves > Anseriformes > Anatidae > Nettapus > Nettapus auritus. The sequence goes on along the minus strand of CM021766.1, from coordinate 40,542,599 downwards.
CCTTAAACTTCACAGGTAAAAGTTTCTTTGTTTATTAGTTAGGATTTTAGAACTGGCAGCTTGCACATTCTTAAACTGTGGAATTAAGGACAATTCCAAGAAGAGCATGTTCATTGCTTGGTTTGTTTCTTTATCTGCACACGGGTACAATTTTTGTCTCCTCTCCTTTGCCCAAATTATTCATGATCACAGTTTGATGATCACGGTTTGTGTGACAGTGCAGTGATAACCTAACGTGCTTAGTTCTTGGTCAGCTGGGCTCCTTCTAGTCATCTCCTCAATTCTGTGTCCGTCTTCGTGCCCCGTGTCAGCAGCCCGTTCAAAACCCATTTCTGGTATTGCAGTATTCCATTCACTCACCCTCACGCTGAGGGATGCCCATTGTGTAGCTGAAACAATTATTCCAGACAGCTGTTTGATTTTCTGTGACTTCAGAGCTTGGCTTTGTGAGGACAGGAAGCTGAAACTAAAGAATTACTTGTTCTGCCTTGCTGTCTGTACAGTCACATTCCCTTCTCAGAGAAGGGAACATAAAAGAATAGAAGGGAAAATAAGGGATTAGGTGGGAGTTCAGTTTCTTTTCAGACTTCAATCAGTTTGAGATGAAATCTCCTGATCTCTGGTGTGCGCTACAGAGGATCAAGAGACTGCTGAGCTTGCTTTCCATGCACTCTTTGAGAGGTCTGTGGTTCTAGTGCTTTATAGTAAGCCTAAGAGAAATCTCAAAACCAGTCTTACTCTCTGATTATAAGCAGCTTCTTGCCTTGAATAGCCCAGCTGTCAGATTCCAGCAGTGAGAAGTCCCCTGCTCATCAGCTGTGGGACTGATTCCATTGCCAAAAACGTGGGCTTATTGAGAGCGTGCGTACCTTGACGTCACTGCGGACTTCCATTTTATGTCAGGATACCAAGCGGAGAGTGTGGCTCTCCTCATCAGGCCTACTTGCTGTCCAAAATCCTTCCCAGTTGTACAGGTGTATGGTGCAGGAACCGCTAAGGCACAGGCTCAGAAGCCCGCTGGGGTTGTGAGTACAGAGGGAGATGAGTGTTCTGCAAGCTACGGACACTATTACTTCAGCTACCAGGTGCCGTTTACGAGGTCTATCATCTTTGGACTTGCTGCTGTGTGGGAGAACTCTCTCTCTTCCCAGATGACCAGTGACGACAGGCTCAGTTTCGGGGGGAAAGCCAGTCTAGTGTTGTGACAGCATATCGTACCGCTCCTTCATTGCCTGGTTATTTCCTTCTCCCTAATTCCTGGTTGGTCAGCCAGAAGCCCACCCCTTTTCTAACATCAGTTAACAGAATTTGAGGACTCGGGGCCAACTGAACACAGCTACATCTCACGGCATATCTGCGGGGAAGTGCTTGGCAATGGAGCATACCTTGCTTCAACATCACCAAAGTAAAAAAGCAAACCATCATCAGGGGCTGAGGTTTAGACATCCTCCTACAGCACTGTATAGGTTTTGGCCAGCTAGATGTGCTTTGCACAATGCCTTGTGCTGTTCATATGAAATTGGCCTACTAAAAGATGAAAGAGTGTTTAATTCAGAGCACTGGAATGGACTGAAGGCTCTCATACCGCTGAATTAAAGTGTGACAAAGGAAACCTCCTGTTTATTTCTCACTGTTCTAGCATACAAGTTGAAGTTTCTTTGCCAAGTGCAGAAACTGCTCATCTCATTTTAGTATCGGCCATTCATGCTATAACCTAATAAAACTGACTGCTTCTAACCAGTATGTGAATTTAACATATTTAGTATCTTTAACTTCCAACAGCAAAAGTAGATATGCCACCTAAACCCAAAAGGGCTCCCAAGGCCAAGAAGGTGGAAACTATAAACTCTGACTCGGATTCAGAATTTGGCATTCCAAAGAAGACCGCAACACCCAAAGGTAAGAATTTGGTGTCATGCTGGTCAGCAGCACACAAGTCTGTGCTCTCTGTAACGCAGGGTCATGATGACTTTCAAAAGGAAGTACAAATAGTCTCTAAGCGTAGAACCTCACTGGTTTATTAGTAAATGAATCACTAGTGGATTACTCAGCCGTGAGCCTTTTGTGTGACGAGAGCAGTTTACTGACTTTTGAGTCAATACTGTGAACTTTATAATCTGACCTCAGCTGTTGGGAATGCATTTAATAACTCCAAACCCCTGTTAATTGCTCAGCTCTCCTATTGGATGCTGCTTATGTTCATTCTTTGATCTCAACTTCATACGAGTCAGTCAAATTCTGGTAGTTGGTAACTCCAAGAAGGGTTTCTGGCTCTTGTTGGCATCCCGTTCTCAGATGCCAGCGTCCTCAGAACGGAATGACAGCAGCACATCAGCATACCCAGTGATTTGATCAGAACAGTCCTTAAGGCAAAGGCTGTGTCGCTGTTTGTGGCTGCAGCTAACAGTAAATTTACCGAGCTGTGAAGGTGAAGTAAATGCTGCGTAATTAGTACAGAAAGCTACTGAGGACTTGCGGTGCGTCAGGAGTCTGGAAGTTTAGCTAATGAAGTTTGGCCCTATCTTGAAGCAGCAGCATGAATTGATCATGGGAATGGTAACTGCAGAAATATAAGAGATTTAAAACTGGGAATATCAAATACATTGTATTGTACTGCTGTTGTGAAGATGGTTCATCTGTAAACTAAATTTCACCTTTAACATGTAGACATCACTAAAATGTAGTCCTTTCACATTTTTTCAGTTTGCTGAATGTTGTTTATTTATTAAAAAAGAAGAAAATTAAAGTAAATTTATATGTTCTCTCACCTAGGAAAAGGTAGAGGGGCAAAGAAAAGGAAAGCATCCAGTTCAGAAAATGAAGGTGAATACAACCCTGGGAAGAAGACACCTAAATCCACACCAAGCAAGGTCAGTTTCTGCTGTGGTCCATTCTTCTTGTAAAATAATAGTAACAATAATACCCTAAGGGATTACTTTACCTGAAAGGTTCATGTTCTTGATATAGTTTGCCGATACAGCAGCTGGGCTGTAGGTGTGGTCAGACAGTAGGTGTTAGAGGTTTGTGTCAGTCATGAATGTTCAAATGCAGCATGCGCAGAGCTTCACAACTGATTTGTCTTTTCTCTTCCAAAGAAATCAAAGAAGGCCGCTTTCGACCAGGATTCAGATGTGGAGATCTTTCAGTCGGGCTTTGCCTCTGAAACCACCCCGAAGCCCCGGACAGCCCGGGCTAGAAAAGAAGTTAAATATTTTGCAGAGTCTGATGAAGATGATGATTTTGATATGTTTAATTAAGTGCCCAAAGAGCACAAAAATGTTTTCCAACAACTATCTTGTGTTGTCCTTTTGTCCCTTCTGTCGCAAACTTTTGTACATTTGACTTATTTTATGTGATAATGTAATTGATGGTTTTTATTATTGTGTGTAGGCATTTTAACATTTTGTTCTTACACCTACAGTTTTATGCTCTTTTTTACTCATTGAAATGTCATGTATTTGTCTGACTGGCTTGTAGAGATGTTCTAGACAGCTGTGCTAAAGCACATTTTAATTGTCATGGTTGCAAACAGCAAACCTGCTTTTTGAAATGAAGTTTAAACATTAAAAAATGGAAAACTATCTGTGTGTGTGTGTATGTAAAATTTGGACTAGAGGGACTATTTCTGCGCAGGTTTTTTTAAAATAAATATATTTTATTCTTTGCCAGGAGACTCCATGGAAAAAGGTAAACAGTATATGAACATAGAAAGCATTGTTAAACAATCTCAATGTACAAACAGAGCCAGTGAAAGTACATCACAGACTTGCTAGAATATATAAAAAAAAATCCACTAGTGCTTTAAATGAAACCTAAGAAACTGACACTTTAAATCTGTTAACCATTCTACCACAGTTTTCACTCTGCTTCATGGTGATTTAACAAGGCCAAGAAGGCAGATCCTCTCCTTGTATTTCTGGAAGTCCTAGCTGTACTTCCCTAGCACCCGGAAGGCTGGATAACCCAGCTAGTTCCCGGCAGTTGATTCTTAAGGAAATACCCTAGACTCAGCAAGTCAAAAGCTGTAAATGAGTCTGCTGGTTATCATCCCATGAAGCTTCCCTAATGGCTTGTGAACAAGTAAACAAAAACATGGTAACACTGAGAAGTGTTTCTGCCTTGGAGGCTATCGTTACTGTCGAAATGTTGTAGTTACTTGTGGAGCTAGGTCACCAGCCAGGTAAGAAACCACTTTTTTCCTTTTAAAGTGACGTTAACAGTGGAACAATGACATCTGAATAACTGAGCTGGCAGTTACTGCTGATACTGATGTCTTTTCTGCTAGTGCAGTGAATTTCTGTATACTTTTTACAAGGAAGGAGATGCAAACTGAGGGCATCAAAGAGAAGTTTTCATTTAACTAAATCAGACGGTCCTTTCGACTTCCTTTCCTGGATGTGTACAGTAGTCCATTTCGTCTGGTTGGTGTCTTGATCGCTTTAGGTGTGAGAGACAAAAGGAAAGCACCAAACATCCAGTATAGAAAGTACAGCCATACAGTTGTATGTACAAAGTCATCAGAATGCAACCAGAATTTAAAGTCTGAGATCTGTCTTGTCACCATGCAGTCTTGAATGTTCAGAGGAGAAAACAGAAGCTTAACTATTTTTTTTTTTTTTTTGCATGAAATGGCTGATTTAGAGTTTCAAAAGTTTGCATTTTCTATTTTTAAGAGTTTAAACAGCAAGGAGTATATATCGATACATATGAAAATTTCTTGGTCCTTGTTGAGTTTTTATCTATATATATATACATATATAGATATATATTAAGTCCAGAAACTAAGCAGCAGTAAAAATGTTTCTCTTGCTTTTCATCCCTGTACATAAGGTATTAGGAATGTCTGAAGTAGCTGGAAAATGTCTTATTGCACCATGGGGGATTGACTGACACTGCTGTTATCCACTGAGCTAGGTGAGATACTGGGACTGTGTTCTGCAGTGTTTCCATTTGAGGTCGGTGTCAGTGGTTCGTGTCCTTCAGAGTTCTCCAACATTTCCTGAATGAGAGGCGGCATGGATCCAGGAATTTCCATTTTCAATGTAATGACACGTTCTGCACCTTTGAAGAGAAAACAAAAAGAAGTTCTTCCCATTAGGACGATTTGTACAATTCCTTTTGCCTTAGCGCCATCAGTGGTAATTTCAGGGTACATTATTTTAATGGATTCGGTGTCTCCCTCTGTAGTTCTGCACACAAAATTATGTGAGTGAACTGCTTCATTCATTGCAGGAAAATGGAGTTAGATGAGCACTCCTTAGCAAATTAGTTTTAAATTGTGATCATTGATACTACAGCACAGGCAGATTGGATGAACCGCTTCTTTTCAGAGACGGAACCAAAACGGTATTAAACGATACCGACAAATTAAATACAACAGCGATCACTTAGATGTCTTTATAAATTGGAATATACTTAACTGTCTTTAATCCGAACTGGACCTGCAAGGAGTACAGGAGGACAAAAATGCTGCCTGATTCATGTCAAATAGGTCCTCACCTATTTTACAGAGTAGGCATGTTAAATAGGCGCAGCAATATGTCAGAGGTAAACGTTTCTTTTCCACATTGCAAACTGTGAAGTAAGAATCAGAATTTAACAACCCCTTGTGCTGTAAAAGACCAAACGCAGGCAAATGGATACTTTTGTGGAGCTGCCTTCTGTAGCCTGCAGGTGTTTTGTCTCGTGCTAATTAACCACAAAGTACACAGAAACTCTGCTTACATCTGATTTAACTGAAGCTAACCACCCATTCACTGCTTCTCCTCCAGTAACAACAATGGGTATTTTTATACAGAGACAGCTTTGCAGGCCATTGTGTGCAGGTTTAAACACAATTATTATATTAATCCTGACTACTCAGACTGTGAGACAATAACTAACACGAGTACAGGGGGAAAAACACAACGCAATAAAGCACGGTGCTCCTAAGGTGCATTGAGGCTTCTTGAACACGTCACACATGGGAAAGACCAAACGCACGCCCTGCCCAGGTCCCTCACAGCACCACATCTGCCCGTGCAGGCAGCACCCTGCCAGGCACCAGCTGTTACCTCTGAGGAACCTGCGCAAGGACTCTAAGGACTCGGGAAAGCCAGGGATCTGTAGAGCAGCGTAACGCTGTCCCTCTGAACACTGCTGCGGCTTCCTGTGATAAGCAAGCAACGGTCATAAGGCCCTGGCCTATTTTCAGGCACCAGTAACACCAATGCAACCTAAGTGCTACATTCTGCTGCACAGAGGTAATGTATTTGAAGCACTGAAAGTAAGAAAGATACTCAACATTCAGCTAAGTGGTGAGGACCATAAAGAGATTTAATTCAGTATTTTTGAATTAAATGTCAAACAGTGAGTGTATACAGAAAAGAGTGTTCCACACCGAGGCACGAATGTGCTTTACATAGTTTGTGGCTGGTGGGAAAGGGATTTTGTCTATCCGTCAGGACAACTTCAGACAAGTTATAGCATCAACCTCACAGTTCAAGTATCTGGTGTAATACATCTCATAAGATTCCTCACCATCAACTTAAAATGAGTCAAATGGAATACAAATCTGTGCTTTTTAAAAATGAAAAAAAGGGAAAAGGAGCCAACAAAATTGAAAAGAAAATAGCCTGACTTGCAGAAACTTTCCAGAGAGAGCCTGTGGACATATTTTCCTCATCCATGCTGCTACAATGCACACGCTGGGGGGAGCACACTCAGTCACAGCAATAACCCCAGGCTGGAGGGGAGAGCTTGTGTCCATGCCTTAGCTGAGGAGCTTCAGAAATCATCTCCAAAGGCAATGGCCAACTTCCCACACAAATACTGATGAAGAAGTCCCCTAACTAACCAGCCCAGTGTCAGGAACAAAGTTCCAGTGTCAGCAACAAAGGAGCAAGCACCACAACTGCAAAACCATTGATAACTTCACACAGAATTGCATGAAGAACGTAGCACACAGAATTGCATGAAGAACGTAGCACTGTGTATGTAAAGTAGAACCAATTTCAGCATGGCAGTTACACGAACAAGAAGGAAACGTCAGGAGGACCTCCCAGTTACGTTAAAAACAAAGAAACAACCAACCGCCCAGGTCTTTAGGCCTGTTTCCTCTGCAAGTAGCCCTGAATTACTGTGAGATGCGGTACCTTTTGCACTGATGCTGCGAAGATCTGTGATTTTCATTAAGATCTTTGGAAACATATGAGGCTTGTTGGGTCGTCTCTTTCGAATATAAATTTTCAGTGCCTCAAGCAATGGTTCCTGAAGCTTATCCACTTTCATCGGTTCTTCGAGGTCCTGGCGATCTGCAGAAAGTATCAGATCACCGATTTTAAATACATTTTTTTCATCACAGAAAAAAAAAAATCACAGAAGTGAAAATCTTCCATGTTCTTAATTGTCCCTGAATTTCATCATTTTTCCACTGATGTGGAGAAATACGCTGTGCAGCTCGTATTCCATAGGAAGATGACAAACCCCAGCTTCCCAAAACTTGGTCTCATCTTCCCTTGGTTGCTGGGGAGGTTTGACATTTGAGTGGTCTGGAATTACCAGTACCTTCCTCTCCATGGGGAAAATTCCTTGCTGCAAGCAATACCCAGAATTAATTTTGTATGAATCATTTGTAAGGTAACTAGGTATATGAAGAGATTACAGATGATTTATTTTTTGTATCAATACCAACCCAAAGTGAGTTACCATCATGTATCAGCAGATGGCAGTGCTAGCCTGAGTGACAGCAAATGTCACCATAAAGCACATTCAGGACGTGTCAGAATCCATCACTGGTTTTGATGGGATATGGTTAGAGACACAAAACCAGAACGATTTGGTACTGAAGGTCCACTGTCAACAAAGGCTGACTTTTGTTGTTAGGACAGCTGGTCTCTAATAGCACCAAGTACTGTAAAGTGTAATTACGTAAAAAATAGTATCAGGTTTGCATTTCAGTAAAATGGCGCAGCTAAACACAGTCTGATTCTAATGCTTGTTCAAAATTTGCACAGTAGGAGAGAAAGTAGGTGATCAAAATTAACAGAAACTTACAGAGAATTCTGGAAATTATCTGAGGCTTTTTTGTCTTTTAAATCTACAATTTTACCTGATTTTAGCTGGCACCATCCCTTTCAGTTGTAATCAGACCCCCCCAGAATCATAGCCTACTTTTTCTAAAGAAGGTTATCACCAGTGAGTTCCGTACGAGTGTAACTACGTGCATGTGCATGACATTATATTTAAGAGCAAAAGCTGCACAAAGGGCGTCTTGCTCTAGCACAGGTGATTCATTCACACAGGTGCCCACATACTGCTTAGAAAAAATGCAACGGGACACATATATATATAGCCTGTAGTCCTTTATGAGGCAGGCAGTACCATCAGCTGCCTGACAGACTGATCCAATTCATTCCAAACCCTAATAAAAACAGTAGCCATCGCCAGTGGAAAACAAATCTTTAGTGTAGGTGGCTGTAGATAACTTAAACATAATATATAATATATACACTTCTTAGTACAGGAAAGCCAAACAAGTAAAAGATAAATGAAGAACTTATCGTGTCTGTCCTTTTCAAACGCATCTGAATTCGCGCAGTACGGTACCTCCGCAGATGAGGCAGATGGCACTAAGGAGACCGGTTTCTGTATCATCCATTTCCAAAGGCAGGAGCTGGTTGGCAAACGTGAACACGAGGTCGGTCAGCGGGCCAAATCCAGCGTTGTGCATCTGAGTTCGGTTTAGGGTAAGGCCATCTGAAAAGGTCATGGTGTCTTGTTCTGGCGTGTATCTTGTGCAAATTCTGAGGATCTGTGGAGGGATAAAAAATGAAATCTGATGCATTCGGTCCTCGAGAGGTTTGCTGCATGCTCCCAGTGCGGCAAATTACCCAAGGAGCTGAAGCACACGTTCATGTCAAAGCGACTGAAATCAAACTCCAGTACGTTCAGTTCCAGTAGCACAAAATTTCTCCGGTACACCAGAAATACTTCATAGGCTATGATTAGTCTTCTATGGCAGAAATTGGTCACCTCCAAATTTTCCCCCTAGTTATGAAATAATCAAAACTTACATGCAATTCCCATGATTATCTCGTCAACGTTACCACAGCTTAATTAGCATGCTGCACACACCCACCTACAGAACGTTACTGCACTGCCGCTCCGATCCCAGCAAGATCATGCAAATGTCTCACCTTTTCAAATGCACACGTTATTTCATTGATTTGGGGGATCAATTTTGCATGGCAGTGCCTCTCTGGGTTGCGTCTTTGGTAAGGACAAACTCCCCTCCCTGTCTCGTGTGAGTACAGGCAGCTTCGAGCTGCTGAAGGAGGCAGAACGTACCTTGTGCTTTGTGCCGTGATAGCAGACCACGGAAAATGCTGCTGCATTAACACAGATTTGCAGCAAGTGAACAAATACTCGGAGCTAGGACAAAATGGAAAAGCAGCCAAACAAGCAAAGGCGCAGAAGGCAATTCCCGGCCATCACTAACTCAAACAAAACACCATCCCTGCCTGCTGCAACGTTCCCCTGTCCCCTGGTGCCTCCCCATGCCAGCAGCCTGCTGTGCTCGCCTGCAGATCGGTGCAGGAGCGGGAAGTGCAGAGGCAGGACATGTGCTGCTTGCTCAGGAACAGCAGCCTACTTCACTCCTGGCTTTTTCAGCTAGAGAGGAGCCCGGCTTCAGGCCGCTCTATGGTTAGTTGTCATCAGAAGTCAGTTGCTGACACAGTAGCTGTATGCTGGTTAGGATGATCTCCGCACACATTCGTGCTTTGCCCGTTTCCTCTCCACAGCTCAGGAACGCTCCATGGCTCAGGGATCGCATCGGGCTTGCCCCAGGCGCCACCTCGAGATGGCGAGATCCTCCCTGCAGCTGCGAGGCCACTACTCATCTCATCCTTCCAGGCGGCAGGACAAGGTGACCTGTGAGTCAGAAGCCCTTGCTGCTCGTCGTCCACTTCCTTCCCTCGAGCGCCTTCTCGCCACGGCCAGCCTGGAGGGGAAGCCACGGCCCCGTCCCGCTGGCAGCGCCCTCCCCAGAGCCGCTGCGGGGACAGCCCCACAAAGCGCTGCTTGTCTCGCCCGCCGGGAGCTTGCTGCCGAGCGGATTGGCAACCTCTGAACCTTCACATGGCAGCACGTGGCCGGCAGCCTGCGGGGCCTGCCCAGCTTTCCTCTTTCACTGACGCCAAACCTCGCAGCAGCCAGGCTCCCGAGAAGCCCCAGCGGCCTTGTCAGGGCGCAGAGCCGCCCGCGCGGTGCCGTGGTGTCCTTGGTTCTGGTGTGTGCCTGTGTGACACCTCCCCGCTCTGACCCCGGACAAAGAGCACTCCAGGGGAGGATGCGGACTGACACCTTTCAGCTGGACGCGGAGGAATGCAAAGCACACGAATAAAACAACCAGAGGTGGCAGGAGGCTTATCGCTGAATGCAACCAAACGACGCTAATCCAAACCCAAATCTCGCGGAAGTCCAGCTGCTCAGCTAAGGCTGCGGCCCTGTTTTTCCAGGGCCCGACTGCATTTATTCCCCGTACAGTCCTCTTACTTTGTTTTAAAGATTCGGCTGCACAGATTTACACAAACGTAACCGAGCACGGGGAGAATTTTAATTACTTCTGTGCCTACCCGGGCTCTGCGTCAGAGGCCCCCACCACTTGGCAGCTGCCCAGGCTGGGGCTGGCTCTCCCACTTGCATCTTTGCCTGGCAACACTGCCCCACATAAGCAGGGAGGAGGAGGATGCGGCATGCGAGAGACCTACCGGGAAGCTCTTATTTCTCTTTTAAAATTCCTTGCTAAGAGACTTAATGGGGTGTATTTCTGCAGAAGGCTCTTGAGCTGTTTTCCATCCGAGTAATGCCCTTATCTCACATTGCGGGCACACGCCGAAGCACCGAGACCCTCCGTGGTTGGCCAGATGTGTTTTACGTCGTTCCCCTACCCCCGGATTGGAATAAACTCTTGAACTCATTCGAATCAATGGCCAAGAGAGGCACAAATACAAACGCACACACTCATGCTCTTCACTAACCGCAAATTGCCTCTGAGATAAGTGATCTGAAAAGGCCGATGGTAACTCCAAAGGCTCTGGGTAATTACCTAAGTGCATTGGAGGATTATGAGCAGGAATTAACGTTACCAAGCATGGCGCCCCCTCAGTGAAAGAAAGCATGTTTACCACGGCCTGCACTGCCAGTAACCACTGGCACCTCTCTCCCCCGAGTTCACCCTTGCTTGTACTTTGGTATCTTCAACAGGCACACTACGGAGACACCGGCAGGACCTGCCAGAACACCAAACATCTCTTCAGAGCCCACCTGGAAGAACAGGCCGTGGAGAAGGGAGACACCACCCGCTGGAAACGTTTGTCATCCCGGACAACCGGAGGCCGAGCGCGTGCCTCCAGGTGTACGACAGGCTACCGGCTCCCTGCAGGTCCCCGCGTGCCGTCAGCCTCGCTCCGTGGCTCTGATGCGAAGACCTAAGCGGTCGCTGCTCCCCGGGGCTGCGGCTGAGGAACATTTCCAGGCTGCATCCCCGCCAGGAGCACGCCGGGGTTAGGTTACGCGGCCCAGAGCCCCACCAGCGTGCACAGGAACAGGCTTCCAGGGGCCTTGCAAAAAGTATCACTAAAACCTACGAGGCCTGCGGAATTCAGTTTCTTGCAGGCGCAGGCAGCGACTGGGAAGGCTCCTCGCAAAAGGCAGACTTCAGCTTTTGTAGCTGAATGCTGCTTGAGCCTTTAATTGGATGAGCCTGCAGTGGCTCAGACGGGGCACTGGCACAGCTGAAGCTCAAGTATGTGTTTTCTGCAGTGCACTTAACTTGACTGGAGCAATCAGGTCTCAGGTTTCTCCTGCATTCCTTCTACATTATCCCACAACACGCTGTTATTAAACTCTGAGACAGATCATTTAAAATGTTTTCTTTTTCTTTTCTTTTTTTTTTTTCCCCCCCTAATTTATGCCCTTCATCAAGATCTGTGAAACGCTATGGATATTGCTGAGTTGCTCTTAAACCTTTCTTGGGCAAACTTCCAGTGTCAAAGTGAAGTTGGTTTCAAGCTCATATTCACTGAAGAACATATGGGAAATGTCAGCACTTCAAAATAAGAAATCACTGTATCTTTCTCCATTTTAAACTGTCTAGAAGACATCCTCCTAATGTCCTCAGCGCTGTTCAGATTTTGTAACTAAGCCAAGTATTTGAGTTGTCACTCTGCTCTTAAATGCCACTTGCAGCCATAAATAAGGTTCTTGCCCATGATTAAAGGACCCTTTGTTTTAAAAAATGTATCTTGAAGTGTCTCTGAGTCAGTAACAAACAGGGAAAAAAAAGAAAAGGAAAGAAGACACACAACCCTGCAGGTCACGCAAAACCAGAAATATCCAGAAAGCTGCATTTACAAAATTGTTCTGCCGTAAAATTGTTACCTGCTTTTAAAGAGGTTTGTTAAGGTAAGCTGGGCTTTCTTTAAGAAATCCTGTTTCTCCACGTGAGCTGCACGGCCAGGTGGGGCAGTTTCCCAAGCAGGTGACCTGTGGCAGGGTGGCAGCAGGTGAACAAATGCCCCCGGCGCTCCGTGTCCACCAGTACAGGTTACCCCGCATGGCAAATGCCCACCTCGTGTTTACGTGCACGATTTTACAACAGAAGTTAGAAAATGACACTACTAGGGATGAGCATTCAAGGACTTAGGGCTTTATCCATCAGATTTAAGAGAATGAACTCTGGACTCCTTCCACATTTGCTTTGCCAGAACAAAACGAGGCTGCTGATGCTCCCGCTGCAGGGCCAGCGGACGAGCAGACAGAAGCAGTCACTTTTACGAGGGTTACTGACGGAATTTTAGTAGTATTAATCCCTGAAACCTTTGGCTCCAGAGCAAATATAAATTCCACCATCCTCAATTGGCGCCTTCAGCTATCTTGTGGGGCCTGATGCTGTTTCCCTTCCAGAATTTTTGTTTGTTTGTATATAAGACGATTCCTTGACCCAAATCCAGTAGAGCTTATTAAGTTCCTGGCAGCGGCTCCTCTGTCGGGGTGTCAGGAGTTTTCGGCATCGAAGGCTGCGAGATCCAACCAAGCCCTTGACGAGGCTGACAGATGCTTACGATTCGCCCTGGTGCAGGCTGGGGCAACGAGACCCTGATCCTAAACACGGGTGCAGGACGGGATCGCTGAAGAAAGGCACCTGAAGCACACACGAGGGCTGCCGGCAGGCACTAAATGTCTGTGCTCCCTCAGCAGGAGGGGAAACCGGTGCTCACGCCGCGGGTGTACGGCAAAATACAACACTCACCATGCTCCTCGTGATTAGGAGAAGCAGCTCGCTGGGGGGAGAAAAGGCTCTACTGCAAACAGTGCTGAAAGACTGAAATTAAGCTTAAATAAAGATACAGAGCTGCACTGCGATTCAGATTATGTGCAGGTGATGCGGGTTTAATGGATATGGGCATTTCACAGGCCGTGCGCGCACGGCACATTACTGTGGCAGTGGTAGCGGTAATTACCCCTTTTTCTTTTTAAGCAGCACATAAAATAGTCGCATAAAGCTTGTACAAATGCCGCACGGGGAAGTTAGGACCCTCCACGGCACGCACGCCTTATCTGCTCCTGCTTCTGAAAAAGCCTCAGCTGCTCCCTGCTACGGGTACTACGGCACTGGCTGTGTCTGCTTGCTCAGGTGTGCCACCTCCGCCAGCTTGGGCAACAATAAAGAAGGGTGATCAGGAATCGCAGACCTCCGGAAAATTCTTAAGTACAGCTGGAATGCTGACACATTCCCCCCGAACAGAAGCAGTGAATCATAGTAACAAAAAAGAATCAACCCTTTCTATCCGTGAATTAGTTGCAATATACTCATCATGTACTACCAGCTTGTATTTAACCTCCTTGATCATGGTATGTGAAGTGCCTTTACCTGGACCTGTGCCTTTGTCTAGAACTTTATCTGGCCCTTTTTGAGCCATGGGTTGGACTCGACAATCCTTGTGGGCTCCTTCCAACTCTAAATATCCTATGCTTCTATGAGACTCTTCTGACAAAAATGCCAGCAGAAAAACCACCCCGAAATACTTGATAACGTCCATCCAGTTTGCATAATGCAAGAAAGAAGCAGAGCTACCGGAGGACCTCACACCACGTGGGGGCCATGCATGCTTGATGGGGTAAGCTCTGATAATTGCTCCCGAAAAAGAGCTTCTGGAGCTCACAGGATCCTTTGCAATTACAAAACTAGAGTACAATTTTTTTCTAGTAGCTACAGACACAGTAAGTGGCATCTCCAAGTAGGGCGAAGCCGCCTAAGGCCTGAAGTTTTAGGGCTGAAGAGTTTGGAATCACAGATTTCTGTTTCATGTTGACCCCTTCTCCGCACCACCACTTTTGGTTATTTTCTGTAGTTTGCAAATACAAAGCAGTTCTCCTCCTCTACCTCTGGCAGAATACATCTGAGGAAATGCCAAAATTTATAAATGACTGTATGCCTTTCGGTGTAAGAGGAACGTAACTGCACCTTGTCATACCAGAGCTAATGACGACAGGCATGAGATTGGTAATAAATGGCTCTGCCTTGTGGAGGGACCACACGCAATAACGAAGAGACAGTCTGGTCTGAATGAGTGCCCGGACGAAGCGGACAATGAGAGGTGAACCTTGAACACTGCAGGGCAACCTCAGCTTTCCCTTTTTTATAGGCCAAAGAATAATATCCCTGCCCCTCTCCCACCCACTTTTCCTCCTACATCAATGTCCTCTAGATGCGATTCTTCAAAACAGCTTTTGACAACACAAGAAGAAAAGGTCACAGCAGTTAATGTCTTCCTCAATATGATCCTGTTTGAAGCAATGCACTTTTAGAAATTCCAAGATTAATTACTTCAAATTCTCCAGGTTAAACTCCCGTGTTATGCCAAAAAATATACCCACAGCAGCCATCCTACAAAGGGCTTCCTGGCCATGCTGAAAAGTCACCTGCTTCAATAAGGACCAGAAGGTTCATTCTCAGAAGAAAACATTTGAAAGATGTATAAAACACATCTGATATCTTTAAAACACGTTTAAAGCATTAACTGTTTTACTTAAAGCTATTGCTATGGTCAACAATAAAGAGCATATTTGCCATTAAAAGCCTGAAGACCTGTAAGGTCTTTACAAAGAAATGATGAGATCCCAGAGGGCTCCTCTGAAGGTCAGCGTGACAGAAACAACTGCAGACCAAGAGGGAAGATAGCTTGTCTTGACCTACTGGCAAGCTCTGGAGGAAAACCTCAAGCCTATCTGCATAGTTTCCTTCTGCAGACTGTATGCTTGCCTATTTAAAATTAAATGACATTTTGCTCAAATTTGTACAAAGTCCACCAGAGTCCACTTCCATGGGTAGCGCTCCTGAAAGCAGGCAATTCTGTGTACCAAAGGCTTTGTGCCTGGCAGGCTCAGGAACATCAGGTTCCAACACCACAACCTGCAAAACAATCACTCTAGTATTTGTATCTGGTTCCTCAAGTCACCTCATGACCAGAGATGCAGTGCATTCCTGGAACTTCATGAAGGGGACTTCCTCCTAGATGTTCTTTATACACAGTCCCGGCTGCATGTTTTGGAGGGAGGAGGAGGAGAAGGAAAGAAACGTGGTCACAGTGTTAACAATGGGGACATTTTTCCTAAGTTGTACGTATTTCAGTTAGTGCTGCAATACCAAAACGTGCCCTTCTTTCAGCGATGTTGAAATCCACACGCTGTAAGGACTTACTACGTACCTTGAGAAGTACGGTCATCAGTAGACATGTTAGAGAGCACTCGGGCCTGTACCGGTAAGTTTAACTATGCAACCGTAAAGCTGGGGCAGTATTTAACCTTCTGTCAATTACAGTAACAGAGTGTACTAGAAAATAAATCAGCACTGTAGTAATAATTTTAAAGGTACGTACCAGTATGTCCAGGCAGGCTGCTTTAAGGAGAGTTATCTGGTCTGCAATGGTCAAACTTGTAAAGCCTGGCAATCGTTTTGCAAATTCCACTATTTTAATAATGCACTTTGTCGCAAGTTCGCTGAATTTGTCCCAGAGCCCAAGGTCCAGTCGAACCCGATGGTCTGCGCTAGAGTTCTGGAAAGAAAGCCAGAAGGCACCATAAATCAAAAACATCCCTTTCAGTAAGTGGTTTTCAAGGGAAAGAAACAACAACCGAGTGCTCCTTCTAGAAGCGCCCTCTATTAACATTCCAGGCAATTTCTGCAGTTTGCTGTTGGGATGATGCTGTTTTTAAACTTGGATTAATCGCCTGAAAATTCCTTGGATACTTCTCTGTTACTTATGATTGCAGAGGCCATCTGTGCAAGGAATACAAATGAACTTAAACATTTCCAAATGCCACTATCATTATTCTTCCTTGCCATTATATAATAAGTGCATTGAGAGAGACAATTTACAGTTGTACCCCAGAAAATAAAATGAACAGTGGAACAAGAATATTGGGTCCTCATCTGGAAAAAGCAGCACAACATTTGGAACATAGTTTCACATACTTAAGATCTCAGCAAATTAGTTCTACTTAATTTATCTGCTCTGTGGCTCTGCGAGGGTTTTACAGCTTTCTCAAGCTACAGTCTCCCATGAATTAAGCAGCATTTCTTTACACAACGTTACAAGAAACACCATGTGTGATGATGGATGCTATAAGCTCATTTGATGGGGCACCCAATATGCATCCTCCTGTTTGAAGTGTTACAAAGACGTTCCTGCTGCATCTTTCGGTCACCATAGATTCACGTATCCTAATGCAAAAGTCCGTAACTTCCTAGAATACACAGCAATGTCTGTGTTAATTTTGCAATTAAATTCGTATTTTTGTACATTCAGACAAAGCACTTAACCCTTAAGTAAGTTAAACGTGAAGAGCACGTTAGATGAGAACTGGCTGACTCAAAAGCTTCTGTCATTTGTTTGAGATGAGTCCAACAAAAGTTGGAATCAACTCAAGAGTTCACCTTGACTCAAAAAAAGACCTCAAGAGTCATCTCCAACCCATCTGTGATTCAAAAAACAGATGAAGAGGGAGCCCTGAAATACCCGATGCTCCTCTCCTCTGCTCCTAGTGTGCAGCACTTTCCCGTTTTGCCAGCATTTGGGTCCAGTGTTGCCTGCGATCGTACATCTTAACTTTAAAATTAAACGAGAGGAGTCTCGATGCTAACAGACATGGCAGGTAAAAATCGTTCAAAAAGCTTTCAGTTCACATGGATT
The DNA here is from genome assembly GCA_011076525.1 of Nettapus auritus. Lineage (NCBI taxonomy): Eukaryota > Metazoa > Chordata > Aves > Anseriformes > Anatidae > Nettapus > Nettapus auritus. The sequence goes on along the minus strand of CM021766.1, from coordinate 40,525,362 downwards.
GCGCTTCCTCGGAGGAAACATCTCCAGTGGCCTTACCACCGACACTGCTGATGGTGAGGACATCTACCCCCTTGGAAACAGCTGGAGACCTTCAACGGAGTCATCAGTGGTGGCTGCATTTTGTCTCTCTCTCACACACACACATACTCCTCTTCTCAGCTGTGACTTATGCTGCTTAAGCAGAGGTGAAATGGCCGGGTGGCATCCCCCTGCCACTCACTTTAGCCATCTGGGCCCCTCTGAAATGCAGGGTTGCATTTGGCACCAAGGACACCTCATACTGAGTGAGCGGTGTAAAGGGGCCCTAATTCAGCCGCAGGAAAATCCCTTCTGTGGAAGGAATTCTCCAACCAGCCAAAACTGCACCCAAGTGGTCTGTCACCTTGGGGGCCATCGCCTTTCTTCTGTTCCTTCACAGGAAGGACAGGCTGAAGACGTGGAAGGGAGGACGTCACCAGGCGCCCACTGCCGCTGCCTCACCCTGTCCCTGCTGCCTTGCCTCCACCGCCACCGCCGCAGTCACACACGGGAAAGTCACGATGGGTCCTGGGGGGCCACCAGCCTGACAGTCACCTTCACTTGCAACAGAGTAGGGATTCCAGCCAGTAATATTTATACTAGGCCATTATTACAAAAAATAAATGCTAATCATGATGAAGAGCTGAAAGGTGCATACGTGCTCTGCCCTGCTCCCCTCCTCCTTAAGGGATAAGAAATTAACTTCACCACTTCTATTTGAATTTTTATTCTGGGAACAATTTCTTTCTTTTTTTTTTTTTTTTTTTAAATGACGGTCAAAAAGATAGGAGAAAATGTCTTTATAATGCTAAACCTAAAGAATTGCCTTCAAAACGGTCCCAAACTAATGGGTTAACAGTCATTGTAATGCCCTTTGAAACATTTCTTTCGGCTACTGGAGTATGCATCCTTCAGATTTATTTTATTTCATCCTCAAGGACCTTGGTGAAATACAGTACATTGGAGGAAAAATAAGATCAAGATGTGCAGTCATTCAGGCTGTAATTAAATTTAATAGGCAGTTTATCCAGTTCATAGAAAGATGGCATAGCGTAGAGCTACACAAAGCAGAGCCTAAAGCAGGAAATCATTTTACAATAGGGTATCCATCTGGAAAAAAAGACGTTGCATGAAACCAGCAAGTGTGAACGAAATCTTCATCAGTATCATATGAGGTTACTTTATCATGCTACAGTACTGGCAACGGGAAGTTTGACATGTCTTCTATTAAGAGTAATGCACAGCCGTCTTAACAAATGTAGATCTAACTCACCATTATGCAAACTGAAAAGAAGGGGCAGTTAATAAAATACAAAATAACCCGGTGTTTTATTACGCTGGTTGCCAGACCCTCGGCGTTGGGTCTGATGTGGTTTACACATTATCTCTGCGATGCTACAAATGGGACGACTTTTCACATTTCATTTGGTAATGGACGTCGTTGCGAGCGTCACGGAGGATCGCTGGATTTTCAGCAGCATTTCTGACCATGTGAAACCAAAACTGACTCCCTATCAATGTATAGGTTGAACAACAGAACACGGGGTTAATAAAATGCATGTTAGAAGTAGAAGCTTTGATCAAATTTGCCTGGGGATCTCCTCTAACTGTGCTGTGAAAAACATGCAGACGCTGTGACTTTTCCTGAATGCTTTACTGAGGCAGTTTTTTGGGTGTCTTTTACAGGAGCAGCCTTGCATGTTTTTCAGGCCTTTGCACCAGTGCACATATGGCGGAACAATGCTGTAATACACCCCAGTGACATCTTTATCAGTGGAAAAGCCCATCCTTGCTATGAAATCCAATTAAACAGCCATTTTTGCCACATAAATTGATCCCATTTTTTCCATCATTTTTGTTTTTCATTGCAGGCTGCTCTATCTCCACATTAACGACACAGGACGAGGCACTCCCAGAAACACACACAGCAGCAGAATCCCTCCTCTCTTTAAAATCCACTTTACAAATGAAACAAGGCTCGCAGGGGCACTATCCCCTAATCGGGAACACTCGCTATGCCTCTTGTAAAAGCAGCGATGCACTGCAGCTCCTGCAGCTCCACCGAGGACCACAGCACGCTTTGCTCAATTCCAGCGTCGGGATATCTATTTCCTCTCCACTGGCACAGAACAACAGGCGCGTCACTTCTACGCCAAGGACTTACAAAGAGTAAAATGCCACTGAGGGGGGTGACGTCTCCGCTCCCAGCCAGCAAAGAGCAACCCGGGAGAACCTGAAGCAAGGTCCACAGAGTAAAAATTATTTTCAGTTTTATCCTCCCTTTATCATGAGGCTGGATGTAACACAGCTGTAGACTTACAAATAATGCCAGTCTCAAGGGACAAGCAGTATAGTTACACTCAATTATACTATAAAGTATGACATCTCTAGAGAAATTACTAGGGCACTTTCTCTTACCTGGATGACAGTAATAAAACAGATCTATTTATGATGGACTTTTGAAATCCATTACGTTTAAACAGCTTGCTGATTCTCATCATCGACAGAACTGTACTTGCCCCTGCCTACCAAATGCAACTGCTAAGTCAAATGACCCAGGGAATTTAATACAAGTGCTATTCCCCCATTATTCTAAGTAGACTTTTATTAACTATGCAAAGCACAGTAATTATTACAGATAGGGGCACTTTTTCTTTTTAAAGAGCAGATGGATATAAAAAAGGTAATTGAAAATGCTTTTCCAAAACCTTTCTTTGAGCAGGTAAAAACACAATGGGAAAAAATACAACCACATAACCTTTCCGGCAGGAAATGCAGGCTGTGGTGGTCAAGAAGAGGAGCTGGATATGCAAGCTAAATGTCTGCACAGATCTTTTTTTATGGCTGTATGTCTGCAGGCTCTTTTTTATTCCACTCTCTGATACTTACATTCTTTGCTCTTTTCAGCAACAACCAAAACCATGTTTTACATCAGTCCAGAAGATCACATAACCAAAGGCGTACATGGAACAGATTCTTCTGTCCACGGCTCCTATCACTGCACAAGTGCAAGGCTCATGAAATTCAAGTGAATCCACTTTGCTAAAATGTGCTCATTTCTCGCCTCTCACTTAAAAATGAACAAAATCCAAACGAAAACCCCACCCTGTAGGTTACAGAAGCAATCCATATGCTTTGCAGCACGAGGGCACCACGTTGCGTGGATGTTGGCCTGCAGGACCAGACAGGAGAGCACGACTGGCTATTTTCTACCTGTACTAGCTTGTTACTATCAAGAAGAGTAAAGCATCGCATGCTTCTAGCTCCCCTTGGGCTCAGCGTTTAGAAAAAGGGTCGTGTGCTATTTTTGACTTCTGATCTCTATTTCAAGTGTCTCAAAAGGAAAGACCATCACCTGAACCCTGCCATTTGATCAACGGCTCACGTTGTTGTGTCTGGGTGCTGAAGCTGTGTCCCTCTCCATCAGCACAAACACCTTCTGCATTTGCAAGTCTCCGTGCCTACAGGAAGGTTTCTCCCCTCGCTTGACGAACAGCTGGAGATGAAGTCCCCTTAGTCCAGCCACAGGGGTATTCAGGAACATTTTAATCCCCGAGCAACTGCAGGAGTGCTGCACTTGTCCCTTTCAAAGCCAGGCAAAGATAACACTCAAAAACCGAGCTGTTACATGGAATTCCTATCTAAAATGCTGGAGTGGTTGCCAGACCTTAGCTGGAAGAGAGATTTAAATACCCCGCGTTTCGCACTGAGATTATGGGAACGAAGCGAGAGGACAGTTAATATTTAGTACCGCCACTGCTAGTTTTGATGCAGCTGTTGAAGGAAGCTGTATAGCTCTCAAGGTAAGCCAAAAATAACTCCTTCAGTATAATTTTGTTATTGCAACTTGGACAGTACCAAAAGATGACGAAGTGGCAGGGACTTTAGCCACGTGCAGCTAACTGCTAAGGCCTTCCAAAAAACCAACAATAAAAACAAGAAGTCTCTTTCACCAAGTTGTTCAATCTGTCCTGAGACAGAAATGAGCAACGTTCAGCCTCAGAGACAGTGTGGGTTATTAATGAGTGGGTTATTAATGAGCAATATTCAGCCTCAGAGACAGATCAGGGTTACCTGGGACTCCTTGAGAGTTCAGATTCATCCCTTATTGAAATCCAGGTGCTCTCAGTACAGCCTCTGAAATTTCTTCAGGGACATCGACTCTCCGGGAGGGTCAACAGGAACTCAAGAATGAAGGCATCACCGGTATGATACACCTTCATTCATGACAAGACCCTCTCTGGTTTCCACGTGTATCATTTCAAGAGCTAAAATGTTAATGGACCTTAAGCATCCAATACATAATGCAAGCATGTAGGTGCCCAGGCTTATCTTTCAACCATCCAGAGCTTGGACAATCACCAGCACCAAGTACCAACACACCCATGTAGCGCTCTTCCAGCTCAGGGGTAACACACAGGTAGGTAACAACACATTCCCATTAGGAGGTATACGCTCCGTTATTCTGGGATAGCCAGGCCATTTGCAAGGCAGCCTGTGAGCAGTAAGCTCTGGCATGCATACCCGTCTGGCTACGTGTCCCAGCTGTGGACACCCGATCACCTCTTCTCAGAGGCACAAACTCGCTGTCTTTGAACCGGGAAGATTTTTCACACTTGTTCAGAAGCGCTCTTGCATTAGAAGTGTGAGAGCCTGCTTGGAAGATTTTATTCCCTTCAGGACGAAGGCACAACCACACGTACTGTGGGGAGGGGTGGAAGGCATTAAGGCAGGAATTTCCTTGAAAAGACACGCTATGAATCCCCCAGCCCCCAGTCTTGCCTTTGGTTATGTCACCAGCTGGCTGTTTTCGAGCTTCCAGCCTCGCACGCTGCAATAGTCCCCGGGGGTCTGACTGTGCTTGCCTACTATGGTAGTATTTACCAGCACGCCTACACTGATTGTTTTGACTACATCTAACATGAGCATAGAAAGCACCAGAGAAGCATGCAGAGGACAGAAGCCTTCCCCAGTGCCAACAATTTTATGCGGGTCTCAAAATTAAACGTGAAAAATGTTTGTGAAAGCCAACACATCACTGTCGGTGATGCGAAAAATATGCTCTTCTCTAATGTAACAACACGTATATGTGCTTTTCTTGCACTTAAATTCAAAATCCTACACCTAGATCTGAGATTTTTGAACTGACCTTAATAAATAGCCAAGAATGCCACGCAACAACAGCACCCTGCTCACTGAATATTCATGCCACGCATCTTGCCTGAAGTACTCTTTGAGAAATTTAGCGTTTGTTTCAGTAGCAAAGTATTTGCTGAAAAATGGAGAGGAATTCAGTGACAGAGCTTTCACCCAGACTCTAAGTCTGGGTTCCCGGTGCCCGTCAGGGGAGAGGACCAGGAGCGTGCAGGCAGATGGCTGCCTGGCCCAGCCTTGCCACTCGTCATCTCCCAGCCTTGCAACTGAGAGCAGGACGTTTGGCACATCCCTCTGAAACAGGCAGTGCTGCTACGGCTGACAGCAACAACAGACCAACAAAGTCACTCATCTACTGATGGGACTCTAAGTATTGCCTAGCATTACTTTTAGCATCTCTTTCATTACTGCACTGGCAAACTTGACTTTGTATTTTCTCTTGCGTTTGTATAAAAAAGTGTATTTTCCTGAGTCATCCCCTGGAGAAATTCCTACTGTACTGAACTTAGAGACAATTTTTCATTTCTAAAAAGCAGCGTAAGCGTTGGCTGCTTTGGGGTATTTTGGTAGACTAGGAGAGGGATACAGCACAAATAAACATTTTGGAAATTGGTTTATTTAGACATTTCCCATTTTCCTTGACCATGGTAGCTCTAGGGCTGTCACCAGTAGCATTTAAGAACTCTCTACACTAGCAAAGTAGCAATCTGCTGATGTGCAAGCATAGAACATGTTTTTGGAAGCCAACGAATTTCTGATGAATGCTGCTAAGTAATTCACTCATGGACTCCAAGCTTGTCTCTTTTCAGGATTAGTCTTCCACCCTAGCCTTTCGTATAATACTGCTAAGTAATGCTTACAGTTATGTGCACGTATTTCCATGCAGATACACATTTTTTTGCATGGCTAAGGAGATCCAAGGATTGCATGTATGTCTGCACCCATTTCAAACATCAGAAGTCTCCAATCTAAAACTCGTATGACCCACACGAATCCAGACTGTATTCTACAAACCATACGTACTGTAGTGTATTTTCCCAGCTGGCAGAGCGAGGGGAAGGTTTCCTGGTGAGCTTTTCGGATCTTCTCAGTGAGATCATCCAACTCTGCTGTCATTTCATAGTTTTCTGTGGACTCCTGCTTTGAAGGTTCCTTCTTCTTTTTGTTCCTGTCATTTCTGACAGCTGTAGAAGAACAAGCACAGATCACATGTGGTTACTCAGATCACCCCGTGTTATGCTTGTTGATCTGCTTCAAAACACTGCAACTTTTTTTTAACATGAATTATACAAGTGGAGATAAAAATGTTATATGCATAGGCAATAATTATACAAGCTTAATTACTTATCTGTTTGAACTGAATTTAACAGGACAGTGCTGAAAGGACTGTCCACAGGACGATCTTATTGATAGTCCTATACTGCCTACCACAATTTCACATGCGCTGTAAGTCTCTCATTAACTTTGCGAGGTGGGATTTTTTCATTGTATCACTACAACTGTGCAAGGTGAATGGAGAAATTCTTGGCAGTGATGTAGCTGGTATTTTATTGGATGTGAACCATGCTGAAGGAAGAAACAGTCTCTCTTTTTAGATTTCACAGTATGGAACGTAACAAACCCCGTACTTAATACAAACTCCACCCAGCAAAAATTATTTGAGGGGAAAGTTGAATTTGAAAACAGTCAGTGAAAGAAGATGAAACATTAAACTCAAGATCTGAAGATCAAAGGAGAAGCACAAGCACTTGAAAGAGCAAAAATTGCAGTGAAGCTATCTAAAGTTGCTTGCCATCTGCTCCTGCACTCAGACCAGCCTTCTACCTTTGCCGGGTTGTGGGGGATGATTAGAAATATGCGTTGTGCTGCACTCATTCTGTAATTGATTTCCCTCGTATTTGTGTCCTGTAATAAAATATGACAGCTGCGCCATCACCGTGCTGCTCTCTGTTCCTTTAATGAAAATAGTTTCATTTCACAAGAGGTGCCCAGGAAATAACTCCGTGCCCGCAGTAGTGCCAGTATTTGTGTATTTTATCAAGAGGCTTGTTGTTAGCTAGAGCTAACATTTTAAGTGTAACCAGACGCACAAGGAACCCAGGCTTTACAACAAAGCCAAACCAAATCAATCCCTCTCCCCAGAGACTCAGTATCAATACCGAAGACCCCAAAGACTAAATGCTGCTGGACAAACAGAAAACAACACCAACATGCACCCGTGTTCAAAACCCCGTGATATTTAGACCAGTGCCCTGAATTCTGGGAGGGCGACCGGTGCACCTGGCTCATGTGAGGACGACCAACCTACACCTGCTGAGTCTCCCTTGTACCGTCCCCCTCCAGAAAAAGCATTTCTGTGTGCTGTAGGGAGTGAAGCACTGGGAAGATGCCCACAGACGGCTCTCTTCCCCAGGGGGTTCCCCAGGCCCATCTCCGTGGCACCACATCTGGGTTTGCTTGCTCCGTGTCTGTGAACTACAAGATGGTAGGACAAGATGAACTACAACAGGTAGGACAGTGAACGCTGTTGCTGCTTTATGAGTTGATCAGGCACATACTCCATGCTACGAGCACCTCTGGTCTTCTGACTAAAGGTTTGACTTTGCAAGTGAGAGAACTCAGGCCCTACTCCAGCAAACATTTTAAGGAAGCACTTGACTTTAATTGTGCGAAAAGATCCACACTGAAGACAGTTATGCACTTTGCTGGATCAGGGCTGGGACGCTGAGCACCTCGATGGTTTACAGCCTAACCTTGAACGCCTTCAGTTCTCATGTCTGGAGTAACAGAGGCTCAAGTCTCTGTTAGAAAAGTGGACAGGAAGGGCAAAGAGGTGCCTTCCTGTGAAGGTTCAGTGCTAGTGGGGTAGTGAGGTCTGGGGGAGTTAGATGGATCCCCCCACCTTTTTACAAACACTCTCCTAAAGCCAGAGCCCTGCCTCGTTCACTGGATCCCAGGGCAGAGTACAAATCAGTCTCAGGCACTGAAAAAACATCCAGGGCCAACACGTACAGCTCGAGTGCTCCCAGCGGCCGCTGCACTCCAGAAGTAAATCCTAATCACTGCTGTACTTGGGAGATAAAAGAGCTCCTTAGAAAATTATGTAAACTCCTACACAACCGCAAAAAGCAATAAGCCTTTGTAATAAAGCCCCATTTACTTATAGCTCTACGATTGACAAATTTGCTAAACAGGCGGCCTCAGCAACTACTTATCTCAACAGCTTTGAACTCCTTGTGGAAGACAAACACGTTATTTAGGCCAGCCTTCGGAGCAGCTGCCAAGAGCTCCCAGATACAAGGAGATAACTCACGCAGGAATCCGGACACTGCTCCCGTGCTGCCACTGCGCAGCCTTTTCTTCCGCTGCACCTGAGGTCCTTTCCCCTCCAGAGGCCATCAGAGAGACAGCTGCTGGTCAGCCCCATCGCCAAGAGGGCCCAGCTCTGTCCTTTTTTCATGAGCAAACCACTGAAGGGCAGGGGAGGGGAAGGGAAGAATTAACGTGTCCTGAAAACTAAGAACGGGTTTTGTTCTTTCGTTACCTTTTTTCTACGATTCTGTCAGTCTTTGTAAAACCCAAGTAACATGTATCTTCTTGCTTTACCTGTACTTTTTATATTTTCTACATTTTTTCTAAGGCAGCACACTTAGCTGTGTTTCTGCATTCTCTGTAAGATAACACAATGAAGTGCTCCAAAAACATAAAGAATTTATATAATGTTGAACTATTATGCAGATTCAACCGCACTTATAATTCAACTCAGAAAAAGAGAGGAAAAGACTAAGACGACGCTAAGCTTAAAAGAGTTAAATAAAAGCCCAAGCACACACATTTACACAGTAAATTTCAAAGCCATCAGTGCTCGGGGAACAGGAACTGTCACGCTGCATGTGGGAATAGTTCTGGATTACAGCTTATGCTTATATCACATAAATCACACCTTTTTGTATCTTGGTCTTTACATGCATATGATCACATCAATCCCAGATGCAATTCCACTGCCTTTTAATGATGATATGAAAGTGATGAATCTGTGTCACAGTTAATGCTGCTGTGGAAAACTCAGGTTATGAATTTCATTACTTGGGCACTAAATTCTGACTCAACGGTTGCATTATTTAAGAGCTCCCAACAGGGGACAGTGTGGACGCTCCCTCGCCCTGTGAGAAATACCGCAAGTTGCAAAATTCAAACAAAAATAAGGCGTGCGTGTGGTGAAGAGAATGAAGAAAGGCGTAGCTTTGTACGTGGGTACGCCACGAGCGCTGCCTGGACAGCTGAGCGCCGCACGCCCAGGCCTGAGCACGTCTGCTCCCATCCATCTTCCCCTGACAGCTTCCGTGTCACCCCGACGGACGGCAGGCTGGGACTTGTGCTCCCACACCCAGAAACCTCCGGGGAGCCGGGCAGGGCTTTGTGTTGTCCTGACGTTAAGGACCAGCCCCTGCCCTCCGATGTCCACCCACCGCCCGATGGAAGAAGGGGCTGAACATCACCGCTCCCTTTGCCGCAGGTCTCCCGCTGCCTTCCTCAGCCTCAGACACATTTTCTCCCTTCTGCTTGAAGCTGTAGGAGGGATGGATGCCTTTCTTCAAGGAAAGCAGGGCATGCTGTAGATGAAGCTAAGGACAGGAAGGCATGAACAGCTTCTCTCGGAGGCCCCCAGCTCTCTCATTTAGCAGCCACACAGCAATTCTTGTGCTCGAGCAGGATTGCATCAGGCATGTCGTGACACTGGGGATTGTCCAGTCTTAAATGCAACCCCCTCAGGCCCACCAGATTCGGTCACCACTTGGCTTTGGAAGAGCCTGGGATCCAGCCCAAGAGATTTAGGCAATTTCTAGACCATCAGGTAAAATTAAGGCATACCGACTTCTCACACTCCCATTTGTTAGCGGCGACGGAAACGTGTGCCGTGGAAAAGAGCCTCCAACTCACAACACCATTTTTCCAATTACTTGCATGACCTTTGCTGCCCCAGACGCCCAGAAGATAGTTTGACAGCACCTTTCATGTATTATAATGATTAATCAGCTCTAAATTCATGACTCGAAATGCTATCATGGCTGTTTTGCCTCCCAGAGATCCCCGTGACCTTTGAATAGCTTTGTGTACTAGTTAACTGTTTTTGTTCCTGTTTTGACAACTCCCGGTGTATCCAGTCAGTTCGCATTCCTGCAAAACCGCACTTCTCTTGTCCGTAAGTGTTTCGAAGCTGTTGGTTAAGCTAACAGCTCTCAGAAGCACCTGGGAGCACTCAGAAAGCCCAGGGAGGAGGGCAGCACACGGCAGGCAGGGCGCTGCTGTCCCAGTGGCTCTCCGGCCCCTCGGAGCCATCCTTTGCTGCAGGCCAGCAGCGTTCCCAGCTGGAAGGGCAGGACCTGCGGTGCCATGCCTGTGTGGCTAGGTTAACGCTCAGCTTTGCACCCAAGGCTTCCAGGAAAGCCGAGTTGCTTGCAGGGGTGCAAACCTGGGTCCCTTTACATCCCGACACTCAAATTCCAGACGTAGCTGCTTAAAATCTCTAAGTCTAGCAAGTTAGCAGCTGTGGACAATTTCAGTCAAATATGCGAAGCACTCAGCTAGTGCCTCTGCCAAGCCCGATCCACCAGGATAAATGCCTGACTTCCCCCAGACACCGTGCGCCTCCTTTCTCCCCATCAGCTTTCACTGAACTGCGCTCACCACAACTTCGGGCAGCGCGCAGGAATGGCTTCCACAACAGTCCCCTTGGAAAACCCCGAATCACCCCAAATCAGACCTAGCACCCCAAAGGAGGACAGTGAGGCAGAGTCTCCGACCCCCCCGGATGAAGGCAGTGCCTTGCTACGCATCACTGAGGGCCCCCACACACCGGAGCTGACGGCAGCAGGCACGGACACGGGGGACCTCGCCAACAGTTTACTCCAGGAGATTGTTTTCCCCCTTTTGTAGGGGATGTAAGAGCCTTCTGCTGCCACGGGGCGAGCAGCACAGGATGAGAGTTAACCACCACCCGACCTTTTGCGTAAGCTCCAAGCCAGCTCCACCACAAGTAAAGAAAGAACGAAAAATAATCTTGAAAACAACGCAATCGCGCTTGACAAACCGAGATGCCATCAATTCAGAAGGGTAAGAACCCTGTTCCTGTTTTCCTAGCAATGCAACTGCGAGCCAAACACAGCATTACAAGATGCAGAACACCAGGTAGTTATAAATGGATTGGCTTTCCTGGGTCATGATTTCCAGATGAAATAATGTTTTCTTTCAGGCAAAGCCGCTCGGTCTTTAAAAACAACAGGAAACTATCTTAAAACAAATTCTCATGCCAAAATTGAGCTTTGACATATGGAGAACGATTGGAGGCAACGCACATTTCTCATTAAAAACTCTTGCTTCTAATGGACAAAGCCAGCAACGAGTACGCCGTCTTGCACGGGGCCTGAAGTACAGAACCAAGCTCCACTGAAGATTGCATATTGTGCAGCTAGTTCAGAAGCCAACGAGGTCGGCCGTCTGGCGTAGTCGCCACAAGAAAACACGAAGAGTGAAGCGAGATAGTATCTCTCCGCAGACATGTCTCACAATTAAGAGGGAGTGCAGAGAAACAATCGCGAAGGAACCTTCATGAGAACCTGGCACGCTCTCATTTTTCCCCAGGCGCAGAGCGAGGACATATTCAAAGCATTCAAACCTGCCCCGGGTTTCTTGTTGGGAAATGCTGCTCGGCTGTGGCGAGTGTGCCCTGACCAGCGCTCCAGGAACCTCTGGCATCACGGCCCGGGTTCAGCTCAGCAGCAGGGGAAAGCACCGCAAACCCGAAGGACATCGTCGTCGTGCACGCTGCCTCCGCGTACGCGGGCTCTTCCAGTCATGGGTGGTGGTTTTTTGTTTTGAGGAAGGTGAATCTGAACTCTGCCTTGCAGCTCTGTATTATTCATTACATAATTGCAATGTTTTATTAGAAATATGATCTATTATAACCTTGAATACAGTAACTTAAATGACTTTGAAAATTAGATTATTCTGATTATTAGAGAAGTGAGAAAGGTACTAAACATTTGTAAGACTGATAATCAATCAGTGTATCCATCTGAGTGCAATAAAAATCAATCAGGAGCCAGTGCGTTTAAATCTAATTTTTTAAGCATGACATTTTCTTCTGAGTTTCTTTTTTAAATGTCACCCTCTTCTACCACAGTGATTGATTCTATCCCCAGGGACAGTTAACTCCGACTGTTTTATTCATAGCACACAGATCTTGTATCCACATTCTCTTCTAAATATCAAATTAATCACAACAATAATATTTTCGTCAAAACGCGAAATTCAGAAGCACACATTCAAAGCGGTACCAAACACAACGGTACGTTTAAACTGGTTCAACGAACACGACGCTTTTAACTAGCAAACGATGTATTTTAACACGGAAAATGGGGGAACGTTGTGTCCCTTAAGTTCTCTTTCCCCCCCCCAAGAAAGCGAAGGCCAAGGATTTGCTTGTTTAAAACATAATCCATGCAGAAACGTTTCAGCAGTGAACAATGAATCACTAGCTATAGGGAGCCCATGAGTAATTACCTACGCCTCCAAAATAACCTTATTAGGCTATTGTAAGTATAGGGGAGACCTTTGATACCTATAGCCTAAGGGGCTCTATTTTTCCATTCATGCACAGGGGATTTATATGGTTATATCCTATTATAACCGACGAAAGCAACACATCTCCCATTTATGTATGAGGATAACTGCAGGGTTAATATATCAAGAACTGAGTTAAAAGAACAGGTTTCATTACATGAATGAATGATACAAATGGATGCGCTACAGCTTTATTCAACTGGCCTGAAACTTGATCTGTGGCTTCAAGGATTCCATCAGCCTGAAAATTTTATTTTTGACATGAAATTTGGCACCTGCTGGTGTCACATCCCTGAAATATCAGTAGATGGAATGAGCAAAAAAGGAGTTTCTAGTCCCTTGAAGAAAAACAACACTGATCGAACTCAGACGTAGGAACGAAATAACCAAGCCAGAGCAGAACAATAAGCTAAGAGAATACCCACTGGAAACAGCTGAAAGGTTTCTTATTAATTTATTATTATTTTCAAGATAAATAAGGAAATGGCACAGAATCATATTTATTTATTTGTTTTGCTTGCTTGCTTCTTAAATAACCTTTTTATTTATTTATTTATTTATTTTTCTTTTAAGAGATATGGAAACAAAAACATCTGCCATGCTTTGGATATCTAAAACTGCCAATCCAAGACCTGAAATGGACTGAAAACAACAACAAAAACAAACTGGTTCTAAAGCCTATTTTGGAAGTGAATGTGGGAAAACTTAGAGAAGGCTCCTTAAAGTGTTTCAGCTAGAAAACAAAAACAAAAACACAGAAAGCTTGTCAACTACTTTCAGGCCTAGGGGTATCATGATAAAGTCTACCTGTATGTTCACTACATCGTTTCAGGGCTGGTTCCAGTTCTGCAGAACGTGCCCAGCACAAGGAGAACTGTTCAAAGTACAAAAATCAGGACTCCAGAAATACAAACGGAAACAAACCCCACGAAGCAGGTCCTAAACAGAAATGAGAAATTTCAAAGCTGACAAGCTTAAAAGAAAGCATGCAAATGAGTGAAACAAACCCAGCAGAAACAGCAGGCAGGTGTGACAGGCAGATGAGGCAGTAAGTGGAGCAGCTTAGAGCCAGGATATACAGGGCATGGAACGTGTGCCATGGGCTGAACAGAAGGCAGACTCCTTCATCTCCCTACACATTGTAATCAAACTAGACGGAGAGACATGATTACACATTAATGATAAACTGTTTAAATAGCATCAGGCCTGAGATTTCCATTCTCCGAGTGCTTTAATATCACCAACTAATTACCTCAATGAAACAGGATAATCCAGAAACTCTTAGAAACTGAAGCTTAATGAGCTTCCAAAGGCCACCATTAACAAGTTCAAGTAGAATAAATCCCAAATATTTCCTGTGAAGGCCCACCAACATATCTGCAATGGAAATAACCAACCCATGACCCGTTGACTAAGACACAACTTAGCCACTCATGCTTCTGTCTGTATTACACATAAGCATCACCTCAAGTTCCTTATTGCCAGAAATTTCCGTGAGATGGAGCTCCTCCACAGGCAGGTTCCACAATGTCCTCATTCACCTAGTGCTGTTGTTGAAATAATCTACAAAAGTAGATTAAACCCTCCCTGCTCATGCCCTGCCCCATCTCTCCCCCAATATCCTGCATGAAATCAGTCACTTCCTTACTGTGATGTAAAAAAACCACATTTTTTATTAAGATCCACCATGGCACCTGCAACTGGCTTTGCAGAGTAACAGCATCACCTGGTGGATATTGGCAGCCATCCCTTTCCCTGGTCAGTGCTGAACTCCAAAGGAGCTTTGGGATCAACCACTTCATCCCGGGAGGTTTCCCAGTCTTGCAGGGCTGCGACTTGCTGCACAGTGCCGACCTGGGGGAGAATCCCCCTGATACTAAAATCCCCAGGGAACTGAAGCATCGTTGTGGTTGCCATCCACTTTTTCATCTGCCAAAATCCCAGTGGATTTACTAGTAGCTTCTTCAGCTGTCTAGATAAAATTCTGCATACAGCTGGTTAAACTGAAATAGTCTGGGGAACTGGACAGCTTTTATGGAACAGCAGTGTCTAAACACATTAGCTAAAAATATACACAACCACAAACACGACGTGATTATTCTTTCTCTTCCTCACAGCTGAAGTGACTAAATGCATACACAGCAGCTGAAAAACACTTCTAAATAGTCAGCCTGACATTAAATTTCTATTAATCTATACTACAAAAAATAGCACAGTTGTTTTTCACGGGCTGGGTAAAGAAAAATTCCTAAATTTCAAACTCTGAACTTTCAGTCAGAAGTCACTAAGAGGCCATTAAATCTGTCTCATCTGATTTCAGCTGTTCAAGTGCCCTTTCGAGCTACCTTCTCAAAGCAACTGCCCTTTTGAGCTACAATCTTGAAGTCTGGTACACTAACTCTTTATGGATAACCGATTACAGGTAAAAATATCCTGAACCTGACCTTTCTCTCCAGGGTCACCAAAAGGTAAACCAGTCTACTCATCTACAAATATTACATTAATTTCTCTTATGAGACAGTCATGGTAGTAGGATGGCTCGCAACTGGGAGAACTTGGGGTTATCCAGTGTCATCAATTCAATTTGTTGGACATTATCCAGGATTGCTGATGGCAAGGAAAGTGCACTGCTGTAAACTAAAACCAGACACGGCACTCTGTTTCTGCCCGGTACCTGGCCTGACTGTAGCCCTTCGTACAGTTCAAAGTGCTACAGCTATTTTATTTCTCATCCTAATGGGCATGAACAAAAAGAACTTGATTTGCTTGTCGCTTAACCGGCAAGCTACCTATTACGACAAATTGCAACTTCTTTCCTGGAAGCATCTTTAACAAACTTTTTATAACAAAACAAAGTCACTGGAATAGGCTGCCCAGGGAAGTGGTTGAGCCACCGTCCCTGGAGGTCTTTAAAAGACGTTTAGATGTAGAGCTTAGGGATATGGTTTAGTGGAGGACTTGTTAGCATTAGGTCAGAGGTTGGACTCGGTGATCTTGGAGGTCTCTTCCAACCTAGACTATTCTGGGATTCTGTGATTCTGTAACTTTCCAATAACAAGTGTGTTAATTCAATATAATGAATGAGACTCAGCTGTGGTACAAACCTAGACTTTCTGATTACACATGAAAACAGATTGTATGGACAGCAAATCAAAAAGCTACAGTTCTGTTGGGGGAAAGAAAGGAGATGAGCCGGCACCCCTTCCCTTTGGTCACACACGGCCACTCAGCACCCAGGGCAATGGCTCCCGAGGAGGATGAGCAGGAACACCAAGGAGGCGTGCCATCTGCCTTCTCCCCTTTCATTAAGGCTGGTTTCATGCAGCGAATGCAATTTGGCTTTCCCCAAACAGGGTTCACTCCGATGTTATTCACCAGCTTTAAAAATAACAGCCCCCACTTCGCACCACTACTGCTTAAGTTGTGCAGTGGAGCTACTCCACCGATCTCAGCAGAGTCCTATTAGTGTAAAACTACAGTAACGTGGTGGGAGATCAGACCTAATATCTCTATCTGCAGATGGATAATACCGTGTTCATAGCTAAGTTTCATTTCTTTGTTTTGCCCCCAAGGCTAAATTTCACATTTGTACCTCCTGGTGTCTTGTGCGATTGTGTAAAGGTGCATCGAGCGGGAGAGCTGCCAACTGACAACACATTTGAAGAGGCCTGCGTGCGCCGCGTATTTCATCAAGCACAAAGAATACATCGCCTCGTGCAACCGTAAATTGAGCTCATGAAGGTGGAGGAACAGTTGTTCCAGATGCGTTTTGAGAAGGGGAGCTGTAGTCTTGAACCACGGTGCTAGCCTGCGTTACAGCCTAGGCAGCTTGCTGCCCTGGCCTCCCACTAAGCCAAGAATAATAAAATCAGGCAAATAGCTCAGCTCCTATTTACCTATTCCTCTGAAGGTAATGTGGAAAACACGCCACTATGAACACACAGATTTTTTTTCCTAAGGATAAAAGCTTGTTGATACGTTTGAAAAAAAAAAAAAAAAGAAAAGAAAAGAGAGATCGGGAGGTTATTTTCAGCTCTCAGTGCTTTCAGGAAGACGGTGCGGCTCTGCAGCAGGGGGAAGGCAGCGCTCAACCTCCCTGCCAGGGCTGCTGCCAGATGACCTGCTCTGCCGGGAGAGGCAGCCTGGCAGCATGAGATGGGAAGGAAAGCACTGTATTTCTTAGCTAGGTGGACGTAAAAGCACCGGAAGAGCAGATAAAAAATATAATGCTGAAGTCTTATATCTATGTGCAGTCCCACACAGCTGCTGGGCACATGGCAGCATCTGCCCATGGACTTGCTCTGCAACTGGGTCCTATTTTTCATTAACAATGCTTGCCATTAAAATGGTTTTGCCATAATACTGAAGGAATCAAATGGTAAAATAACATGCTCAAACAATGCATTTTGCTTACTTCTGCTCCCTTTCTAAAATCTGAGCAATTGGAATAAAAAATCTGTAAATTTGTTTGTGGGGAGTTCTTACTTTTTTTTAAAAAATTATTTACATCATCCTTTTTTTTTTCGCAAACCATAACCTAAGGACAAAGAAAAGACAGGTCAGGGGGCTGCTTTTTACTCCCAGCCACAGGACTGTCTGCTCTGTGAAGGCTAAACCGAGCCGCAACACGTTCCCTGGTCAATGGGAATAACACACGCCGGCCGCGTCGGGCTGGGAGCTCTTGGCTGGCCACCTCCCCAGCTTCCCGTAAATGCAGGGCTGAAGCTGGTGGCTGACACAGGTAAACAAATTCACTTTCAACCTTGGCATCTCGCTGCCCGCTCTGAGGCGCTGCACAGGCAAGCTGAGGCACTTCAAATGCTTCTGCGTCTCTCTCGCAGCTCATGCCTGGGGTCTCTGAGCTTGGGAGAGCACCAGGTTTACTGCGACTCTTCAAAGAGGAAAGTACATAGTAGACAAAGACTGCTGCTTGTGTGTTCAATAAATACTGTTCCGTCCATAATTCACGCAGGCAGAAATGCTGCTTTTCATGTATGAATGCAGATCCTCCAGACATCTGCGCTCGTGCTTTATGTAGTGGCAGGAGCATTGTGGCAGTATGGGGTCTAATTCCCTCAACACACCTGCAGAAACCTCAGCTGCTTCAACGCTCCTGTTAGGACATGAATCACTCCACAAGCCTGCACCTAATTATCAGTCTGTCTATTTTGATATATTCTATCTTTTATGTACAATGCCAAAGAAGTTCTTTAAAATATGTTCCAGCTACTCTTCTATTAAAAAAGAAAAAAAAAAAAAAAAAAAAAAAAAAAAAAAAAAAAAAAAAAAAAAAGCTTTCTTATTTGTGTCTTAAGTTCTGAAATAATAGGAGCAAGTGGAACACATTATTTAAAAAAGAAGGCACAGTAGCTACTATAGGATGGGCTTAAAGAACTTAATTCTGCCAGACAGGGTCAAGTAGCATCAAATCCGGACTTCTCCATAAGATTTTTTAAAATATCCCCAGTAATGCCAGCACATAACCTTTCCACATTAAGTGCTTTCACAGCACACCAGACCAGTCTGATCTAGCAAACATACAAGGAGCAAAGCAGACAGACACTTGTTTCCAGGAAACAGCAAGATACTAAAAAAAGAAGCCTTTTTATTGTTGATTTGAAATCAAAGTGATTACTGAGGCCATTGCAACTTCCAGCACAAGCCTTACTGCACACAAGGGAGTTCGTTTTGAGAAGGCAAACAGGCGGCGGGTCACCACAGAGTTAACTCAATAAAATAATAATTTCTACTTGGATAAACTGACCTAGTTTTCCCAGACTTCTCTATGAAAACAAAGGATGCAACTTGGACACTAGATGACGTCTGAAATGGAAGCCAAGAGCTGGGTAAGGAGCCTGGACTCAACGCACAGCTGGCCCTTTATTAAACGAGGGTGGTGGGCCCTGGATGACAGAAGCTTGCATTTCAGACAACTACTGCATGGCATAGGATTAATTGGCATTGCTGGCAATTTCTGCTCACACCTTAACTCACTGAGATGAGGACAAAACATCCACAGCCTTTGATAGTGCAGGATGGGGCCCTGGACTTATCACACACAGGTTTGGCACCTCCTTTAGAAAAGACGTCTCTAAGAAGATGACTTTTCAGGAGAGGTCTTCAGGACATTGCTGCTGGGGAACACCCCTGACAGGCAGCACGAGCTGGAAGTTGGGATTTCCAAAAGCAGAGCTTTGTTCAGTTTGTGGAAGAGCCCAGGAACAGCTGCGGGACTGTCCCGAGCCGCAGGCCGCTCGGCAGACATGTCGCAGGCCAGCCCGGCGGGGCCCGGGACACGCAGCTTGGAGGACAGGAACCGACAAGGATCCATGCCGGCCCCCTCGTAACTCATCCCGAGCTTCTGCAAATCTGAACAAACCGCGGTGCCGACAACTATTCGTTTTGGGACTCGAGAGAGTGCTATTTTTCAGTAAATGCTGTTGTGCTGGAACGCCTCCAACCAGCTGAAGTTAAACAATTTGCCCTGAGTAAATCTTCAGTGGAGGGAAAACCTAAATGCATGAAGAGAAAGAGGCCTGCCTCCCCCTCTTTTCTAATCCATCGCACAGCATTAGATTAAATACTCATTATAAATATACATAATAAAGTGTTAAGACTGGGATCCCCTTAATTGCCTTACTCTTCCTACATTTCCTGGTTTCTAGGGAGTATTTTAAAATGTTCCTCATCCATTATCGCACGGCTCATTAGCCACATGGTTATCTTCCCACCTCATCCCCCAAACTAAGAAAAAAGACCCCAAAACTCACAGGGCTTAATTCTGCACGCCCTGTGGAAGGCAGTTAATGTATCTGTATGGTTTTATATATGTTCACGCCTTGCCATGCATAAATTACGCTAGGAAAAATGTTCCTAATAAACTAGTAAAATAACTAATAACCAACTTAGAAAGCAGCAGGAAATGTTGCCAAGAATAGGTTTTGACTGTCTCTTTGGTACAGGAGTACTTAAGCCCTCAGCAGAATTAAAGGAGTAAAGTATTTCTGCTTATTCCCTTCTTTTCATGTACTTTTCTCTTTATAGGAGAGGGTTGAGCATAATGGAGTTGTCTTACCTTAATAACAACTACCTTCTTGCCTTTATTTGTTCTATTTTATTATTATTATTATTATTATTATTTGCACTCCTTTTCAATGTAAAATTATTTTCTGGATGTTCTGATTTAGTAGCAGTGTTCATCTGAAGAGGCACCCAAAGGGAAAAAACAAGTACTTATACATTAAGCTTCTCCTTCAAGCTGCAGAAGGAGGCAAACTGAGCGCCCTCCTTGTAGAAGAAAACTGTCAAAAGGCTCTAACAAATTAACAGCTTTCCATGTCACTTGTTACAGGGATCTGGACTGTATGAATTTGATCCCTGAGCTCTCGATGGCACAATCAGACAATGTGACAGTACAGCATGGACTGCAAGACAGTATGCAGTGAGGTCTGGTCTTCCACACCCAAGTTTATGAGACATCTAATTTGAAACACGAGAGCCCAGGCTTACTCCCTGTACAATGGAGATAGATCAGCATCGTTAGAGAATAGTTCAAACTTCACTAAAATCTTATACTCTCTCTTCCAGTTTCAACAAATCTGTATCAAAAAAACCCCACATCCTCTTTGATAAAATTTCAGAAGAGACACTTTTTTGAGTAGCTCTTCTCCACTATCTCTACTAGAAATAAAATAAACCATCTCACAGATGACCTTGAAGTAGTGTTATGGCAAGCAAAACAGGGTCAAGTTACTCCTTGCATGGGAAGAGCAGCTCACACAGCTACAGTACAGTTAGGGATGCTGCACACGCAAGGTACAACAGCTTAGCATGAAGGATGCTCACAGATTTATCTTCCTGGGCCTCCTCTGTTGAGGCATCTGTGTTACAAAATGGGTAAAATCTGTGCAATGCCAATTTCTGTCTTCTTGGTATGTACAGAAAACTCTCATGCATTAGCCAAAATAAACATACTCAGAACGATGAAAAATAATTTCCAATCTTTACTGTGCCACTGGGACATCCTCTAAAAGAACACAGCATATGAAAACAAGTAAAAGTACTGTGCACTATAAAAGCCCAGGTAACTCATGGATTCTTACGAAACATTATGGTACTTCCATAAACCCCTGCAATTCTTGACAATTTCCGTTTTTCCCACATCTCTTCCATTGTGTCACCATTTCAATACACATAAAACAGTGCAAATCGTAACTGGCTAGCTGGAGTTAAAAAGAAAACAAATGAACCAGAACTTTTTTCAGGACAGATGAGAAGTAGTAAAAGGTTTGCAGCAGCACTCGGGGTTGACCAACATTGGGAAACCTGCCAATGACTGACACAGGAGGAGACATAGCAGGTGAGAACAGCACCTCCAGATCGACTGGAAAGTTGAAGCATTATGGTCTCTCTCTCTCTCTCAATTGTACTGTGGTCTCTTCACCAAAATTATCTGTGAAGTGAATGAAGCCAGAGATAACAGAGGTAACATGGCACCCTGAGCCATTTGATGAATTACATGTGTACCCATGGCTAAAGAAGAGATGCAGTCATGCTTGCAACATCTTTAAAAAGCTTTCCCTCATCTTCCAGTATCACTCAATTTCTATTTGTAATGTTTTAATTTGTTCTCACTTCTAAATTTTGTCATTTGATTTAATGCTTTCTTTTCAGACTCTCAAGTTTTACGGGAAGAGTTTCCCAGATTTCCATTCCCTGAGTTCTGACTCCAAGAAAAGACCGAAGGTATAATTATCAACCTACTTAACGTGGCAAAGAACAATCCCAAATGCAAAATGCGTGACACTATGCCAGCAATCCTTCTTCCCACAAGCTTAAAGACTAAAAATGTTTAAAAATATAATGCGCTGAAAACGATACAAATGTAATACGCTTTGTTAGTTTGTCATTTTAAATGGTTTGTAAAGTCTTCCCTCAGAGGATTTGACTTAAATCATTCATTAACTTGAGGCTGATGGCTTTGTCCTGGAAAGGGGGAAGAACATGAATTTCTGAAGTGTAACCCAATTTCCTAACACTAACAAAAACAACCTGATAAAATTCAGTTACCAAAAGCATGCATCCTACTCCAAGCAGAAGCGTAAATAAATTAATTACAAAGTGAGCTCAGTCAGCAAAATCCAGTTTTATGAGGAGTGTAAATTAACATTTCACTTGCTTAAAAGTTTAAAAAAAGAAAGCAAGAAAGAAAAGTAGGTCAGCATGTTTCCCCAGCATGTCTTTCTGACTCCATTAAAACTGTCTGTCAGATGACTAACCAAGCCTGTAATCCAACTAAAAGCATGTTTGCTTTCTGTTGCACTTTTTTGCCAGGGGAAAGGAAGAATTCCACTCAGCTTTAACTCTGAAATTCAGGTAAACATCTTGAAAAGTCAGATAATTTCCTCGCATTTACCTACCAAATCCATTTGTATCGACAATAAGCAACTGGTTACGGATTCACGATGCTGAGAAACAATCCCACAGATGATTAAACGCTTATCTGCCTTAGGCACTGCCCACAGCGCTATAAACTACCCTTTTTTTAAGTCAATTTCAGAACTGCCTCTCCGTGTGATTGACAGACTTTTCATCAGACTTCAAAATTTAGGGTTTTCATAAGACTGAAAAATTCAGAATTTTCACATGAACGTGCCAATATGCAAAGTAGTCCTGGAATAAGGTGAGACAGGACAAAACTGTTGCTGTTAACTTTTACTGGGCCAAAGGCATCTGAAAAATCCCAACACTTTATGATCTTTCTCTTTCCTTTTGCTAGTATTAACAGCAGAATGCTATTTAAGTTAGGATAGGAAGGGCGTTATTTCTCCTGCCATCTAACTTTAAAAAATCCTGCACACTTTCCATGTGAGCACTGAAGAACTGGAGATTAACTGTTCCGATGTATTTTAAATTGAGCATGTGATACCGAGTCAACCCGAAAACAAATCACAGCTATTTTTAGAGCACAGTCCTAGGGCTGCTAGCATCCCTGCAGGAGGAACTGCAGTGTGTCAGCTGGCTTATCACTGGCGTGGCAATGGAAAACTCCCTCTGCTGCAACAATTCATGCAGTGGGTGAAAGCAAGCCATCTGAGCCTGACAGTGTCAGCAGAGGGAAATCCATGGCCTCGTCTACTGAAGTAAAGATTTTCTTAGAGAGTTTTTCAGAGCTCAGTGTTTTCTGAGTGGCTTCTTTTTATCTTCCACGCCATCAGCACGGGAGTCAGTCTCCACTGAGAGGCCAGCACAGTCTTTGTTTCTTTGCAGCCTGCAGAGAAACTCACCCTGTGCAAGACCATCTCCACCGAAGGGATCACGAGGAAAACGGAGGGGTAAGTTTACAAATACAAAACATCAGGAAGATGTGCGTGTTCTCACATATGTTTCTTCTACAAGGAAGGACCAAGCACGTGTCTCTTCTGACACTGAGTCCTCCAGGCACTTTTGGGTTGCTGCTGCTCAGACTTCTCAGAACTCTTGGGAACAATTTATTGCTCTTCTCATGAACCTTGGCTACGGCAGATAACATTTTCAGGTTGGCCTGACAACCAAGTAAGCCACGTTTAGCTTCAAGGTCCAGGACACTGGCAATTTGCTCGTTCCCAGACTGATATTTATCTCATCAACATTTCTTCATCCCTCAGATTCAACATCCCAAAATAAGAAAAGCGTTCAAAGGGAGAAAAAAATGCACAGCAATAGGCAGCAGGGAGACCGCAAGGTGCCAGTAGAAAGCACAACCAAACGGCACAATGGCAATTAGGCGAAAGAGATGCATCAAAGACGCCCCATGCCCCTGAACAAGAAAATGATCCGAATGAGGAATAGGAAGCAGTGAACTGAGTGCATAAAGAAAGAATGGAGGCTCTGAAACAAAGCTTTTGAGGTCATGGGATTGGGGTCTCAGCAGTTATGTCTGCATGACCAAGCAAGCGTGGCCTCAGCCCTGTGCTTTGGAGCGCGTGGGCTGGGCAGGGACAAGCTACTCCACATTTCCCATCTGCTCTTACAACAACATTGCCTGGCACAAGGCAGAGAGGATAACCCAGGGCTTTCCTGCCATGAAAACAGTGGGGATACTAAACTCAAGCAGAGGTAGAGGCACTCTATAATAAATGCATACAGTCAGCATCTTTGTATGTACGACTGGGAATAATACTACAGTAACCCCACACACCCCACAAAACTGAAGTGAGGGACAAGAAATAACAGAAAAAGGCCACAGAAATAATCATATCCGCATGAAGTGAAAAAAAGGAAAGGTGTGAAATGAAAGAAGTCTGAAGTTAGGCCTGTTGCAGTGCCGCTACCCGTCCCCACAAGAGTCAGACCTCCGGAGGAGGTGGCGTGTGGCTAGACTGCCACAGAAACCTGACCTGCTAACATCAAGAGAGGCATTAGCCAATCTACGGCTCTGATTAGATGTGCTCCCTTTAAAATAAGAAGGGGTTCGATCGTGTCAGGGGACTTTGACAAACCACTGAATAGTAACACGTACTTCACTTGAGTGTGCTGCAGATTTAAGTCCTGTCTGCTGTGTAGAAATTAGACTGTATGTGCTTTATACTTTTCACTGGCTCTAGTTATCTCTGAGTTTCACCTATTTTGAAAGAAAAGTTATGCATACTCTTTGTCATCCAGCTGAATTCCTTCCACAGGAGAAGATCAAGAGGCGTTCAGAAAGTCCAGAAGTTCGTAACATCTAATTGACACCTTTTCTTTTCTTAAAAGCCATCTGTTTCAGAGCGTTAGAGGGTAGTGCAGTGAAAATGATTAGCATAATAACTTCAGAAGTGCCACAACTTTAATAAAACACCTTGTTAAGCAAAACGTAAGAAGGGCGCACATTCGCAGTCGTGGAGGATTAGAATTTATGGACGCGGACAAAGGCTGCAGAAAGCATCTGAGCCCCGGTAACTTCTGCGAGGATCCGTGTTGTCATAGAGACAGCAGAGAGCTATGAAAAGTTCACCACGGTAGCTATACCTTAGTGAATAAGTCTTAATGTAACTTCCAGCTGAGGACATGTAATCAATCTCCGTATGAGCTTATTGAAGGAATTCCCTTTATGCTTACTCAGTCCTCAAGAGCCCAAAATGAGGGAAAAGGTTTTAAAATATATATATTTTATTACTTCTAAAGACAAGCCAAGGCCCAGTGCTTCCACTGGATTAAAGGGAGGGAACAAAAAGATAACTGTTTCCTTTGAACAAGAAACGATGTGAAACATGGAAAACTTGACAAAGACATTCAATAATATATATATATATTTTTTAAAAAAGGATGGAAAGAGTAATTCTAGGGCAGCCAGGCAAGACCAACCATGTGCAGTGGTGTCTCCTCTTTCCGCCAGAGACTTCCACACTGAGGTGGCCCCAGAATCTCACCGGTGCTCTTCTCCCCACACCAGGTCTGCCTGCCTCATTCCCTCTTACACTACCAAACGCAGGAGTTTCCCTGCTCCTCCTTCTCTCTCCATGCCTTTCTCCTGGCATCTCCCTCCCTGGCAGTGCTCGACTCCTGGTTTATTTTCCTGGGGGGCAGAAGCACCTTCTCTCCCTCCCTGGGTCCCTTCTCATGTCTCCAGGCTCAGTTCCACCACCTGGGAGGTTTGGGCCGCTGGTGCTGACAAAAAAGAACAGAGAAACTGTGCCAGGGGTTGTTTGTTGGCTAGGGTCTTCAATTCTTAGCTTACACAATTACGGGTTTTGTATGTGAGGAAGAAATGGCAGTGCTAGCGTGTCATGATATAAAGCTGCAGCTATTTGCGTAATGCCTGAAAGGCAATGAGCAGAAGAAAAAGAGAACCTCAGAACTCTATTCATACTTCTCCCGAACATTTTAAGATATAAAGATCAGACTAATTACCAAATAGTCTTGACTTGAGCAGGGTTCACTAATCATGCTCTGCTTGAGGAATTAGGAGAGAATTTACTTAGCCACATCATGAAAGGTGCCAATAAATTGTTCAGCTGGAGAGTTAACATAATAAAAAAAATCATTTTTTATGTTATTTTCTTTAGCAGTTTATTAATTGCTGCCTGAAATACTTTTCTGAAACACAACGAGCTGCAAATGAATTCATGGGCTATTAATCTGCTGTACATGGCACTGGAGGGAAAGCTCATTAGGTGAGTTGATGCAATTACTGCTATTACATAACCATCTTCACAGAACATAGAGTAAATTATGAATAATAACATTCAACCTAAGTTGCTCCTTCAAACATTAAAGCTGGCAAGGGAAAGCCGTGCAAAATCAGGGGGAAAGGCTCAAACACCAAAGAGGCAGACCCCTCTGAAAAGAAGAAAAGCAAAGCAGCTCTGCTTCTTTTAAGACACCAAATCAGCGCAAAAAGCAAAAGATGTTTATTTAACTATGGGCAACAGCGTGCAACAAGTAGATTACGGTAGAATTTTAATCATATATAAAACATTTTCAGCCACCCAGCATAACAAAGTGTGCATTATCTCTGGCCGAGGACAGACTGCAAGGACTGTCCTGTTTTTTATAGCTGGGAGATCCTTCATGTTGCGTTGCTGTGATCTTATAAAATCCCCCCATCGCCGGGACGGAGCATTTGGCATTAATTTTTGAAAGCTTCCAGTTTCTCAGACCGAAAAAAAACAAATACAAGCATTCCTATCTGATCAGAAACTGAAAAACAAACGTAACTTTAATGAACAATATGAAAAAAATGGGATCTGTATGGCTTGTTCACTGTTTTCCCACTATCCAGACACTCAAATTCTTAATTTCTTTGGTATTTTCACAGTTTGCCTCTTTCGCCTTCAAAGCACTTACAATACAAAGTCTCCCAGCTCCTGTAAAAAGGGTCATCATTTTCACCTATCAAGATAGGAAAACTAGTCTAATCAGCTTGTAACACTTGCAGAGAGGAATTAGTCCCAGAACAGAATTCAGGGTTTTGTGATTCCTACTTTGATATTTCAATCATGCCTCTTGAGAAACCAATGAGTGTCAGCAGGCAACGTAACTGCTCTGGAATGTCTGAAGAAGCCCCCAGCCACTGCGTGGTATTTAGGTACCTAGTTAAAAACCTAGCCCATAGCAAAGCAGAAGCAATTCTTAAATCCAGTACACTTACTGCTGGGGAAAAAAAGGAAAAAAAAAAAAGGAATTAAAAACACTTCAGTTCTGAGTAAAAGCATTTAAATGAAGATTTCATGCATTTTAATTAATTCAAGTCAAAATTACGTTAGTGCATCTGCACGAGCTTCCAAAACGTAACTACACAGACTAGCCCTCTCCTCAACAACTCACTGGAGATGGAATTGCAGTTCAGCAAGGGGCCTGGAAGAAAATGAAACAGGCACATAGAGTGAAAAATACAAACACGGCAGTTCTGTAAGTTGATGTTTCCGGGTTGCTGATTTAAACCAGAATTAAAATAAGTAAATCAATTCATTCTATTGTTCGGTAGCAGAATGTAATCGCATGTTCTGAGAAACACGGACATTTAAATATTATAAGACTTTGAAGTCTGTGACAAAAAGCAACAGACATTTCTGAGCAAGTTTTTTAAAAAACAACAAATACAGAACACAAAATCTGGATTCTCTCCACTTCATGGTAATTCCCCTGCATTCCCTCCCTTCCTCCAGGGAAGTTAATTGTAAGCAGATTTACAAATCTGAACATTGCTTCAGTGCACTGAAGCAATGTGGAACAACAATTCTGTGCCTTTATAAACATAATTTTGCTCTATTAGAGCTCACTGCGGATGAGGTTGGTGCCAGCACAGAGGGCTTTTCTGCACCACACCACGGTGCATGGGCTGGGTGTTTGTCTGAGAGGGCCCCAACAGATCGACAAGCACAGTGGCGGTCCTCGCAGGCTGCAACTTTCTAGAAGAGGGAGGATGGAAGTGGAATCAGCTAGGCTAAGCTGAGCAGTTGTGGCAGAAAGGAGCTCCATTTTCCTTCCTCCATATCCTGGAATAAATCCAGTTTAGATTTTCTTTAAGGGAAGGTTTCACCTTACAAAGCACACATTCCAGCATCCTCCTTGAAAGACCCCCTATCATTTCAGACTTGTGCCCAGTTTCCCACACGCTCCCTTAATTGTGCGCGGCAGCACCATTCGCGTGACCCCGCGCTAGCTCCCAAGCACTGAGGTCCACGCATCCCGACAACAGACTGCTTCTTGCTGACACCTGGGGTCAGGCCAAGGATGATGCTTCAACATCAGCTTAGAGATCACGTAATCAAAGGGCAAAGGTTAGTTTCCTAAGGCTCTCCATCACATAATGAGCCACTGTCAGCCTCAGCAGCCTTCTCACTTCAGTGACAGCAAAAAAAAAAATAAAAATTGTGTGACTTCAATTGGTCTCTACATGTCAATTAAAAAAAAATAATAATAGACTGGAAGGGTAAAATGGACAGAAATGTTTTGGAGTGGGTATCAGAGCTTCAGCTGCACCTACACTCTCCTGAGCGGGCTTCTGGAGCCCCAGAAGTGAACTTACAATAAACCCCAAAGCTGAAACACCACCAGTGGAGGGGTTGGCCGAGGGCTATTTTATTTAGAGGTGCAGCTCCGGATGCAGGGGACACTCTCTCAGGAGTTTCTGAAGCAGGGGATCTGACGAAAGACAGCAGGGCTTTATTTCAAGCCCTGCTTTGCGCTGTTGTAGGATGTTAAGACAGTGATCACTACATCGCTTCCCCTCACACCCTTTGTCTCATCTGTTTGGAGCACAAACTTTGCAACAGCAACTGCACAATGAAAGACAGTCCCTGCACTAGTGCGATCCAGTTTCAGCTGGGTCCTGCAGATATTATCATAATACAAATAGCTCCACTGCTGCCCTGGAGGCGGACTTGTTATTGACCTCTCTTGATCAGATCTGGGGACTAAAATGGGGTCGAAGATAACTTTTTTTTCCCCATACGAACAAAACAACCTATAAAGAGATGCAAATTTGGTGCATTCCTTTGTCATCTCACTTCATTCTCTAAAACAAGATAAAAGCACACAAGAAATGCTCAGTGTCTGTTCTCTTCCAACACGCTGTATCTCCATCTTACGTTCTTACTTATTACACTGGCTAGGCAGCCACTTCTATCTCTGATGTTTGTGTGTAATGCTCATTAAACTCAAAAGGAGTTGCATATGTAAGTACTTTTGCATGCCCTTTAAACACAGAACAAATGAAAACACGACCAGAGCATTTAAGCACAGATTACTCTGAATGCTGAAATTTTGCATTTACTCCTCCTCAGCTCCTGGGAACAGGCCCTGTGGTTCCTATTTGTGGCTGCCCACTGTGATTACTTTCCCCATTTGGGGCTGGTTTGAACACTTTAGGCTTGTTTCCCTATGAGACTTCTCTGATTCTTTCCTCTGTCCTTTGTTTGAGGCTTTCATATTACAAGGTAACAGAACTGTAAGAAGACAGAAAAGCAAAATGCCAGTAAGTTACTTGGGGGAAAAGAAAAGCCTCCATCTCCTTTAAAAAAAATGATAAAAAAAGCCCACTGACAAATGTTCCTATGTTTACATAAACTCGTCAAGAAGTAGAGTTGAAACCTGGAGACATGTATGAAAGAAGGTCAGATAAGAAAGTAGTTTATCAAATCTCTTCAGAGGTGAAAAGCTACTGTTTATGAAAGGATAACACAGAATCACTTCAGACTTTTAAACCAAGAAAGCAAGACACACAGCGAACTGATGACATTTAAAGTAACTTCTCTATTCCTTTGCATGCACTTCTACAGAAACATCCCTGACTTCTCCCCAGGATCCTCAGTGGTCCCCCTCCAGGCTGGTATTCCCTCTTTCGGTGCCTGTGGGGGTTTGAGATAAAGGCAACTGCCAAAGGGTAATTTCACTCTGTTCACCCCAAGAAATAGGCAGACCAAAACATTAATTCTTGATGTAAAGCTCCAGCTATCCTATGAGAGAAAACTAACTATCGCCTTAAAAGCAGTTAAGTCTCTATAGTTTACGCTAAGTAACTTCGGTTAACATGTTAGGAATATTGCTGGCATTTCCAAAGCCTACTCTGATGTGACGTTACAGCATTTAATAAGATTACCATTTCACGTCAGCAGTAAAATCCTTAGGAATTCAAGGCCAGAAAACCCTGAGGTGAGGAAAGTGTTTCTTCTTCTCTCTCAAACTGCATCACGCTGGTTTTATCCACAAAAAAAGGTACAATGCACAGATATATATGCAGTCGTGTACCTAGGAATAATATCCTCCTCACTTCATCTTGCATCTTTGTGCATCTTTATCTGTATCCAGCCTACCTCCTCCCTTACTCTTGTCACGGTCCCTATCCCAGTAAACCATGCATTGTGTTTGTTATTATTGACCACTCTTTTTTGCTAAAAAGCAAAGATTCCTGGGCAGAACTATTGCTATTGTCACAGTCTGCCTTCTAGGAATATCCAGACATTTCACTTACTGTAAACGATAGCCTTAAGATTACTATTATGACAATCTACAGTAGCGTCATGCTGTGTTTCTCACCCTAAAACATCTAACAGGCAGTTAGGAGCCTTGGTCACTGGAGCCCATAGCAGCTTACATAGACCTGTCAACACAAGACATCCTTTGTATGATGATCTCCCTCCTGGACCTGTAGTTGAATGAAGTTGGACTTCATGTGCACAAGAAAACAACAAGGGCAGTAGAGCCATGGAAATCCTAAGACCTCCTAGCTCCTCCGGTTCTTGAGACTTGATGTGGGGCCATTTTCAGCAACTGCACTTTCAGATTTTCATGAGGAGAAGTTAGAAAAATTTCAGAGTGATTGTAAAGATGTATCTGGTTTGTTCTCTGGCTCCTCAGCACTCCTCCTCTGAGAGGAGGAGGAGATGGTAGGAGAGAGAAAAAGGATGCAACCAGGACAGATCAGCATGGCTGTGGGACCTATTCTGCTTCTGCCCCAGGACGCAAAAGTGAACTACTGGGAAGCGCAATGCAATTTATGAAGGAAAAATGGTGAAGATGAGAATGGATTTAAGTCACAGCTCAGTCATAAACATCTCATTAGCATTATTTTTTTCTCCAGTCTGTATGTCTCTCTAAGGAACTCCCGTGGGTGAAGTAGAGTAAGGAAGTGGTATTGGGCAATTTTCTTCCTCTCATGCTCAAACTGCAAATTTCTGTAGTATTTATTGTTGGAACTAACCTACTGAAATCATGAACATCACTGATAGAGGTAAAAACTCTCAGCAACCAAATAAATCATTGCACCAAAGATTTTTTTCTTACTGCCATCACTCCATTCAAAAATGAGAATCTTTCAAAAGCATTACACCCCTTAGAGACCTGAGAATGGCTTTTTTGGGGAGTAGTTTTCCATGCTTGACAGGGATATCAATAAACTGGAAAATGAGAAAAATCACATGCTTCTATCTGTACATTTTAAAATGCTAATTTAAAGGGCAAAACCTAGATTTCTAGAAAAGAAGACAGGGAAAGTTGTTTTTTTCATGTGTGCACTTGGCAGTACTTGTACATAGTCAGGTTTACTGGCTTTGTGGGTTTAGAAGGGGATTAACCAGCTTGTTTCACCTTTCAGAGGAGCTCCAACAAGTAAAAACAGAAGACTCAGGGCCAGTGTACCATCAGCTCTGTAAAATGTCACAAACCGGTGTTAACACCAGAAGAAGGACCTCTTGCAAAAGCACCAGCACTGGCACAAGGAGAAGGTGCTAGGCTGAAGAATTCTGTTATGTGCTGCAAGAGGGCCACTGGGAGGCCCTTGGGAAATGACACCCTGGGCTGACAGGAGCAGAACTTGCCAAGCAGCAAAGCCACAAGCTGCTCTGCATGGCTGTGGGAGGACCAAAACAGACCTTATGAAGCCAGTGCCATCTCACTTATGCCCCTCGTCCCAGGAAGCCATTTCTAGAACACGGGAGATAATCCAACCTTAAGGCAAGCATCTGTGATTTTGTTCCTTTAGGAAACCTGGTGAAATGCCCCACTCAGAAGTCGTCACATCCACACAGGTTGGCCATGTTGCACAGACAGCACATTGCACTATTTGGTCTTAAGTGACAGCATCGAGGCTGCAAAGTTAAGGACTCAGAAGTCAATAAAGTACATCTGAAGTTGTGTGCAAAGTTCAAACTCCTTTCTGTGCACGTGATTACAGACACTGGCTTCAATTGCGTAACTGTGTAATACTTTTCTTCCTTTGGGACTGTCATATATACTTAGGATATGACAAACAATAAATTGCTTCCGAAGACAACTTACATTCTTTGGACATTCCCACTTCAAAGCACTTCTGTAGTCTGCAGTACTGGCAGCGATTTCTGGTAACTTTATTGATAACACAATTTTTATCTCTATGACATGTGTAAACCATGTTCTTCTGGATACTTCTGCGGAAAAAGCCCTGAAATCAAGAAAAAAAGAAATTGAATAAACCTTTGAGCTTCCCATAAACCTTAGAGACAGACACTAACATTGCTTTAAAATAACAAAATAAAATCGAAGTTATGGTTG
Source organism: Nettapus auritus (assembly GCA_011076525.1). Lineage (NCBI taxonomy): Eukaryota > Metazoa > Chordata > Aves > Anseriformes > Anatidae > Nettapus > Nettapus auritus. Next base: position 40,493,076 of record CM021766.1, on the reverse strand, counting down.
GAGTATGGCATCTTTAAAGACTCATTCTGTTATAATTAAATTATGGGGTTTTTTTTTTTGCAACATAAAGACTCATCTCTTAACTAAAAACTAAATAATGCAACCCAAAGCCAAAATAAGCAGAACTACAACTAGTAACAGCACTCAGGAAATGAAGTCCTGAAGTTTTACATGAAGACTCGGATAAAAATGGTTTTTGCTTATGGATTTAGCAATGAGCCGGGTAAACAACAGCTTTCTTAATTGATCCACTTGGAAGTCAAATACTCATCCAACAACCAAGAGTCTCTCAGCCTAAAGATCCCATCTTTTTCTGCTAGCACAGAGTTTCTCTATAGCTCGAATGCTGCACGTAAAAAGTGAAGTAATTTGAAATCCAGGTCTTCTAGCTGTCTGAATTCCTACAACAATTAATTAGGCTTCTGCAGGTGGAAGAGTTCCAGTATCAGGTTATTGAGTTGTGAACTTGTGAAAGTCACCAATTACAGCATTTTTCTTATTGAGATACAGCTGTGAAAATAATCATGTAATTATAATGATCTTGAACAGAAATTAAAGAGAACTAGAGGTCTGGTTTGTAATTGAGGAACAACATTTGCCTGGATTCCTCCTTTGGCAAGTAAAAGAGAAAAACAGTCATAAATGGCAAGGTTAGCTGGCACAGAAAAAAAGGCAAAACCAAGTTAATTTCTTTATCTGCATTTAAAACCAACCTGTAGATAATATCATATAATAATGAAGAAGAAAAAAAAAGAGGATTACTTTAAGCATTTGAGAAATCAACCCACAGATATTCAGTGAAAGTATTTCTGTAACAGGCATCTGGACACTTGACAGTATCATTTAACCTTCTCCATCAGATTTTGAAAATCATTTCAGCGAGTGCCAGGGTCAAATTTCAGTCAACACTGCAGCATTATGGAAGAACAGTTAGCAATTTAATATTTGTTGGAGGACTTGAGAGGTTAAAACTCTTCAACCAGCCACATGTTTACACCCCACGGGGAAGTGGTAAACTCGATGCCACAGATGATAGCTCTGTACCAACAATGCATTTGTCTGAAGATGTAATCATGGTGAGCTATAAAATTGGCTCTCCTAAATGCACTCACAGAGATATGCAGTAGTTCAAAAGCCCCAAACCCTATAGTTCAGAGTTAACTGAGAGAGTTTCTGGCCATACAATCAGGGAGTGGTAGGACAGGCAGAGTCAGTAAGAGCTGGTCATAAATTCCTTGCACACCCAACATGCTATAGATGCTAATGTTATGAAAATTCCTCAAATTCACTCAGAACTGAAAAATGTCTCCTTAATCACGTAACCCCTGGCAAGAGTTTTCTGTTCTTGCACAGGCAAGCCTCATCCTGACATTAGCTTCTCTGACTTAGAAGATACTTCACACAATCATCAAAGAGCCAACAAAAAACACTTCTTTCTCAAGCTACAGGACATAGCAGAAGTATTCAAAGACAGTTGTTTAGAAAATTAAAATTATCAATAACACTGGTATCTTATATTCCACACTTTTCTCATTAACACTGCTTTAATGTTTGCAAGGAAAATACGGTGTATACATTTGTTTACTTGCTGCAAAGAAAATTTATGGTAATATCCACTTACTATTTTCTTGCTTTGATATTTCTTTAATTGCAATGCCTGGCTTTGTGGTAATTGTTGATGTCTACATCCTAAGTAGACTGTGAGAAGTCTATGACATCTTCTTGAGTTCAACAGACAGAAACTGTGAACTGTCCTGGTTCAAGGATCTCCGTACATCTTATTTAGTCACTGCTTTTTACGTGGCATGAGGTAGGGGAAGGCAAGACTGGCAGCTTCCCCTGCAGCCACTGTGGTTTAATCTATTGCTGCATGTCACTGATGGAATAAGACTCCGAATATCAGCCTGACACTGCAGGAAGCAGAATGGCCTGAATGAACAAATATGACTCTCATGCAGCATGCATCTCACCACACTGAACAACTGGAGTAATTTAATAAAAGCAACTCCCAGAACCTCCTTGTTGTCTGCACGTTCCTTGAGGCACAGGCCACCAGTCATCCATGCTTGAGCAACTTCAGATTTACTGAAACAGGCACTACTCGAAACAAAATTCAAGAGTCAAAAGTGTCACCCAATACAGAGAAGAGAGGAAACAGCCTCCCTGAAATGTACTTGTAATTCACCCAAATATAGCCAGAGGTTAATGGCACCCACTGAGTGATCATTTGTTCTGTTATTTAGACACAGGTTCTGCATCCTTTTAACCTAGGGTCTTATTACAACCCATCAGGAAGGAAAGTAGAGAAGGTTACCTCAGTCCTTAGCACACACAGTTGACCACACAGCCAAACGGAAAAAGGTGATCTGACTTCTGCAGATGACAAGCATAAAGCATTCATGAACTCATTACTAATATAAAAGGTTTAAGAGAACACACCTAGAAAAAGCAGGTATCCAGGATGAAATTAAGGGTTTCTTCAACACCCTAAGCTTCTCGGAAATATCCTACCCCTCAGAAATATCCTATATAGAGTGAGATATATAGAAGAGAGCATTGTGGAAGTTTAGACTGTTGTTTTGCAAAAAAAAAAAAAAAAAAAAAAAAAAATAAATTTATTAAAAAAAATTTTTTTTTTTTTTTTCCTGGATTTACAAAAAAAAAAAAAAAAAAAAAAAAAAAAGAAAAAAAAGTGAACTTGTTAATGTAAAAATATTCAGACGAAAGAAGGTATAATATGGTCCTGTGTAAAATGAAGGACTTGTTTCTTAGAGGCACCTCAGTGCCCACTCCTACTTTTCTACCAGACAACAGTGGGATACTTTTTCTACTAAGATGTGTGGCAAGCTCATTTTAAAACCTTGACAATATGTCACTGAACAGATTTGATCTGTCTCCGGACAGGCACTAAGAAAAATGCCCAGATTATAAATATTATTTAGTTTCTTTGCATATGAAAGCCAAAACAAAACCATCACACGGGGGTAATAGGCCATCCTTCAGGCATGAAATGGCAAGCAGCGCTTGTTTAGCTCCGTGGTTCGGTTCTGGGAGCCGCCTCCACAAACCTCACGCTGTGCAGGCACAAGCGTGGGGAGGCACTCCGAGCAGGGTCATGCCCAGATTATTTCCCAAATCTGATGGTAGGCTAAGAAAAATATTTGCTCACGAGGAAAAGCCTCTGTGCCAGATAACTGTTCAGAATGACGGGGGCTTTTCTCTCCGTATGCTTTCTCTCCCTCCAGTCTGTCTCACCCCAAGTGTCAGGTTTATAGCACAGGCCATAAACGCAAATCAGACACACTCCAGGCACCCAAAATAGCGAACACGCCTGGCTCGACGCCGTGTCACACGTGCAGCCAGCCCGAGGCCTCCGGGGTGGGTGCAGAAGACGTGATGTGCACGCAGGCCCTGGCCGCGGCAGGAAGGCAGGCTGCCATCCACTGCGGAAAATGGCCGCCTGCCGCCAGAACTGAAGGCCCGGCAGCCTGCACGCCTCCTCCTCTCTGGGCTTGCTCGTACTTTGCTACAGCAAAGCCTAAATACAAACACTGCTGAGCGTATCCCCCAGCAGGTATGTGACAGGCTCGCACTTGAACGTGGCCCTTCCTCATCCCCCAAGCATTTGACTTGTTGCACCGCTGAGGATGTGACACATCGCCCGTGGCTCTGCGGCTTCCTGCTGATCCCGTCTCACAGACCGCAGAGAGCAGGAGCGAGAAGAGGCAGGAGCCCGCCCCTGTCCCTGCACAGGTACCTGCACGTCACGCCACCTGCTTTGGCTACCGGCACCTCTGCAGCCACAGAAAATGCCCATACTGCTTATATCTTTTTTTTCCTACTCTGTGTTCACTAAAAACACCAAAGTTGAAGGCCTATGTTTTCCTCTGGTGCTTTTTGTCAAGTGACTTGAACCCTAGCTCTCAATCCCAACAGTTTCTTCAAAAAAACATGAAAGAAAATATGAATGCAACCTAACACAGAGATGTCAGAAATTCTGGAGACAGCAAACCACCGTCTGTAAACTAATCGACTTCAAGCTCTTACAGGCTTTTGGAAAACAAAGCTACTACTTCTGATAATACATTCACCTCAAAAGGAATCTGTTCTGCTCAATATTTAAATGAGGAATGTTTTATACAAATATTTTAGCATTCCTTCCAAATTAACTCCCTGTGATGGGAGATGAGACGCTCCTGTGCCAAAAACAAGCACAGATGATTCTTTGTAATTTAAAACACGCTACGAATATAAAGACAAAGACATTCTGTGAGATATAAAACATTACTGTGGTACAAAACTGTTTTTGATAGCACCTACAAAGTACTTGAAATTCAAGTAGAGAAACCTACTAAGAGCTATCAGGAACAGTGATTTGCTCTAATATTCCTCTACCCACAACTTTTGAAAGGAGCACGGATCTTGTGTTTTCTTCTAGCGAAAACAAAGAAGCTTTACAGAAATCACACTTTTGAATTAATTCTGTCCTTCCGAGCTGCTGTTACTGGCAGCCTTTACACAAAGCATTTTGGACAGACATTTCAATTTTTAATCTCATCTTTTCTGCACACCACGCCATGCTCCTCCCAAGCCCACCAATCTTGTTATCTTAATGGATGACAGATAGAGTATCACTCTGACCATGCCACATTAGGCATCCTCATTTACCCAGTGCAAGGAAAAAATGCTGAGTATAAATTATTCAGAAATCTATTGTATCAGCGTGTGTTCTCTGAGCATTCACCACTGGCAGAGCAGACAGATTATTTTTCACTTTTAATTGTGTTGATATCTTATCTGCTGCACTGAAAGCAGAGGGTGATACGTGAAACCGTATGTACCAAGCAGTGAATAAACCCAGTTTACTAGGTCTATTGCTTAAAATTAAATAGCAGATTTAGTCAATGTAACTTCAACATGACGCCAAACAAACCACCCCACCCCACTCACCACGTATTTTTGTAGTTACCTGTCAGTGTGTCAAAACTTAAAGAGCTCAATTCAGAGGATATTAACTATTTCAGTGAAATCTGGAATGCCATTATGCCACTGGTTATCTGAATACAAAGGAAGGAGTTAAGGATAAGCCCTTAAAATGATGTTAAGTGTTCAAGCTGATAAAGTCTTACAGAATTGTTAGCATGAACTGCTACCCTTACCTATCTGAGAGGGAACCTATACAGTTCCCCACCCTTCACTGCCCAGTTGATTTTGGCAAGTCACATGATTTAAAGTTGAAGTTATACCCATTACACGAAGAGATGGATCATTTGATCTCAACAGCTTTTTAAAAATATTTTGCCAGCAGAGGGTATGCCAAATCTTTTTTCATAGATGTAGCAGGCTTACAAGTTGAAAAATTGCATTGCAAGCCAGTGATAGAGTAATCAGCAGAGAAGGGCTATTGCTAGCTCAATCTGTTTAAACAGCCTGCTCAGTTCATCTGGTTCAGCTTTGATTACCCCCAAATACAACCAGCCAGCTATGACTCTTGCAGATTTAGAGGCTATTCTTTGGTAAATTTGCAAAATAAGCTTCTGAGTGAATTGCTACTTTATCGTAAAAGAAACAAAGGAGTAGGGAAGACTTTTCTGTGGTATGGTTTATCAGTCATTTATAAACTCTGACTGACTGAGCTTTGAAGGGAAAAATACAAAACAGAAACAGCTGGAAAGAAAACCCAGTTCATGACATACCTGAAACTTCTGCTGTTAGGTTTACTGTGACATAGAGGACATGTTGTTATGCAGCTTTCTGTAGGGCAAACTTTTTTTGTGATACATAACCTCTTTTCAATCTATTTATTTTAGTAATTCAAGTAACCCTCTATCCTCGCTAGCCCTGTAAAGCTTACATAGGTAAGGTAAGAACCCAGTTCCTGCTGTCTCTGGAGCATCAGCAAAGACATTTAAGCTCCCAGTGATGAGATCTGCACAAAACTACTTTGCTGTGCGTCCAGGGAACTGCACACGTGCATTCAGGAACTGAATGAGATTTGCAATATTTATATTACAAGTGGCCACAGCCAAGGAACAAACCTCACCTTTCTCACAAAGTCCTGGTAGGATCAGAGGTCAGGTTAGGGCAGGCAGAACACACCTTTTACTTGTTAACCAGGAATAATCAGGCTGATAGCATGCAATCTCACCACTGGAGTTACATAAAAAGGCTTATAAAAGACCTAAAAGACGTGGCATATGATGTTAAGTGATTCTGTACAGTACAAAAGACTGTAAAATGGCTGCAGCCAGAACACGAGACCCCAGAAGTAACGAAAGCTGCGAAAACAGCTACCTAAAAGGAAGCTAAAATAAACTTATTCTTAGCTGCAAAGCACTTTTCCAGGATGTCTGCACTGTCTATCATGCTTTGGAAGTCACGGCTCTTAGAATAAACAAATTAATTGTCTGACATTGTGGCTGGAAACCACCGCCTGCACAAAATGGAAGCCGCTACAACAATAAGTAGAGGAAGGCTTGCTGCCAGGAAGCCCAGAAATTGTGCTGATCATGTATGTCAGAGCAGGACAGCCAGATCTTTGCAGAAACAAATGAATAAACACTGTTCCACGTCCATAGCTTGTAGAGAACACCTGGAGGATGTAGCTGCCTGGCAGAAGAGGGGCAGGACACAGCCTGTGTGCCAGCCCGCAGTGGGAGCACGCTGCATGTTCTTGCTGCTGTTATTTTGAGCAGGAATTCACGTCTCACCTCAGCTAGACATTCATTCTGCAGATGAGGAGCAGCCATAGCCTTCCATGGCCAAAGGAAGAAAACAAAATTTGCTATTTAGAGAAGGTTTTTTTTTAACATAACTTGAAATACTTCATAAAAACAAGCAGCTGTTATCCCAAATCTTGCATACAGGAATACAGACCTGTGGACCCATGACCAAACAACAAAGCAGAAAAACCAGCCATGCTCTTTGTCATTACCTTTATATAAATAGAAAAGCTTGTAAGGTTTCCTGCTTCCTTAAAAAGAAAAGGCCCCAGTGGACAGGGACAGGCAGATGAGGGATGTGTCACCATACGTGAGCTACCAGAGTGACAATGCTCCTGCAAAGACAGGGAGGCCACGCTTGATAGAAACTAACAACTTCTAAGGTGCAAAAATAATCTTGGGGGCCACAGGGAGCAAGGAAAATAAAACAATTTCAGCAACAAAGTTTGAAGGAAGCTATTCGAGCTACTGATGCCCATTAGCCCTTACCCTGGCAAGGCTGGAAATGAAATCCATTTTTCATGGTGCCCTACATGCCAACACATTTTCTGATTCCAGAAGGCTTGGCCCAACGCTGAAAACATGCCCCTAGCAGTCGAAACGTTTGTTTTGTTCAGTGAGTTTGAAGCACTTCTGCTCGCAGAAAGGCAGCTACTGACAGCATGACCTCCAAACACAGAGAAGGAGGGAGAACGAGTGCGATCTGCCACGAAGCGTGCGAGCTTCATTCATTCGGCTGCAATCCTGTGCCAGCAAGGGTACAGCGGTATCCACAAGCCTACCCACGGATTTCTCCACAACTTCGATTTTTACTGAACTCCTGACCTTTTTAGCAAACATGTCAAAGTCTCCAGACGGAACAGTCATCACCTTGAAGCAATATGTAAGGGGAAAGAACCACTTAGATTTTCTCCACTTCAGCAATTGAAACAGAGAGGAAGGAGCTGGTGTGCACTTCCATCTGCTTTCTTCAAATTAAAAAGGAAAAAAAAAAAAGGAAAAAAAAAGGAGATGAAATGTGCACAATTAAAAAGTTACAGTTAACTTCCTTTCAGTAATGTCTGTAGGATGATTTTTGGCCTGCTAGGAAACTCCAGATGGGAAAAGTAATGAATATAATTTAATATGAATAAGAGGAGATCAAAGAAACATTTTCTGAGTGGCAGAACACTGACTTACTTCACACGGTTCAATGCAGAACTCAGGAATTAATTATCACATTTTGCTATTTTCTTATTTTTTGTTTATGCAAATCAATTTCCCTTAACCTGATTTGTGGAGGGCCAGAGCCACAACCCAATAAAACCATAAAATGTCACGCGGATGGTCGTACAACCGGCTAGCACTTATCCAAAAGGCTATATATGTTGTTAACTGCTCATCGTTTTTTCTCCTCTCTTCCCTTCCAGTGCCTCAGGATTTATACCACCAATTAAGACAATAATGAGTGCCCCAGGTTGACCTCCCAGGAGCAAGAATTAATTAAGCGCAGTATTTCTTAGTGAAGAATGACACTTTTCCAAACCGTTTGTGTGGCTCCCTTGCATGGTAGCACAGCATCAGGAAAGACTTTCCAAACAGTTTTCCCCCACTTGTATGATGGATTTTGGTTTGTGCTCCTAATTCAGGTCTCAGTTTTTACCTGTTGTATATGGTTGTATGGTTTTTGGGTGGTGGGAGTCCCTAAAGGGGTCCCCCCCGACACCTTTCAAGGACAAGCTCCTGTTTTTACTAGATGTACGTGGGATTTTTTGGAACCGAGCTGCAAAGGAAAGAAACTAAGCAACAGGTACTCTGTAAAGTAGCGAGACCTAGCACCGAAAAAATAAAAATCCCTGCCAAGCTACACCCATGCGGTGACATGCAAAGTCCTGCAGCACGCCGGACGAGGAAAAGACTCATGTCAGCTATGCAATTGCTATGCTTCTATTACTTCTAGGAGTCTCTCAAATTAGCCTCTCCACTTAGCTGCTGGCAGAGCTGGAAACACGTGACGAGGAGCGGGCAAGCTCAAACAAAAACCTAGACGGGAGAAGGGAGGTATGTGCACGTTCCAAGGAAATTCCCCGTGTGGGTGGGCTCTGCCTCCTCCTCCTCCCTTCCAGCCTTAGCCCCGGAGGCTCGCAGCGTTCCCGCACATACTTGGCACTGCAGTTATTTATCGAGCGAGACACGGGGACTTTCACTAATCGGCAGGCAGAGAAAAAAAATAGAAATCCCGGCCCTTATGCACCACCTGAAATGTACAGACTCACCAGATTCTAACACGCTCTTGGCAACTCAATGTTTACAGCTCAACTGAATAAATAACACAAACTATGCCATGAATATTTGCAGATGCCTCCAAGCTGGCTGAAGGGCAATTCCCCTCGCTCCCGCAGGCAGACCCGCACGGTTTGCATGCAGCCAGCTGCCTCCTACCCTCTCGACAACCAAAGCCTTGGCCTGAATTTGGTCCCCATGCCCGCCTGGGCTCCTGGCTGTGTGGGGTGACCCCGCTGAGCTGCACCTGCTGCAGGCTCCCCACCTGCAAGGAGCTGAATCCAGCCGCGGGGCTCACCCTGATCTTTCAGATCTGGCGTGCTTCTATTGGCTTTGTCCAACCCGAGAGAAGTTTTCACACGTTTCCAAGGAGGGATGAAGTGACGTATGAAAACAAGGCAGAAAACAAAGAAGAAATTAAAATAAATGACACAGACATAAATATGCCAAAATAAAGCAGGTATCTTGAGCATTATGCTTCCTGGTGAGTTTTACAGGCGTGCATCTGAACAGCTCATCAGCACACGTTCATTACCTCTCCACCATTCCTTTTGCTGCTAGTTTTGACAATTGATCTCTAAACAAATACACTGTATGAAATCCCTTGAACTTTGGCAAGCAGTGTCTTGTACTTGCTACTTCATATTATATTCTCCTTCACCCAGGTTCAGTGACAAAGAAACTCTGCTAATGCAGAACGACCCCTCTAAAACCTTGTAAAATGCAGAGTTTAGCAAAACTCAGCTGCCTGGAGACTAGAAAATAGAGTTCAAGTAAACACCCAGAAGTATTTAAGTCTGGCTCTCCAGTACTGGCAGTAGCGAAGGAAAATTACCTTTCCACACCGCAGCTGAAACTCATTACTGAAGGCGACAGCAGAGAGATGAGTTGGAGCTGGAACAGCTTGGCAAAACCACCAGGTTAAGAGTGATACGAGGGCCGTACCCCTCTGCCTGGCTCCCCACGCACTCTAAGCACATGTGCACCCCACGGCACGGCTTTCTTTAGCTTCTTTATAACACCATGCAGGAAATGGAGTTAGCAGGGCGCCGTGGCCAGAACCGGCACTGACCTACACAGCTGGTGTCCTGACAAAATGGAAAGACGGGCTGAGAAAGGCGGACGAATGCAGGCGAAACAGAGGGAAAGGAAACAACAGTGGTGATGAGGATTCATAGGGTAACACCAACCAGAGGTAGGAACCTTATTGCAAAAGTTAAAGACAGAAGTTGTGTTGAGATGCTGACCAAGAGGGGCAGCTCACAGGAAAAATGCGGCCCTGCCTCCGCTGTGCCCGGTGTCGGGGCCTGCCTGGAACAGGGCAGCCTGGAGCGCTCTGACGGCAAGAAAACGCGACCTTTCGGGTGACTGAATGGACTGGGGCTGATTAATCTAACACAGGAAAATCTTAGCAAGATGTTTTCCTGTTTTCTCCCTCCCCTGCCAGATTCAGACAGAGAGCTCCTATGATCACAAGACGATCATTCTTCCAATTTATGAAAATCACATGGGACAGAGCAAGATAAAAAGTCTTTTCAGTGGGCTCATCCATGGGTGCTGTGCTTACATCTCTCCTCCTTACCTAACACTCTCTCTTCTTTCAACAAACCCCATAGTTTTCACTTTTGTTTCTGTACATGTAGCAGCTGCCGTGTGTCTCTAAGGGTAAATGTTAAGACCATTTGCAGCAGCATCCAAACAATGCCTTGTTCTCCAAGAAAGAAAGAAGGAAAGAAAGGCAAAGAAGTGGTAGCACTCATTCACTTCATAAGTGGTTGGCTGTAGAGCTTACTCTGAAGCCCTCTGCTTAAAAGTTTCCTAGATCTAGAGCACGGCCACTCTCTTGTACCAGCAGAAAGCAGGTGAGGACCACAGCCCGTGAGAGGACCTCATCATTGACACACACTGGTCATACGTGCACAGAGCTCCACAGAAAGCCGAGTATCCTGGGGATGGGGAAAACCCCTCCTTGCAGGGAAGGTTCAGCTGGAGAGCCATCGGCCAGGACAGTCGCAGGAGGAGCGGGCAGCAGCCCGTTGCAGTGGCTGCACCATGGTTAGAAATCTCCTTTTTCCCTGGTAAAGGCCTGGGAAGCAGCCTGGCTGGGGGCTCCTGCCTCTCCCCTCGGTGCCAGGAGGGCCCCAGCAGGCTCACGGGTCTGCTAAAGCTGCAGGCAAATTGCTGGCTGCATTTACAGCCAACCGAACGGACATTTTTTGGCACTATGTCAGGCTGCCATCTCACCTAGTAGTTTATGTATCCGCTATTCCAGACAGGGGATCCAGAGTCAATATACCTTTTCCCCTTTAAATGTAGGCATTATGATATGGTTTTATTGCATCCCTCTAAAACATATTAAATGAGAAATATTAAGCATGGCCTCGTGAAATCATAAGGGACTTATACACAAAAACCTGTTCCTACTTCTCAGCTGTCTCCTGACTTGAGCTGTCAAAATCGCAGCAACTCCTGGGTATTATCAAAGCTTATGAGTACAGAACCCTGAATATTTGGCGGGCCAGCTGCGGTTATATACCAATTAAACATCTACTATATCAATATGCCCAAACTACCAATTGCAGGTTTGGACGTGTGAATTCTTGAACACTACAAGAATTTTCTTCTGAGCTGCATCTCAGGTGTCACACCGACAGGCGTCTCCTGTAGGAATGGCACACTCATGGAAAGTTCATATGAAACGAGCAGAATGATATAAAATATGAAGAAGGACGTAACACCTCTGTACTTTACACTGAACTCAAGAATCAAAGTATCCATACTTAAAGACTATGGCTAAATGCAGATATAGAGGAAGGAAAGATGGCCACATGGGTATAATCTTGAACTTTGGCAGCTTCAGATTCTTGAATGGTTGCTCAAAATGTGAAGAGTTTTTCTTAGTAAGGCATTCATTTTGCTTTACTGGAAGGTGAAAAAGTAGCATGGATAGACCAAACAACTTGAAAAAAGAATGTGTAAAGCTGACTTTATTGTAAACACCAAATCTTGGTGGCTCCTATTGGCTTTCCTGGTATAGTACAGGACTGGGATTTCATGAAGAATAGCTCTGCAAAGCTGATCAGCTCTGGGATCCATGCTGCAAATTTGATTGCACTCCATTCCCAGTGGAAGCGAAAGAAATTGCCCCTTTAGGAAATTTCCTCAAAGGAACACTTCATTCAGGATTAGAAAGACCCTCTGTTTCCATGAGCAGGTCAGTCAGAAAGCACAGAGAGCAAGGGAAGGTCACTTTCTGAGGCCAAGCAGAGCATTTCTGCCAGTTGGGAAGCTGACCGCTTACGGACTGGGTGACGATGCTTTACAATAACCAGAAAACACGGGTAGGTTTATCTTTCAAAATAAATCCAATAAGAAGCAAACAAAGAGCGTCTGAATGTATATTTGGCATGTAAGTGAACAGACTTAGGTAGTGGATAATCCCAGCCTGTACACTCCCCAAACCCTCTCGTTTTGGATTTACTTCTTTCTAAGATGTGCCAATCTGAAAATCTTTAAGTATACTTGTTAAGAAAAATGCAAACAACAGTTTAAAAAGATGCCTAAGGCAAGCAGAACAGTGACCCCAACCATCTCACAGCACTGAAGTCGACATTCAGCCAGAACCAAGCTCAGCAAACTATTCCAGCCTCCCCACTGATTCCCTAGAAAAGCCTGGAAAGCAGTGCAGTTCTTTGAGGGACCCAGCAAGCTACCAAATCTAAATTCAACAATTGCTGGTATGTCCTTCTCTAGTGTCTCGTCATGCAGTTTCTTTTAAAAAAGTTCCTGAATTAAAAACTGAAATCTAGCTCACTGTAATTTTACAAGTCTGTACCTGCTGTTCAGTAAGCATAAATAAATTATTTGGCATACTGCAAAAAACAGTAGGCTGTTACTGTTAATAGAAAACCTCAAACTATTTCATTTCTGAGATGTTTGCTCGGATACCCATATTGCCTTATCTGCTGCTCTACCTCTGCAAACAATACTTCTAAAGATCATAGCATAAAATGTTGTATTAAATATGGTGAAAAACTGCATTTTTTTCCACACTGTGACAAATTTCTGGGTGTGCACAGGACAGCCTGTACTCCGCATCTATAATTAAAGGCCACATGTTGACCATGAGTTATGAAATAGATTAAGATGGTGAGAACAAAAGCATTTTTTCCCCCTCTTTAGTAAAGAAAAATGCAAAAGTTAAATCCTTTAGAATCTACTTACAGGGAAATAAGACCACGCTCTGCTTCAGTTGCAAAAATATCGTGGGACTTCTCAGAAAGAAATCATACGAAAGTGAATCACAGCCCACCTGTTCCTGACACCTCTTGTCGTTATGTCACGATGTGATTTGCATAGACAGCGCTTTTACACCGAGATGTAATTTACTTAATTCTGTGGAAGTTGTTGCAAACCACGTGTATGTTACCAGTGTGGTGTGAACCTCAGCTCTCAGCCATCCCCTAATAAGCCAAAACAGCTCCTGGCAGTGAAATGTGACAAACACACACATGGAGTGTTCAGTACCTACCTTGGTGCAAGAAGCTGTGATTCAACTTCAGTAATGAAATGTATGTATGCATGTAAATTTGAATCTTTTTAAGGTATGTATTCTTAGGCATAGAAAGGAACAGACACTGACAGAAGAAGAAGGCTTGACAATTCAATAACGACGGCTGTTATAGAGTAGTTACTCGACTGAGAGTTACTCCTGAGAAAAGACGTGCCAAGGTCAGTAGACATTAAGGCTACATCTGTATTAGGAGATATCCTTGGGGACAGTCAGAGACGTACAACGTGGAAGCCCACCTCCAGGTCAGCCAACCCTTTGGGCTTCTAAAACCATCCAGACCTGCTGCTGGTGATAGCCACTGGATGGCTCACAGCCCCAGGCTGTGCCCGGGAGGAGTGCTTGTTGGTGCTGCCAAACACCTTCAAGGGACACAGCACGGCAAAGCAATGCCTCAAGGTGTGTCTGGTCGCTGTATAAATTACCATGGTTTAAGCCAGATGCTGTTCTCCTCTTACTGAGAAAGTCTTCATTGACAGGGGTAAAATAAGAAAGCAGTTTGCAGTTCCTGTTTCCACAGGACACTAGCCTCCATGCTTGCAAATACCTGGAACAGCTTGGTTAGCATAGTTATAGACTAATATGGGATGATCTCTGTACTTTTGTTACCAGCATCACTGCTGTAACAAATCAAAATAATAATAAAAACAACTATTCTCACAGCTTAAGATGAACCCCTGGCGTATGACTGAGGGTAACCGGTACCCAGTGGAGGAGGTATAATCTATGACTTGGGCCCAAGGTGCTGGAAATCAAGTATGACGCTCAAATACTCAACATGATCTTCATTTTTCCTCAACTGTCATGGTTGGCAATTTATTTTTTTTCTTCATTTTATTAAATTCAAACAAACCAGAAAGAGATTTAAAAATATATGGTAACATATTTTTCCTGATCCTGACCATTTCATCATGTCTGCTCTCAGTAGACTTCCCATAAATACATGCTTCCCCATCCTTCAAAGAATATGAAATAAATTCAGGATTTGGTGAATGTTTTATCTTCCAAACAACGAGAAAACATAACTCAGAATATACTGAAATTAAACAGGTATCAGCTTTTCAGAGGACATTTGGCTTTTAAAAAAATTATTATTATTATTTTAAAATCTCAAATAGACCATTAAAATGATGAGGTCTCCTCTGATCCTATAAAATAGAGAAAAACTCCAGGTTTTCAGTATCGTGTTTAGATCACTTTCAACTCATTTAGCATCCTTCTGCACATGGCCTTGCTTCCTGCAAATGGCACTGCTTCCTGCAAACACATGGCTCTGAACATTGCTACACTGCAAAGGGCTTAAAGATCAGCTGACACTAACAGTATGCAGAAATGTATCTCAAAATACATTTTTCATCTTCTGAAAAATGACTGTTGATACAGGTAAAACTAGGAGTAATTTTCCGTGATTTGAGGAATTTTTCATAGCTGTGCATGAACGACAGCATGCATCTCCACTGCTTGCACTGTCACTTACTAATACAGCTTAAATGGAGACGAATACAGCTTGATCATTCAAGCTCATCTATGTTTTTCTTTGAACTGATAGAAGCTTTTACAATTGCATTGTTGCTGCAACCAATATTACTTCTTTCCCTAATACAAATCACATGCTGTCCGTAACCCAATACTTTAAGCTCAGAAAATAAGCATTTTCAAATTTAGACATGTCTTTTACTTTTTGTTTCAGTTGTAGATGATTACAACAAGCCAGAAAAACAAAGCCAAACGAATACATAGAGAGAGCACTGGTGAGATGTTTTTATGAGGTCTGCTTTATTTTTAGTGTGAGTTAACTTTGAGAAAATTCTATGTCTGGATCCTTAATTTCCAGTTAAGGGGCATAAATATAGACTTAAATGTGATTATATTATAGCTGGAAGTTTACATATGCAAGAGTGCGGTTTCCAAAAATAAGTGCTGCTTAAGGTCCCTCTACAATACCAGAACTGCTTAAGAAAATGCAAATCTCTTCTCACATGACATAAGAGGCATTATTAAAAGAAAGAGGCATCTCTCCTGAAGGACACTGTTCCATAAAGAGAACACTGATACAACAATCCCTAAAATATTTTAGGCCACTCATCAACATTTCTTGCAGACCAAGCGTGTCCTTGTCATCCAGCTCTAAATGAATCAAATCAAAACCTTTTCCACTTTTGGGCAGTAGCGTTTTGTACATCAGTTATTGCCCCCTGATGACCATGGACCACAGCAGGAGAACCCCAACACTCTGAGTGTCCAGAGGGACGTAACCATGAAGGACACCACTGAGATCATTAACACAGGTTATTATTTGGGTGCCTAACCAAAGAGCTCATGGGATAGCTTTTCTTCTATTACATGCATTTTTAAAATGTATTTATTTTTCAAGTCAGTCCTACAGAATTATTGACCTGAATTTTGAAGTTTATTCTATCAGTGGCTATTCTCCAAGCTGCTTAAAGTCTTTGCAATTAAGAAATAAGTATTTGAATTAGGAACAAGTCAAACAGGTAGATGTTATTTTTATAACTGAAGACCTCTGAAAAGGTATTAAATGTGGCTACCCTTTAATCTTAGTGATCCCCCAGCAGGTGTGGTTTTATATGAAGATTCTGATGGAAGGAACGCTATTCTTTTATGATAAAAGCCGATCTGGGATCACTCTGTAGTGAATTAGATTTTCCTACATTTTTGTCCGTTAGCATCAGCAATGGCAGAGAGGCACCTTGATCATTCAGACAAAACTGCTGGACCGTAAAACTACTCTCTTGTGCTGTCTTCTCTTCTGAAACTGCTCTGGGCATCTTTGTTGCCCACCGAATTCAAGCCAGGAATCCAGGCAGGGTTGCCAGCAGAGGAATGCCATCTTTTAAACACCCAGAACAAGGGACAAGGCTTGAAGAGGCAGCTGAATCTGCCAGAACACCAGCTTCTCCTCATCGCCCGCACAATGATGGCATTGTTTGGGAAACCAGCCCACTACACTCCATCTCCCTTTCTGCAAACCCGGCTACAATGACGAGAAAAGCCAGGCCCAAAGAGACGAGCTTTCAGTGACAGCCCTGTAACCACTTGTACCAGCTGGATAAATCCAAGCTACTCATTTCGTATGGAATTTGTTTGCGTGCTAACTAGCAACACCCAGAAACTGGGAAGGAAATAAAAAAAAAAAAAAAAAAGCGAAGGAAGATTTTAGAAGTCTTTAACTGAGGTCACGAAACACACAAGTAAATTCCAAAACCCGCCTTTGAAATGCCACACAGTTTACAAAATGGAAAAGTTGTCAATAAGTTGAACATTGTGTGTCGTATTTTACACATAAAAAGATGGGCTGCCTCTGGAATTTTTCTTGTAGAATACAACTGAATAACATGAAGATCAACTTGGTTTTTAGATTCTAGTATATACACAGCCCTTGAAAGGCTATGATGTACATCAGCCTTTTGCAGCGTAACACCCAGAAATGAAAAAAGCCAAGATTTTTTGTTTTAAAACCAGTTTAAAATAAATAAAATTAATAATAATTAAAAACAAACAAACAAACAAACAAAAAAAACCTCACTGATGATTTTGACCAGATTGAGAAAAAACTCTTGGATAGCAACCTTTTACATGTGTCAAACCTTCAAATTCAGAAGGCAAGAAGTCAGGGACCCTACATCTATTACCAAAAATGAGATTTTCAGCAAGAACATACTACGATTAGAAAACAAGAAATAGCTTAACATTATTTAGACAGCTCCTGAACTTCCCCTGTTGTTCACAGGCTCATACCATGAAATACTCCAGCCTCCAAAGAACTCAAAAGGTTAGTTTATCAAAACAAGACACAGAACAGTCTTTCTAGTGGGAGACAGTATTTAAGACTCTGGTCATGAGTAAGACAGAAGGATCACTTTTAAAAGTAGGGTTTAACTAACATGAAAAGAGAAAGCATTTGGCAAATAAGGTTAGGAGGCTGCTCCCAGGTTATTACAACAATAAGGTCCAAGGATGACTGTGAGAAGAAGGTCAAGAAAGAAGTGGGGAAGAGACCAAGCTGAAATCTAATCATCACATGAGAAGACCACAGGAAGGGTCTATCAATGAAGGCAAGAAGGTACATCCTGAGGCAAAAAGGTCAACATGTCATGTGAATTACAGTGCTGAAGATCAGAAACGATGTCTGAAAAACAGGAAGCCATGAGATTACCAAAGCTTGGTGATGTTGCAGAGAGAGATATGGAAAGTTCTTTCTTCACAAAATCTGTAAAGAATCTGAGTCCAAGACAGCGGTCAGACAAGCAAGAGGGCACACCAGGGAAAGATGGCAATGGGAGAAGTCAGAGCTGGAAGTAACTCTGGAAATCATCCACTGGCAGGTGACAATTGAAGGAACTTAACAATTTCCAGTGCAGTGGTTCCCCAATGGAGCATCACAAAGTCATAATCGCCAATTACAGCTCTCCAAGGGCTCATGGCTGGAAGGGTCACCATTAAGAGCATACCCTTTATTAGCGGAATATTGCTTTTGGCTGACAGACCATTGGTCTACTACAAAATAGTTCAGCAGTTGATGCTTTTGAGACAGAAAACTGAACTGATCCTCAGGGAACAGCATCAGCAAATAGATAAAAGAGACACTTAAGGGGACATTAAATGAACCGTAAACGAAGTGGGAGGAGAACGTAAAGGGCCCTGAAAGCCAAGAGAAGGAAAACCTGAATCAAAGGCAGTAATCAAGCCCAAACCTCAAGGACAGAAAGCTGTCCCTTTGCACCAGAAGGATACCGCTATTGACCACCGTGATGGCAGCTTCACTGGATCTTAAAGCAGAAAGGCAAAGGAGAAGAAGACACAGAACTAAAAGAAAACCAAGGGAGAGCCAGCAGAGAAGAACAAAAGGAATGGGACCCTAATTAGAAAGACAAATATGGGATGAAGAGAGTTTTCTGTTTGTGTTTCCCATGAGATACAACACTGCCATGAATTCGAAGGAATTGGTACACGAGTCAGAAAGGAAAAAGGAAAAGACTTGAGAAAAAGAATATCAGAACAGAGGTAGATGAAGTGCAGGAGGAA
Organism: Nettapus auritus; assembly: GCA_011076525.1. Lineage (NCBI taxonomy): Eukaryota > Metazoa > Chordata > Aves > Anseriformes > Anatidae > Nettapus > Nettapus auritus. Next base: position 40,474,476 of record CM021766.1, on the reverse strand, counting down.
AAGGGAATGAATTTCAGGTCTAGCATCACAGAACAGATAGCAAATCAGGCACAGAGAGAAATGAGGGAAATAACAGTGAAGAACGAGAAAATGGAAACAAGATCAAAGGACAAGGCGGGGGGGAACAGAATTAATACTTGATTAGGATGATATTCTAGTCTAGTTTCTTAAGAAATTATTTTTATTTTTATTTTTATTTTTTTGTAATCCAGTGATAATAAACAAGGTTGGCTCTCCCCATCACAACATGTTTTGGCCAACTGCATGGAAACTGCAAATATAGCAATCTCCAAGAAGATAAAGGTCTTTGAAATCGCCTGGAAACATGTGTTCAAGTAAAAGAGAAATAAGTACGTGTGTGTTCAAGTAAAAGAGAAATAAGTGAATGTGTGTTCAACTAAAAGAGAAATAAATATATGCGGTTCTTAATGAGAAGAAAGGCTGCAACATGAATTCTTATTATTGTTCCCTATTCACCAGAGAACCAGCATGAAACTACAACACCGTACCAAGAAGAAGCCTTCAGTAAAACTCATACTTCCTAATAAAGCAGGGTTAACAAACTGCAAGGTGGAGATCCACAGAAAATGAGACTTCCCCAATGGCTATGCTCAATGCTCAGTGCTTATTTAAACTCGCAACGTAACTGAGTAAATTCTGTATGAAGAGAAAGAGAAAGAGAAGCATGAATAAAGAACAGTGGAAACATGGTGAAAGTAGCCTTGAGTAGAGGCAGGAGCCTAGATGATTAGGAAGAGAGTAAAAGGTGGCAGCTTTCTTATGGTACAGGAGCAAGCACAGGGCAAAGATGAAGGACCAGAAAAAACAATTGTCAGTGAAGAGATTTTTGAGGCTATTTCTGGTGCTGTGGTCACATACTGCTGTCTGCTGTCATCCAGGACATCATTTCTGTTGACCTGAAAGCTTAGACAACTCTCAACAGCAAACGTAGTACCTGACCGTCCACTGAAGGTACCACTGGTAGATACACAGTGTTCTTTGCCAGCTTCTGGCACTCACTAAGGAAGATGATTTAATCAGTGGAATAAATTAATTAAATCCCAGTGAAACCTGTTGAAGAGCCAGTGTCAACTAACCCAAATATTGCCAGTCTCAAGTAGTCATGTTATTGACTTGGAATTCTGTTGTTTCTCATAGAGTGACAGGTTTTATATGCAATTCACCTCTATTTTTTTTTTTTTAGCAGAAGCTACTGCTAAGTGCTGAATTGCCCCATCTTGCAAATTAGCAAATAAGTGAACACAATTTCTTTTTGTTGTTGAGTAGTAGCTACCACATTACAAGATGGATTCCTTCAGGTATTTTGACAAGTGTAGTCTTGTTTTAATTATTTACAAAAATGCTTTGCAGTGTGCCAATGAAAGCCCTACAGTATATTTTAGCATATTTTTCAAAAATAATGAAGTCTTAGGAACATGTGACCTTGCTGCCACAGTCTGCAATTATGTCTGTGCTTAGAGTGAGCATGTGGGCGAGCAAATGATACCACCATTTGTGTGTTTGTGTCCAAGTAAAGAATGAGATAAGATTTCCTGTTTAATGAAATCAGCTCTAGCATATTCTTATCATAGATTGTCCTAACAGACACGTTTCAGTAGCTCTGTGGCATCTAAAAGAAAAACAAAAAATAGACAAGATGATATCCAAGCAAAACTTTGCTTCCAAAACGAGATTCTAAACCAGAGGTGAGCTTCAATAGTTACTTGCACTAGCTCAGTATCTTGAGCTTATAAAACAGAGGGGAAACCAGACTCTAATCCTATAGCTTTTTCCCTAATGACACAGAGCCAGGACCATGTTATTTAATGTCACTACAAAAGGCCAGTGGCATGGAATATTTTGCAGAAGAAAAGATAAAGTAAAAATGCCTAACTGAACAGATCTGAAACACATTAAATTTTATACAAATAAACCAGAAAAATACTTTGTATTAAATTTATGCTTTAATTTATTTCTTTTTATTAATTCTAGTAACATTATTTACACAAATGTAGCACCTGTCACTTTTTCATCACGTATTAGGATCTTCACTGTACTAAGCACTAGACAACTATTTTAATTTGAAGGATTAAAATCATAGATATTTTGTCTAGTTGTTAGAAAAGAACATTGTATCAGGCTACCATAACTAATAAAGATAACCATGAGACCATCTGCCCTATTATATATTTTCTTTAGCATTTTTAGCACTGCCTTCTTCCTTGCACACATGCTGTTCACTGTGCATGCACCCTTAATTATTGCCATATACACATGGTTTAGTTGACATTGCTTCTCTGATGTGTATCTCATCTTCAGATACATTCTCTTACTTTAGAATTGCATATCGTGTTACTGCATCCTACGGATAGTTCATTCATACTCTGACAATCACAGCACTAGAAAGTAGCTAGCAGATGTGCCAGCACTGTAGCCTGCCAGATTAAATTTCATGAATACCATCCTGCTAATCCTCAAACTCCCAATTTGATTTGAAATTAGTTAGAGACTATGCCAAAAATTTCCAGATAATCAGGTCCTTCTCCCACAGGAAAAGCAAGGCTCAGAGCAGACAAAGACCACGTGAGTTGTCAGGGCATACCTAAAACTGGACAGTGAAGAGTCTCAAACCATTTTCACATTATATTTGATTATCTCTGCATATACAACCACATTGTGATGTTGGTCAATACCTATGGAAGTCCCTGAAAGGCATACTTTGGCAGAATTTACGAAGGACGATAATTCCAGGCATGATGGTCATTTACTTGACTTTACTCATGCATCAGAATTCATGCACACAAGAAGAGTACAGATGTCTGTGTAGACAATCAAGTCACACCAAACTTCACTGCCTATCCGCTCTCGTAAATGAAATGTGTTACTATAAAAAGAAAGGGAGATGATGGCACTCACCTTACATCCCTCACAAGCACTGACACCATAGTGATATCCAGATGATTTGTCTTGACAGACAAAACAGGGCTTGTAAACACGAGGGGGTGGAAGTGGTGAAGGAGGACTTGGAACAAGTTCCTCAGAACTGGTGCTCTGAGTTTCAACTGCTACAAAAGAAAAAAGAAATATAAATGAATGATTCATGAATGAATTTCAAATAACCAATCATTTACTCTATTAAAACTATCAAACCAAGCCGTATCTATCTTTGTAGAATACATGTTCACTTGCCCTTCCTAGCAAAAATTAAGGAGAACTAAAGAAAGGCAAATAGTGAAAGGAAGGCATGCTGTAGTCTTAAAAACAAATTTTAAACTAACTGGGATGTAATGTATCATAATCCAGCTACCAAACACCACAAAAGCTTCATCTGGGCTCATATTCTGGTTTTAGCCAGAATTCCGGAATATTTCTGTGCACACGTGGATCCCATGGACATAACCTTTAATAGGAAAGTGTTAGCACCATGAATGTTTCCAATCTATCCCTAGACTTGGAAGAGCTCATACATCTTTTACCTTCATCTACTATAGGTAACACTTTCAACATGCAATTCTGCCACAAAAAGATGGGGAAATGCATCAGGACACATGTAAATAAACAAAAGAAAAAATACAGAAGTGAAAATTACGTGAACAAGCCTTCTCTTTTCTCCATCAGTAAAAGTAGCACAACTCAGCAACACCTCCTTATCAACCCTGGGATTTGTAACATCAGGAAACCTCTCTGAGAAAAAGCTATTAGATATTATGACCCCATGTCCTTTATTGCCTTAATATTTCTGGATGGTCATTTGTTTTGAACCTGCTGAAGAGCCAGTCATCCCTTTCAGTGAGAGGACGTGAAAGCTCTACGATGCGAGATAAGACGTGAACTAGATCTTTTCAAAACATCTGCATTAGTTTTCGGTGATACGCTGTCATCATTCCTCACATTTATTGTAGATGTGCAATACATTTTCATGTTTCACCTAGCTGTTCTGCTGCTTCTCAGATAAATCCCTCTAACTTTTCAACAGATATACAGGAATGACAGAATCTGTGAACTCAGATCTATCCAGAAATATTAGGCACTATCAGCAGAGCTAAAGCTCCAGAGTACTAACAGCAGGCCCTAAAGAATATTACTCAATGGAAAATCTTACAAGATTTACTGTACATGATATTTTTCAGATTACTGAGATGATACATTTGTATTAAAGCCATGATTCATTGTCAGCTCGTGTACTACAGAATTCACAGAGGGGATCACGGAGCACGATACAACTTCTGATTACTTGGTAGAGAAGGGCCAATTTCTGCCATTTTCGCTTGGGTTAAGCTACTATCAACTTCAAGGACACATTTTTTAGAAGAAAATAAATCCTGAAGTGAAACGTTAAAGGCACTGATTCTAAGCAAATAAATATCTTTTCAACAGGAACAACTTACTTATATGTCTAACAATAATGAGGTTTGTGTGAAAGAACAGAAAAGCAAAATAACGTATGGCTCAATAAATTGTGATTGTAAAACAATGTCCAGAACTATACTTAACTGTTTCAGCATTAAATATGCTGAACCTTGACAAACCAAATATCTACCTCTTCCTACTGAATCAAGCAAACTTTAATGAAGTTTTTTCTTAATGAAGAGAGAAGAGAGAATGATCATTTCTTCTCAGTAGTAATTTTTGGTATTTAAGAGAGACACTGAGTGCTCCATTATTGATTTCTGCACAGTCATCCTGCTTAAATCAATAATCTATTAGTACTTCTAAATTAAAGTTAGATTCATCAAATGCCCTTGAGAGGCCTCAAACAGCCTGCGCATTATTTCATGCTAGCACAAGTATTAAAGGGTCTTCCAATCGGTCTACAGAATGATAAAATTTTAGCTTTAAAACTCTAGTATCAGCAGACAATGTGTTTCATATTAGCTCATTCAACTCTCCAGTCAGTCTGAAAGGCAGTTTTCAGGCTTCCCATGGGAAAGCAAGGTTGTGTCATTCAATAAAACAACTGCACTCCTGCAATCCTTCCCTGATTTCGGTTTGGGAAAAGAAGTCTTTGAGGAATAATGCCGATACACTTCAGCATTTTTGCGGATTTCACTCTACACAAGCACCAGCATCCAACAGCAGTGTTCACACCGCGAGCCATATGTACAACAGGTCTGTCACGCACTGGCCAAGCACCAGCAACTTGAGATGCTCAGAAGAGGTTAAGCAACCAGCTCAGTTCATAAAGAAAGACAGAAAGAATAGGCAGCAGCTGAAGATCTGAAGGTGTCACAGATTATTTTTTTCTTGACAATTTGAAAAGATACGCGCGAGTAGAAAAAGCCAGTACAAACCAGAACACCTTCCCCAAAACACTCAGATATGTATGCTACTGGAGGAGCTCAATCTATTCTATATAACAGTTGTGTCAGATGAACAGCTAGGTTGAGATTTTGTAGGAACACCATGATTGGGAACTTTCGTTCAGAGGCAAAATGTATGGAGAGCTTTCTGGAGCAGGCTCCAGCTCAGGTTAGACAAGCCCTACACTCCTAGCCTGGCTTCTGACTCACTAGTCTTCCTTGGATTTAGCCTTTTAAATTCCTTATTTGAAAATGTATGTACTGCAATTCAAGCTTACTGAGTTTAAAGCCCTGTTTTTGTATCACATGGGTGAAGAACAGCAGAACCTGTTCTCATCTATGCAGGCCTGTGTATGGAAGCAAAAAAAAAAAAACAACGGGGCGGGCGGGCACATCTGACATTTCCAAGAAGGAATTTTTAAAGTAACCTTAAAATTTCGGGAACAATTCAGTCAAAGCAACTCCTTTCAACGTCCTGCTGTCTCGTCCTGCGGGATGTGACAAGATTCACCTGAGAAAACAGAGCCTCAGTGCAGTCACAGGACACCTGAATGCTGCTTGAGCACACAGGGACCCTCAAACAATAGGTCACTTCACAATTCCTAGGATGTCTGAAATATTTCGAAAGGTTAGATAAAGTAGCAGATAAGATCTTGAAAAGCACAGCGTGCTTTGTGAGAGCTAATTTACTGCCAGCTAAACCATGTTGACAGATAGAGGTATTTCACTTGGTGACCAGCTAGAAGCAGGCATTATGAAATGCCTTTCGTTTCACTAGGAACCTAGATTATTGAGCTTGTATGTTAATGCACACTTTGGACAGTGGAGTCTTAAAAGAATAAGAAGTTGTAAAGCAAATGGCATTTCCTGGATCGCCTCAAGGGAATTGTGAATACTGAGCTCAGGGTCCCTGGTGGGAAGCAGCAATTTCAGCTAATTAGGGTGAATAGCAAAGTGTTGCATTTGGTCAAAACATTCTGTTAACCCTCATTTTTGTTGGCACCAACAAGAGTCTGGATTTTTTGCCTCTTTTTTTTTTTTTTTTTTTTTTTATGAATTCACTGCAGGAGTGCAAGGCACACAGCTCACATACATTAGGCAGAAAGTCAAAGGAAACGCCAAAGTTCAACTAAAGTACAAGTAATTAGAACCAGATTCTCTGCTGCTTGTATGTGTGCATTTGATTGTAGAAGTTATTTATAAGCCTCCAAACATTTGAAAAAATAACTATATACTGTAGATCATTTAATTTTTATGTCTAGTCTGGAAAAAAAGTCTGCTTTTAATCATCTTCCAGGAAAGAGCCAGGAACTGGGAAAGTGGGTCTCAATTGTTTCAATACAAATTTCTCTCTTTCATGTGCCACATAAAACTATACTATAAAATTAAATCCAAAATATCGTTGACTCAACCCCCGCCCCGTTTTTTTTCTTTTTTTCTTTTTTCTTTTTTTTTTTTTTTTAATAAAAATCCTCTTTGAATTTGTCATGCTTAAATAGTTTGCATTGTTACGAGTTTTTTTTTTTTTTTTAAACTGTTGTTTGGAAGACAGACAAGGGGGAAAAAAAGTGCGAGAGAAAGAAAACATTATGGTGGAGCCTTGCCAGCCTTGACTTAGTAACCTGGCCATGACCCTCCAGCGAGTGTGTGTTTGACCCGGTCACACATGGCTCTGGCTGCGGACTGTTGCTGGGTTATATGGCCCAGATATTTTTACCATATACACAACAGGTGCGGATCAGAGACAACAGAAAGGCGAAAAACAAAGTCTTCGCTTTGCGTGAAGACCCTGATTTTCTCCCTTTCAAAGGTAACGACAAAAGCAAAGAAGTCAGGATACTATTTCAGTTATTGACATCTCCGTGCTCGATCGCTGCTCTACACCAGGATTTACGACGGATTTGCTGCACGGAGGTCGAGTGGGCTGAGGGCAGGAAGAAAGAGGAAAAGGCTCGGGGGAAACAACACGCCAAATGTTAATCAACTTGCATTGAATTACTGAACTGTAACATCCGAACCACTATCAAAAACCTTCCCTCACAGGGTTGGGTATGTATTGAGGTGCAGGAAGGAATGCTTTTTGTTAGCATGAGCACAGCGTACCTGGATAAGAACACAAGCTGCCATGATAGCTCCAGATTGAGTACTGCTATCGGGATTTTCAGAAGTACTTATGAAAACGTCTTCCATTTTAGAGTTAACCTTTTTAACACTTGCGTCCTGCTAGCTGCACACGTCTTAAGTCCATGATGTTACGTAAGTTGTTGTATTTAGTTCCTCATTACAATTTTTCCAGCTTTAATTTTAATCAAGCTATAGTTCAACTCTACAACACTGTCTAGGTCTTTAAAAGAAAAAAAAAAAGCATGATTTGGCCTTGAAAGGCCAACAAACAAACAAAACCAATCACAAACCCCAAATCAACCCTCTTCAGGTTTGTTTTTACTATGAAAAAGGGACTTTTTCAACAGGAACATCAAAAGACTACACTTCATAATCTGGGTTATACTTGGGGGTGCCCAATCCCAAATGATCTCTTTCTGTTCTTCGAAAAGCTCAGTGTCCCCCAGATTCTTACTGTGTACAGTTTGGGATTCCTAAAGTAGGATTTCAAAAACAACAAAACTTACACGAAATAGAGGTTAAGGAGATCAGAAGTCCAAGCTGCAAGCCCTTACTAATGGACAAACTGCACACAAGGTCGCCTCGAAGGTGCCTCGGCCGAGGTCATTTTCAGAGCGATGCCTACGGCACAGGCTCCTGCTGCCAACAGCTATCTCAGACAAGGTGCAAGCCCCGATACTTGGCAGAAGTCTCTAAAGCTGAAGTGCTTTTGCTGTTAGGACTTTTGTCAGTAAAAAAAAATGCGATATGGACAGCTGGCTTGTGTCCAGCCACAGCTGGGAGAAGAGCGGGCCTGCTGAACTCTGTCCTCTGCCTCGCAAGCACAAGAAGTAGTTAAGCACACGCTTTGCTCTGATATTCTTACGCTAATGAAGTTCTAACTACAAATTTGGCCATGCTCCACTGAAGACATGCATACAACCAAGAAAGTATTTTCTTCTCCCTACCCTTCTGCATCTTGTGCATTTAGACCAGGCTGTTTTGGGCCAGGCCATTGCTTGGTCACTGCTGCACCAACGATGCATGTAGGATCAAGAGTTCCTTTCTCCAGCCATTTTGTATCTTGTGTATTTAGATTGTAGGCTATTTTGGGCAGGGTCTCAGAATAAGCTGTATGGTAACCAGCACTGCAGGACCTTCAAGCGCTACTCCAATGCAAATAATAGGAATGATGGTGATCATGCCAAGTCAAAAGATGTTTGAAAGAATGAACCTTGAAAAGCATCCATAACCTTGAGGGGACGCATTACTTGCAAAGCAGGTCCTCAGAACGCTTTCATTTGAACAATTTTAGCATTTCAGCGCTAAAATGCAGAGTAATTTCCAAGGAGGAGTCTAAAAAAGCAGTTTATTTCGATTCAGCAAATGCATTTGCTGCCATGTATGCAAAGCCATATTTACAAACTTGAGCGCCAGAAGAAGTGTTCACGCCCATCTACTGCATCTCCTCCAGCTCAGAGCTGGGAGGGAAATGCATCATATTCCTTCATGCCTTTCATCAACAAAATTGCCAGGTTTCAGTTGCAAATGTGTAATGTTAACCAGCAGTCATGTAACAAAAGTAAGAGGAGTCAGCGGATACTGGCCTCAGCCATATGACAGCAGTATAGCCCGCTGATGCCTTTGTTCCTATCAGGTGATTAAGGCCAGAACATGAATATTCAACATCTAACTACCAGCACAGATAGCAGAGCTATCCAGATTTGTTTGCTGTAAATTAGAAGCCACCAGCGTCTATCATTTGTTTGTCCTTTTGCTCTAGTCTAACACTACTTCTTTTCCTCAGCAGCTTACTAACTTTTTTCACTCACAGCACAGATTTATTATCCCAGGAATATCCTCTCTTGGTTGCCCAGTGGGTGGGTTTTTTGCAATATCCTTTTCTGTTAGACCACAAACAGCCTGGTCTCTTAATTAATCCATTTGTTAAGCATGCAAATTGCATTACCTGACTTTACAGTGCCGTTCATTAACACGCTGAAGGGGGCCCACCTGCCAGCACGTCTTCCCAAGAGACATTCCTGCCCAGATCACAGGTTCCTGCCCCTCTGAATGACTCTCCTCGGGCCCCACTGCCCCTGCCATGCCCTCTCAGGCACTCAGCACCATCTGCAGTGCTCTGACCCTGCCATATTTAGCGGCAGGAAAGACCCTGCTCATTTCTACCTATCTGATCCGTGAGCACGGTCTCTGCTACTCCAGTACTTGAATATCCCACGAGCACTCGTATTTTTATCTTCATAACACCCAAGTGAGATAAGGTAAGGGCTATTCTTCTTACTTTAGAGATGGGAAGCAGAAGCACTGACAGCCTAAGAGCTTGATTAGCCTAGGTCTTAAATTCCTAGAAAATGCAGGCAGAACCCAACTGGTATTGTCAACAGCAAGCAGGAACCTAACTAACCATAGCTGTAGCACTGTCTTCAAAACGTAGCCTTACGTGTCACCCCAAGTTACACATGACAGAGCAGGGAACTTAACTAAATCTGTGCTCAGTATCTCTAGCACTCCCCACTTACCAGGGCTAGGCACACATCCCACTCAGCAGCCAGCCGCAAGACAGGCCAAGGTTAGGTGCCCCCTGTCCTCACCACTGATGGCAGGAGATTCAGAAGGACTGCTGGAAGCTCGTCTACTTTTTCTGATTTCTACAGCCAGCTAATAATTGACTTTCTACAAGACCACCCCAGCATACAATCAGTTAGACAGGAATGTCCCGGCAGACAACCAGCCTACCCTGAGAGAATCAGCACGGCTGAGGCAGGAAGGGACCTCTGAAGCCATCTGGGCCACCCTCCTGTTCCAGCAGTACCACCTCGAGCAGGTTGCCCAGGACCACATCCAGATGGCTTTGGAGTATCTCCAAAGAGGGAGACATCGCAACCTCTCTGGACAACCTGCTCCATTACTCAGCCACCCTCTTAGTAAAGAAGTGTTTCCTGATGTTCGGATGGCACCTTCTGTGTTTGCTTGAGCCCTTAGCCTGATTCCTCTCCTGAAGGTGACTCAGCAACACCACCCATGCTCATGCAAAGCAAGGCCAGAAACTGCCACAAAAATCTCTACACGTGGCTATGCTGCCCAAGCCAGCGGAGACTCACATACCACCAAGAGGGAAGCCTGAATCTACCAGGACAGCAGTTAAGAAAGCTGTCTTACACATTGAGAACATCCCATCTGGAAATCACCAAAACCGAGTCTGAGTCAAATACTCAAACGAGTAACATCCACTCCAGATCCCCCTGGTTTGCAATGCCTGGCTCTTAAGCCCCAGCTCCACTAAAAACCAGGAGAAGCGTGTATGACCACCAATGTGCAGCTAGAGAGACACGTTTACACTTGAGCAAATGCAGAAGGTGGAAGCTTGCCGTGATTAATTGTGTCAGAGACGAGAACTGCGCCTGGTTATGCCGGTGTTACTCTCAGGACAGACTTAATGATGCGCTAGAAACTGAGAGCAGGAGCGTCTTTCGCTAAATAAATGGTCAGGCAGACACCGCGAGGTGTTTCTGAGGGAGCTGGGGTGAAAGTAAGTGTACAGACAGGATGGCCGCAGGGTTTGGCAGGCACGGCAGAGTTTGCAGGGCAGCGGCTCATCACTTTGTATTAGGAGCCTACCTTCAAAGTGAAAAGGAAAACGTGCTACATGAAAAAAATAAATCGTATGGAAAACTGAAGAAAAACATCCGAAAGATGCTAGCTCCGTGTTTTTTTCAGGTCGGTGATTTTCCGCCTGGTCACTACCATGCAGAACTCCATCCATCCTGAGTGAAATTTTCGTATGACTGCAGAACTGAAAAATAGGATCTTCTTTATCAAAGCAAACCATGCTACCATTTGCGTGAATGGAGATTTTCCTTTGAAAATGCAGCTTTCTTACAATTCAAGCCCTGTTTGTTTTGCCAGCAAATTTCCAAGGTCAGAATCTCATCCGGAGCCAAGTGGCACACCAGTTTACAGAGGATGAGGACTCCGGCCTCTTTATTCTTTATGTATGAAAATTGAGCCTGTATCCGTGGCCTACTGATGCTACTGCGGTGTCACAAATTCAGCACGCCTTCCCCGTGGGATCTCCAACAAGAAAAAAGTCAGGTGAGGGACAAAACACTTAAAAATAAAAGAGGCGTGATTCTATTTTCTGATCTGTTTTACAGTGTCATAACCTCACCAATCCCAAAGAAACGATCCTTGATTTGTAAAAGTATAAATGGGAGAAAACTCAGATTGAGTCTCCTCAGTAATAAATAAAAATTGTGAGGATAACGACATTGTTACTGTAATCGCTATACACATCCAGATATTTTACTAAGTCATAAAGTCTCCATTTATATTTATTAAATGTCTTACTGTACTTTGAGTGCTTTTATTTTCAAATCTTTTCAAGCATCCAAACAGAATAATCCCGAGTATTATACTAAAGGAATGAGGGAATGATTTTGTTCTTCAAAACCGGTCTCCTACTCAAGCTGGTAGTAGTTTTCAGTACTACTGTGTCTGCCAATTTTTTATTTTTTTATTTCCTATGTATTCAGCATGTTCTTATAACACTATTTATCGTGACTTTTTGCTGTGGCTTGAATCCAGCACGAAAATGAGTGTTTTCGTATCTTTAATCACGTTACTATTATGCAGTTGTTGAGTACCACAGGGACAAAACGAAACCGTGGTGCTCCATTGGGAAAGGCACTCAAACTGCCTGGCTACGCGGTGCTTTACATGGGATTTTATTTCTCAAACTTTAGGACCATTAATTCAGGACATTTTCATCTTTAGGTATTTTTAGATCTTAAAATTAATAGAGTGGCTCAACAACAGCCAATTCAGCGATCAGAACTACTTCAAGTAAGTACAGGAGCAGTTAAAATGCCTATCACGCCAATTAATTTGTATTGCAGCCACGCTGCTGGATAGCACTAATTGATTTATATACCCTCCTTTCTATTCCCATTTACAAGGGCAATTATGAACTCCATCACATATGTTTAAATGGGTTACATTAGAATAATATCCAGAAGCTGGACCGCCGAGCTTAGAAGTCTTTAAGAACAGGTAAATTCTTCTTTAATGGGCGTGTTATCAACCCGCTGCACACAGCCTGCAACCTCTAAGGCAGGACACAGCACTAAGACTTCAATTTGCATGGGCAGTTCGGGGTTGACTCCAGCGATGAGCTCAAACACTATTTTTAATTGTTTTAAAAATTGCGTGTTATAGGCGGCAATAAACACTTACAGATTAGTATTATACCAGCCACTGCTCTCTCCAAAGCATGGTTTCTATAAACAAGTTGAAACGCATACATCTGTAAATAATAAGTATAAGTATGCTGAATTTAATGAATAAGGGCACTAAAAGAAATTGAACAGTAGGGGATCAGCAATTAGAGTAACTGCCCATTTTATTAAAAATGTATTGTTTCCAGCTTTCACTTTAGAAGGCTGTTATTGCTCTGCTAATTCTGAGTTTTGATTTCCTTAGAAAAGGAGGGCTCCTCTTTATTTTCCTTGACAGCCCCCAGTCACTCGCCTTTCTTTACAAGGCAACAGACAATTGTTAAGCTTATCTCACTGCTCGGGATCTCACTCCAGGGCCCTCGCTGCAGACTTTCTTGGCGTCCTGCCGCTCAGAGGTATGTTTTTCGTTGAGTAATGAAATCTGCTGAACCAGCAAACCCCCAGCCAGCCTCCCCCAGCCCCTTTCTCGGGCTGGAGCTCACCAACCCTCCCGCAGAGCAGAGGGAAGAGCATGTGTCCGGCTTCCCGGCGGTGCCTCTGCGAAAACAGGGCCATTTGCTGCGGCTGGCAAGGCTCGGGGCTGCGAAATGGAGCCGTGCGTTTCCTCCTGCCGTGGAGCAGCGGCCTCCCGCAGAGGAGAAGGCGGCAAACCGGGAGGGAAAACCTCCTACCTCCTTGGAAAGGCAGCTTCCTACACCTAGCCCGTGTCCCAGGGAACGTCGCCCGTGCCCCCGGCATTATTGCAGGGAATCTCTGGGGCTCCTGCGCGTGTACAGATGTGTGACGTTCGTGTCGCTCACCTCCCTAGCAAGCGTTAAGACCGCGTAAGACTATTTTTAACACCAGCCTAATTGCACCCACATTGCTACATTGCTGCAGCTGTGGGGGTTTAATTAAAACAATACATTATTTCCATTTAGACATGACATAATAACAGTAAAAAACGGCTTTCATCACTTGGGCTTATCTGCAACAAGAAGGGCAGGCAGCCCAAATCTTAACCTTTCTGACATCCTCCAGCGCGCATACACACGGCATCTGGGACCGAAACAGGGCCAAACTCTGTTCCCCTTTGTCCCCTCTACGTGCCAGACGAGGCTGGAGCACCCCTAGGAGCAGCACACCTCAACATTTCCCATGCTGATGTTAAGAAACCTGAGTTCACACGGGGTATCTAAAAACTGAGAGGAATCTTTTGAGGGATGTGCAAATAAAACACAGTTTATCGAGCTGCAGTGCGTGCCTGAACGGAATTTCGGTATTTCGGAACTGAATTATCTGCTAGACAAAAGATGGTAGTAACATGGTGGGGAAGATACCATGAAAACCTAAGACAGCACCAAATTCCTTCCTGTAAATCCCTCGCCACTGTGCTTCCATAATATTTTACATCTCTCTCTTTAGGTGTTTATGGGTGCAATTTACTTTCCCTTGGAGCACCTGACCTGGCAAGCATCGCTACGCCCCCTTCCCAGTAGGCGCAGGAGGAACAGAAAGCTGGGCAGGAGCTCGGTGTCCTGGAGCAAAGCGGTAGCAACGCTACAGCTGTGGCTAAGAGCAGATCCCTGCCCCCTGCCTAGAGGACAAAGATCAGTACAAGAAGACGTTCACAAGAGACTGGAGAGCACATTTTCCAGCACTGTTCTCTGACTCTCTACCTGCAGTGGATTTTCCTGTTAATCCCTCGGAGTGATGAATGCTCATAATTTTATCTCTATGTCATCTGTCAGTACGATTCTCACTTGGAAGAGAAAAAAATGTGCACACACTACTGCAGACAAACAGATACGTGCTAGCAGTATTTCCTAGTCACCTGGTGTTTCTTATTCAACATCTACTTCGGGTTTTTTTTTTCCCCAGCTACCCTGCTCATAATTTACGGCATTATTCCAGCCACACAAACAGGGAAGATGTCAACTGCACTTTACGCAGAAAATGACATAAAGGAAATATTTCAGAAGAGGAAATATTCCAAAGAGCTGGACAAGCAACATTCAGTCCTGATCTAGCAACAAATTCAACACCTGAAGTCCCAAGAAACTTAAGGCAAAGCTTATGTTTTGAAAAAGGGAAATTGTTGTTTTCAAGTGAGATTCAATTCTAGAAGATCTTTGAGGACTGGTTTAATCATTTTGCAATGTCTATAATGTGATTATCCAATAAAATACATATGCATGTTTCACAAAATATGCAATCTTTATGGAAACAAACAAACAAACACGTAACTTTTCTTGCCATACTTGAGAGATTAGGGCCATCGCTTTCTGTAAAAATTAAGCTTATTTGTGCAAATGCTTTTCAGTGGTCACAGTCGGAAAGACATGTTAGTAAGTGTGAATTCTTTCAGTGCCATCTTCCCGGATTTGCTGAAGGACAGCTTTAGGTCTCAGCTGACACTGAAACGATTCTGAAGGCACAGCAAAATACAACTGACAATACACCAAGGCTACTCAAAAAATTGAGGACAGCGGTGAAGCTGTCTGTAAGACTATCAGTTTCGCTTTAAGGTCCAGAAAACCTCTGACCTGCGGCACCAGTAATTCATGGAGTAACTGCGACAAGGCAGAGCAGCCATTTTAAGGGGTTGGTACACTGTTAGTACAGCACTGGGCTGTTAGTGAGAAACCATTCACAGCCTAAGTTTGGTGAGCTTTTTCTTCACTTCCTTTTCTCCGCCCGGATCTCGTATAGTCTCTCGTTACACACATCTCTCTTGGAAATTCAGGGAAATTACTAGTGCTTTTTCCACACGTTAACCTACCGGATATGTCATCCAAAGAGCTTACTACTACTACTACTACTACAACAAAGAGTAACCTGTGAAACCAAGAGTCGCTCTTTGAAAAACCTCTCTCTGGCCAAATACCCTGGGACCAAGCAGCAGGGGCGGTCAGAGCGTTGGGCAGCCCCCGCGAGGACAGGGGCACGTTGTGGAAAACTCCCACATGGCCCAGGCAGGGGGGACACCCCGCTGTTCCGTGGCATCCCCGGCATTTGCAAACCAGTTTGTCTGATCACTAAGTTCTATTGTTTCCTCAGATAAGCAGGGCCCCAGTGAACAATTAAAGCTTTCAATAAATAATCTGTAAGCACATTCATTTGATTTACTGTTATTTGATACAGCAGTTAGTTTCAATGGGGCAGTTACTATTGATCACATAAAGTACTACAGACAAACATGAAACACTTCCAGAACTCCATGGATTATTACTCTTTATCTGCCACTCATCTGGCTTACTTGGAATGGTTGCAAAATTTAAAATCAATAACAACAATTAGCGTTCAGTATGCTCTCAGGAATGAATCATGTGAAATATGTTTTGTTACAAAAATGAAACGTTGGAGAGCACACAAACACGAGAGACTCTTGCAAGTAGCAAAACTCTAAAAATTGTTTTTTTTCTGGTGTTATAAAGTGTTGGGCACAGGGGGTAAAGAAAAGAAAGAATACGGGTATCGTAAATGCACCTGCAAGCATACACACAATTATAAAGGGGATTGGCAAAATGAATCGAAGCAATTTAAGAATGCAACTTTCGACTAAGTGATGAGACAGAGGCACCAATTTTTAACTTAGAAAATTCCATGATAAGGCCTGCAATGTCACAGTCACTTGACCTCTGAAGGAGTTTGGGTTGCTAATGATGGCAGGGCTTGATCCTGGGTAAATACGTGAAATGGCCTGATTCATCTTCCCACTGGCTTTTACTGAAGAGACTAACACATACACACACACACAAAAAGCTATCAAAACGTAAGAAATGAAAGCAAAGTGAAATTAATAAAGCTGGAAATTGATTGTAAGTGATTTACATAGGAAAACACCTTTTAGCTTCACATTCATACAAATTAGTCGTGAATCTAATGAAATGCATGGAAATAACAGTATTTTGAGATCTCTGCTAGAGTAATAATTCTAGATAATTAAAATGCAAAGCAATAAGAGAAATGTTTTATCATTAAACTGTAACCAGAGCTCTGTGTGAAATCATCCATTCAGAAGACTTGTTTTTCATCAATTATTTGTTATTTATCTGATGTAAATATAAGAAGGTCTAATTAAAATGTATGACTCCTTATGCAGCTTCTTGTCATTAAGACCAATGAAAGCATTCTGAAGACCATAATGAAATAATTATGTTTGCCTTTAAGAATCCTCTTCAACAACACATGGCAGTACTACACTAAATTAAAACATCAGGAACTAAATTTCTCTTGCATCTATTTCCATTTTCACTAATTATACCCCCAAGCTTTCCAATAGACCAGGCCCTAAAATTCTTTTGAAGCTGAAACAGCCTAAGGAACAGCAGCCTTCTCACAGTAATGGACTTTGATGAACAAACAAAGGTAATGCAGCCCTGCAAGCATTAATATTTCAAATAGAGTTATCATGTGAAAATATGTGTTTCTTTGAAAAATGGAGCAAAAGATGGCTGGTGACGAGCCAAATATGTGTTCCAGGGAAACTGATACTCTGATTTAATCTTATTTAGTTGCGTCACTCCTTCCTCACCTCTTTTCGTCAGTGTTTTCTTGCTCTGCACAGAAATTAAGGGTAGCAGAAGCATAACAAACACGGCATTGCTGGGCAGCATCAGTGTGACATGCTGTAATTAAGCTCTGCTTTCACATTTTAGCGAAGGTGAAAACAGCCCCTCTGAGCGGTGGGAGCGTTCACACTGGGCTCCATTTCACAGGCAGGGGAAAAGCTGTTTTCCCAAACTGCATCCAGACATACAGTTCTTCCCAACACGTAGCTCGTGCTTCACCCACAAAGTGTTGCAGTATCTATCCAAAACACAGGGAAAGGAAAGGATTTGGATAAGGAAAAAAACAGAGAAGGATGTGAGTCAGCTCAGACTTCTTGCAATCAGCTGACAGCTTCATTGCAAAACTTAAGAAAGATAATGCCCTGGTCTCAGAGAAGCGAATGCAGCAACACACGTGAAACACAGAAAGATGAGCAGCTCACATACCTCACCCGCATAGCCTGTGACCGTGTGTGCAGCTAGAAAAGCACCACTGGAATGTGCTCTCGAGATGGAGAAAGGAAGGCCGAGCTTCACCAGGGGATGAGGATTTGAGGAAAGTCTATCCTTCCATTCACCCTCCTCACCAAAGATACTTTGCACAAACATCTGAAAGACATAGGTTTGTCTTTGCCAAGATTTGTTCTGCATTTTGTATCTTGGTGTTCAAAGTGGGGGGTGAAAACTGAGCTATCTTGGACAAAGACAGGTCCCCAAGGCTTCCCAGCCAGCCACTAAGGAGGATCTGACACACACCAATCCAGTAGTTAATAAAATGTCTTCCACAAATGAATGAAAGAAGCAAACCCAAACAACAGAGCAATGCAAAGGACTACTCTGAAAGACAGGGTGGAGAAAAAAAAAAAAAAAAAAAAAAAAAATTTAAAAAACGGGGGGGGAAAAAAAAAAAAAAAAAAAAAAAAAGACTTCTCAAGCTGGAGGTGGAGAGACAGAAGTACGAATAACTCTCTAAAAGCAAACAAACAAAACCCCCTAAGGACCTGATCTTAACAAAAAAAGCTAACACGTGCATGGCTTTTTTAGCCAGTCCTTCCACTTGTGCCCCGAGCCAAAAATGCAGATTGATGGATTAGTGCTCTCTGCTAGGAAGGGAAGGTTTGTAGAGAAGATAACATCTTCGATCAGGTTAACAGGGAAGTTGTGCAAAAAACAAAGAGACAAGCTGTGGGGCACGCAGGCGTTCCTCCCTGTCCGGGCTGGAGGCCTGGGGAAAGCATCAGTCCTCGATCAAACGCCGAGCTCGGGAACGGCAAGGTTTGGGCAGGTATCACCAGATGGCACTGTTACACAGTTTTCCAAGTCCTTCCTTCCTGTGCGAGTGAATGTTCAGTCTTGGAAAGACAGGCAACGTTGGTCTGCCCTGTGGCTCTTCTGGTGCCAGGCAGGACTACGCGAGGAGGAGGCGGGATGGGCACCGAGCCCTGAGGCGCCCCAGAGGCCTCGTAGGGCTGCGGGTGCCCAAACACCTCTCTCCGACATCAGTTCTTGTGAACAAATGAAATGTCTCAAGCAACTTAGCCCCCAATATGTCCACTTATCATGCAGGGACCTGCGAATGCTCTTCACTTCAGTCACCCGCTGGCAGAGGAGAGATTTGGAGACAAGACTGGAAGAGGACAAGAAAGGCCAATACTGCCTCGCAGGCACAGAGGGCCCTCAGGGACGGGCCGTGTGCCACCAGCACAAAGAGAAATAACTAAATGCCCTGCTCTGGAGGACCACCGGAATGGTGGAATGGCCACCTGAGGACTACACGTTTCACCACAAACTGCATTCAGATTTTAAAAAATGACATTGATTTGAGAGATTTTTTGTTTCATTTCACTGACTGAACCATTCCTTCCACTCCTTGTGTATTATGGACACATGGCAACTCGGTCAGTCGCTCCACATCGCTGCTATATGGCTTGAAAGGACAATAATCCTTATTTTTTCTCCAAGACAAAAAGCAATGTTGGCTGTTCCTTGCGCTGAACATCCACAGCAGAACAGCAACAGCTTTTACTGGTATTTCACTGAAGTAGTGGTACATAAATATGTTAAAGGCTTAGTCATACAAGCCCTCTTGTGTCTGAAACTCCTATTAAAACCAAGGGTGGAGGGCTGAGTGCATTCAAGTGCTTCAATAGATAAGGCTCTAAAAGACAAAGATACACTTAATTTGTCTTTTTATTGTCCAAAGATCCTTGCTAAAAATACAATGCGAGCCTAGAGAAAAGTATTATGGTTCAGTGGAAAGAGATCCTCCAAATCATTAAATGAAACTCAGTGGTGCTAAAGAAAGGTCTTTGTTGTGAGACATTTCTCTGCTCTTTCTCTGAGGGGATGCACTTACAGGGTAAAATGTAAGTCACCGAAAGTGCACGGAACGGAAATCCCTCCAAACTATGGATGGACTTTAACACCACGTCCTTAGCGGTGAAGATCCAGAGCACTTTGAGAATTTATAAATACTCACTCAAGCTTTAACCTATTAAACCTATACATGTGTCGCCTGCGTGTATATATTTAGCTTACATAGTTTTATAATATTCCGTTTATATATGGTATAAGCAGGGGAAAGAAAAATCACCTTGTCCAAGGGGAACAGAAGGTATATTATATACTCTGTGTCTAGGATTCTTTACACAGACTTGCTGGATTATATTTCCATCTCTCAACAAAAGTATTTGAAGAAGCTGTAAAACTCAAACAGAATGCTAAAAGCAAGTGGGGTCAGTTGCATAAGGGCTGGCATTAGTTTGTTAAGTTTTCTCCTGCCTACTCCCAAATAAAGGGACAAAGAAGTTAACATTGTGGGAATGTGTTCCGAAACCACATGATATCCTTATCAGATTGTCATGTACAACAGAAGTTCTCACACAGGGACCCCATGCTGGTGATCTGCCGCGAGCTGCCCCGTCACATGACGGAGGCTCGCCGCTCCTATTCAGATCCCTGAAATGAACTGAAGGAAACCAGAGTCCCCCCCTCCCCAAAATGAGCAAGATGTGCGGCGAGCACAGCCACGTTAGCTCACTGCCACTGGGAAAGCAATCCAGAGCCGCTGCAAATGACGAGCGTGAGTACGGAGAAGATAAGCTAGCTATTAAAGCCTACACCAGGAGGACAAGTTTGAAATTGTCTGAGAAAAAGTCCACTCACATGCGAGGAAGCAAACAGAGAATCAGAGATATAAGCGAGTCAGACAAAACACATGTTAAAAAACCTAGGCTTGTGGTTTAAACGTTGAATTCTGCAAACTCAGATCGTAAAACCTTGTGAATTCATAGAAAAAGAGTGATATGCAGTTAAAAATAAGTCCTGCTTTGTCATGCAAGTGTCTCCATTTCCACTCAGTGCTGTGAACTCTGTCATCTAATTGCTTTTCCATGTAGCTTAGGTGGAATGGGAAAATCCTTTAAAATTGTTAATATTAAATGAAAGTTCTAAACAATATCTGGCCTTTTCAATATGTGGCTTGTTTTTAAAAGTGCTGAGGGAGCTCTCAGATGCTCAGCATTTTTGGAAACGAAGCCATGAAATGTAGATTTAGGATGCTAACTTCAGGCTACTGTTTCTGACATTCTTAACTTTTGAAACACATTTGCTCATGCAACGTCGGATTAATAAAACCCCAAACATGAGATTACTTTTAAAAAGGCAATTTAAAATCCAGATTTTTTTTTTTTTTTTTTTTTTGCTGGAAGTTGTTTACCAATTACAATTGAAAGGAATAGCCAAGATTACGGTGACTGAAAGGCTGCGCAGAAGAACCATTCCCACATTCTCTCAGTTTGTTTATTTTGTACCTAGAATATGGTTCTCATAAAAAGGCAGCAGCAGACGAAAGACATTACTCGCGGTTTGCCTGCTACAAAATCCAGTTTTGCTGCCCTCCTGCCTACCCTTTTTCTTGCAGTACGGAGGAGATGATTATTCTGTTATTTTAGGCTAGTTTGGAGCATTTCATGCCTTCTATTTTCGTGGTTCCATTTGGTTTGAAAGGGCTTGGATTTCAGCACGGAGTGGCATGGGTCACACTGCATGGGGACAGACTTCATGCACGTGAGCAAAGGTCAAAATCAATCATAGCTTTGTATTTCCAGCCCTATTACTTTTGGCAGTTCACCCTGCCAGAAGGGGCTAAAATATTTGCTTCCCAAAAGGAGTAAACATCAATAGGGGGCAGGAGGAGAATCAGCTTCTCAGCCACGCAGCGGTGAGAAGTGAGGGATCTCCTCCTCGCCACAGCCATTCAGCTCTCCGAACGTTACATGCAGCATTTCCAGCGAAAAGTTTAAGGATTTCACAGCGCAGCAACTTGAAAAGGACAATAGGCCTATTTAGGCAATTATATTATGCAGGCTTTGTTATTAGGCAGCACTGCTCAGTCCCAGAAAGTCTGGATAATCAAAAGTGTCCAAGCACAGGAAGGGGAAAAGTACAACCCCACCCTCCTTCGCAGCCGCTGCCAGGATCTGTGGATCCTGAAGGGTAAAGTCTATTTACTGAAGTTCCTTGGCCATTTCAGACGTCTACTGATATCCTTCCTCGCCAGGCTGGAAACGGCCCGGCCCCGGGCGGACAGGGGCAGGGGGCGAGGGACGGTCCCCCCTCTCACACTCACGCCAGCGCTTCTCCCTACGGCCAGACAGACCTGCAAAGGCTTTGGAGGTGCAGGAGCAGCAGCGGCCGCCCTCGCCAGCACCAGGTCCCCGTTCACGAGCCCCAAGGCCGGCTGCGTGACCCCCAGGCCGAGCCCCCCGGCGACGCGGGCACGCTTACCGAGCGCGGCCCTGGGAAGCGCGCTCAGCTCTAAGTGGGGATTTAGCTGGACGGAGGATGAGTAACTTCGCCGTCTGAAACATTATCTCTTCCCTTTCAACTCCTTAACTTGAGCGTAACCCTCTCCGAGGCAGCGCTGCACCAGGCTAGCTTTGTTCTGACAAGTTACACCTTCGCTGCTCAGACGCATTAGGCAGGCGGGGAGTCGCCCAAAGATACATTGCTTTTCCGCCGAGCTTATCCCACCCTGACTTCACCAGCGAATGCCTCTCATCATTTTTATCTGCGGGAGTTTTTGACAGTGGCGCACGTCCATTAGAGTTTTCCTGCGCCAGCAGCCGGATCGGGCGCCCTAGATTGGAGGCTACGTGGGGAATCGGTCGCTCTCGTTTCAGTTAATTTGGAAGAAAAATACCCCCCTGCAAGGTCCTGACTGAGAAAGTCTGGGTATCGAAGAAGATCAGAAACAAATACTTCTCATCGCATACTTCAGGGCATTAAGCCACGAGTACAAAAACTGAAGTAGAGACCACGTTCCTAGGCAAATCAGTCCTAGCGATGTAGCCGTAAAGTTTATAAATGAACTTTAAAGTAAATAACCTGGTTCAAACAGATCTTGCCTTCTGGGCACCAGCAAACACACCTGCAGCAATGTGATACTTGGGAATGCAGATTACAAGTCCTTCACTTCAAAATGTTTGTTTTTAAATTCAGAAAGATGAAAGAAAATAAAGTACTGAGCTTCTTTTTTTTTTTTTTTTCTTATTTTTTTTTCCTGTTGAGCACAGATGTTTCCAGTATTCCCAGGGCTTGCAGGGAACAAGAACCTGACCCAAACACCGTAACAGTCTGGAATTCAGAAGTAAAACGTATCCCTTCTGGATTTTTATCTTCACGAACTTTCTGAAAGTTAATACCTTCTAGATCCCCTCCGGCCGAGCACTCCCCACCGAACCCAAGCAACAGCCGCGTGCTGCAGGAGTGCCCACATCACGCCACGCTCTGTTGCCACATCCATAACTTTTGCCATCATCAAATTTCTTATCTCCTAAATGTAACAAAACGCAGTAGGCAGTAGACTTCTACGTGATGTTATTAGCTAAAACACTACACCCCACCAGGCAAACTTATTCTGGTTTTGCGCCTTCTCACTTTAACCTGTTTAATTAATGAAGACCAACGAAGACTTATTAACTGGCTTTTTCCAAGGCCAAAGGAAAATGGCCATTCCTCACAGCTCATTCCCTCTTAGGGCTCGTCCCGTTCCCACTTCCGCACTGTTTCGTTAGCTCGCATTTCACCAAAAGTTACTCTTTTTCTCTTGGTAATCGTCGCTGCTGCACTACGAGGGTACAGAAAATTCCAGCTGACTTAAAAGTATAAATTAATCATTCTTGAGATCTTAACTGTAGTCATTTTTGTCCTCTTAAGAACTATTCTCCTCTAATTTGATTATATCGACCTGATTTTTATCTTATGAGGAAAGGAGCAAGAATTACTCGTGATTAAAAGCACAGTTGGTTCTAGTCTCAGTTCTTAGTCCGTGCTTTTCTTTGTCAATAAATAACTTCTTTGCAAACCTATAACGACGTAACTAATACCAGATAAAAAATATGAAGGTGTATGAGCACGATATGATATATATGCTGTATGTGCTTGTAACACGTCTTGCAATACACAGTGGCTAACGTTTGGGTTGCAGACCCATAGCAGGTTTTTCCCCCCCACAGGGGGAGGAAAAAAATACCACACAAGTTAAGGTCATGTTTGGGCTGCATCTTACCCTCTGTGTTACTGTGCAGACCCTGGCGGACTAGAAAATTCGTGATGTGGCAGGATGGCGCTGGCTTAGTGAACTGTAACAGGATTAACATACTGAGGATGTGCTGAAGTTGGAGACCTCCAGCATTCTGCCTTCACCTCGGCGATGGCCAATTTTGCCAGCAGCATTTCAGCTGAAACCTTGATGCTGCCTGGGACTGTGGCTGGGCTGCTCTGAGTCTGCACTATTCAGGTATTATTCCCTTAACAACCATTTACCTTTTACTCTACAATCACATCTCTATCAAAGCCATATTTCTCAGGCCTAGAGCAATGGCTGCAGGTGTACTGCTTTTATGGCAGAGTCAAAAATAAAACAATAAACTAGATAAAAAAATCTACTACACATCTAAGAATTACAAAATTTGGCTATGGTTACGTTTCATTTAATCACAGTTCTTCACAAAAAGGGAGAAACACTTGAGCCTGAATTAAACATTGTTATCTTTGTATTTGCAAGCACTAGAGCAACCTTTAAACCATTAAGAGTTTTCTGTACTACAAAAAATCTTTTTTTTTTTTTAATTTTTTTTTTTTTTGACATTATTTGCAGGCAATACAACCTAAAATCTTACATTTTTTCAGCATTTTGGTCTTTTATAATCCATGTACGTACATTTGTCCACACTCATAAAGTGCTCACACTTTCTCCAAAATTAAAAACACAACTTGCTCTGCACATCAAACAGCATTCTTCATTTGGACTAACTGAATTGCTTTTCCGTATTTATATACCATTAAATTTCACAGCTTAAATTACAGCCACCGTATTGTAACTCAGGTTTCGGCCTGATTTTAAATTCCCATGCAGTGCAGATTAATCCCATTGCTCACAAAGTTATGGGACCGGATTCCTGAATGCATTTTCCTTGTATTTTTTTTTTATTTACTTTTGCTAATACGAGTTTCTTTGACTAGCTAAACTTTGCTGTTATCAACACTTGTCTCTTATCACAGGCCCTAAACAAATGACATATTTACCACTCATTCCATTCTGATAAGGGTAATCCTGTGTTTAACTTGCCCAAGAACAAACACCATATATTTTGTTTTTGAGAATCATGCTTCTAGTTATTAACAAAACAGAAGTGAACGAACAGAACATTTTTAAACCACAAGTTATTTAAAGACTATTTTGCAAACGACAGCTTTTTATCACAGCTTATTCCTCCTACTTCAGGAAAGTTTATTTAATTCTAAGTTTCCACGATATCCCCGCCAAAGTTATACGAAAGTTTAAACCATAGGAGGAAAGCACATTTTTAGTGAAACATCTGTTTGTTCCCCCTCCCACTGAAGCCCTCCCATAGCTAGTAACATTATTTTGAAGAAAGAGCTTTGCTTCCTATCTCGTTTGAAGCGTTTTGAGAACGGCGTGGAGAAAATAAACATCCCATGCTGAACCTCACAGTCTAATTTTAATTGTAAAGACATCAAAATATTTGCAGCATTGTAGGCTGGCAGTCATTGATTTTTACGATGCTGTTTTCCTTGCTCAGCCCACACAAATGTCAGAGGCTGACTGAAAACTTTTGAGAAGAGAGGAAAACACACTACTTCACCAACCATTTTTTAAATTTATTTTTCACTCCCACTCACTTTCTCGAGATAAACTACATCGAAGGGAGAGCTATTCTAATTACTAAGCAACTTTTTAACACAGTGCATAACAAAAATTTCAAACAATTACACAGTTAATGGGGTACTGAAGTGCCCGAGAGCATACTAAAAACATTTTGATAGATAGCCAAGTCATTTATCTAAATCACCGTCAGAGCAGTGAAGCATCCTGCAAGCTTTTATGAGTAAAAGGTGATGCTTTCTGGCACTTCTTGTCGTTTCTCAAAGTTGGAATTGTGGTGCTAAAATTCTGCCATTGTTTGCCACCTATGCACTTCAGCAGAAAATCAAGACCCTCTAACGTACTAACACATTTTCAGAAGTATCCTACAACTAACTCTTCTTCCTCCGTTCCTAGTGTAACCCTGCCTGAATCTCAAGGTATAGAAATAATTGATGGTTAAACTCAAAGGGTGTTCACAGTAAGTAGTTTTCTAGCAAAACAGCAACTACTTAGAGCAACAAAGTGAAGAAGAAAGGTGGCAGGAAGGTCAGTACAAAGAAATATTGCCTTTTCTTAGGAAACTTAAAACTCCTGCTTGATTTTTGGACTGGCACCTACCCACTGCAATTCAACGTCTTGGTAAGAACTGCACAGAGCAGCATTTTAATTGCTTGGCTGCTCTGCTAAAATGTACTTCAAGACAACAAGCATCCAGATTATCAAACGTGGTGCAAAATTAGATTATGGAGGCAAAGAAAAAAAAAAAAAAAAAAACGACTACAGCAGAGATGTTACGTAAATTCGTCCTTCCCTGGTTGGAGTTTTACAAGTGCTGTATTATATTATAATTTTGTGTGTTCCTGCTTGGCTTCACAACTAGTTCTAAGGATCAATATGCGACATATGAAGGGATAAACAGAAAGCTCGGTGCTTCTTTCCTTTTTCCTTCCTTGCCAGAGGAGAAAAAAAACGCTTACAAACCACATTCTGCACAAAAGTCCCCCCACCCCTCCTCACCCCTGCAGTTAATTACAAGTATTTTTTTTTAAATACATGCAAATAATCATAATTGCTTTAAAGTGGAAAAATAACAGTTGGGACCTACATTGAGCACTGTGCCGGTGTTGCCACTCTGTTTGTGCCAATCCACTGAAGCATGCTTTGAGAGCCTTCTCCTGGAGCATGCAGGAAGACGGACTCGCAGTGTAGAAATCCAGCATCTGAGCAGGGCTCACTGCTAGAACATCCATACAGTCAAACATGATTCCCCCTGCACAGAATGCCTGCAAAAGTGCTTTCCTCTAGGTGTGGAGGAAAATGGCACATAAAAGTACACCCAACTCCATCAAACTCTGCCCCTTTTTTGGCACGTAGGCTGTTGGTCTTTTTCCCAGACCAGAATCATGAATTATGACAGACAACACAGCTAAAAGCCTGTAATTGATCCAAATGATCATTTACCATTTTCCAGGCTGCCCAGCCAATCCAGCAAGATGGGGGGAAGCGAGCCGCATTCCAAGTTTTAGCTCCGATCAATCTCCCCCAAAATTTCTCTAGAACCAGTCCCGCTCCTCAGGCGCTCGCCGGCTGCGTGCCGCTCCTCGTGCCGCGCGGACGGCCCGAGTCCCGGGGACGAAACCGCTCCGGTAGGACCTCCGGATCCCCCTCAGCCATGAATAGATCCTTCTGCCTCTGAACAGCTCACTTCCTACTACTTGTGTCACACAGAATGAAAGATTGAATTGCCTAATATATGCGAGTGAACTTTCTGTGAACCCTTCCCAGGCTGCTAACCTTCAAATGACCCAGGCGTCTGACATCACCAGCTCCCAGGATTCTCACACGGCTTAAAAACTCCCAGCAGCCCGGCAGCCAGCAGGCAGCCGGGGCGAGCTGCAGCCCTCCCTGGGTCGCCCCGCTCCGCCGGGGACGGCGGTGGGCTCGGGGAGGCGAGCGGCACGGATGGAAAATAAAAATTTAAATAATAAAAAAAAAGAATAAAATTAAAATCGGGAGGGAAGCACGCCGGGGATAGAAACGGGCCCTGCGCCGGGCGGGAGGCTGTTTGCGCAGCGCTGTTGGAGGTGGTTGCAGGGAGCGGAGGGTTTGCAGATTTCAGCTCCCTTGGCTAAAACTTCTGGGCCCCCTCCCCGCTTCCCTTCTCCCCCCGCCACATTCCTCTGCTCCCCGGGGGAGGCCGCGAGCAAGGCGCGGGCGGCCGCGGCCGCACCGGAGTCACGGACACGGGTTTCGCTGGGGCGGCGGGGAGCAGCCTCACCCCCGGGGCTCCTCCACACCACCCACGGCAGTGATGGCTGGCACCAGCCCTGTGGGCCCTTCCCTGCTGTGTGTGCGTGAGGCAGGTCCCCGTCTCTCCTCACCACCCCTGTTCTCACTCTGAAGCACACCGATGCGTGTTATGGCTGCGGAGGAGCCAAGGCACGCTGCCCAGCACTCCCAGGTTTCCCTGCCCCATGCCCATGGAGGCCTGGGGGCAGGAGCCTGGCCTGGGGCAGGAGGCAGCCCTGCAACCCCTCCTCGCCCTGCCCTGGCTGCTGCTCCCAGGGCCGGTCCCGCCTGTCTCTGATTAGCAGAAAGGGGCAGGGCTGGCTCCAGGGGCTGTATCAGCTTTCATGGGGCTAATGAGCCCCAGCTCCCTGTGGGATGAGAGGGGAGCAAGGCAACGGGCAGCTTTGTGGGGGCTGGACACCCTTGGAGCTCTTCCTGTGCCCCGAAAACGTGGCTGCCCCAGGCAGGGGACCCGGCTGCCCCTGGTGCCCAGGAGGCCACCACCTCCTCCTCCCTCGCCGCCATCTTGAAAGCATTTTGGGCGGCTCGCACCTCTCCTCATGGCCGGCAGCCCACCCCAAAGCCCACCCAGAGCACTGCCGGCAGCCTCCCGTGTGGCCCCGTGAGGGGAAGGGGATGCAAGGCCCTGCGGGTCGCTGGCCTGGATGCCCCGCGCCCCTGGTGCCAGGGCTGCCCTCAGCCAACACGGGGTGCTCGCCTCGCTGCCGGCCTACCCTTTGTGTCTGGCCTGCTCTTTGTGTCCAGCCTGAGCAAAGCTCTGGCTTTTTTTTTCTGTAAATAACAACCTCCTGCAAAGTCTCGCTTGCAGAGGGACTCCACCGAGTCCTTATCGCTACGCGCACTTTAAAAATGAAAAATAACATTGATGAGCCTGGAAACACTCCCTCTGCGTGAGTGGAGTGACCACATGCGTGCTTTTACTTTAAGCAAATGAGCCAAGCCTCTGGCAGAGCAAGCACTCAGGGCTCTGACAAGCCCAGAGCGAGGTTTCCAGAGGCACAAAGGAGCCCGGCCTCCAGGAGAGGCGAGCGCTTCCCTCCTTTCTCTTCCTTGCAGCCGTCCCTCCCTTTTCCCCTCCCGTCACTTGTGTGGCTTCTCAGCACTGCTGAAAATCGAAAACGAGCTCAGGTTAGGAAACTGAAAAATGAAACACTCCATTACTGCACGTTTTCTAAAACCCCAGGATCAGAGTCTGGCTGAGCAGGGGACACTGAGCAAGGAAAAGGCACACAATTGAGGACTGTAAAGGAATACCAGAGAGAGATTCACTCTTGGACCTGTGCAACCAGTTTAATGGATGTGATGTCCCCTTTCTACAAAAAGTCCTTTGATGATCTGAGAGCTCTGTGACAATGCCTGTAAATTGCACTAACAAAACTTTTCACAAAGGTTCAAGAATATTAAAAAGAGAAAAGAAAACCCACGCACACTTGCTCCCTTGAAACTGATACATCCATATTGCAGACAAGGAGCCAGCGAAAAGACCTGCTGTAGTCTGAAAGCAAATCTGCCTGAAAAGATAAAAACAAAAGCTTTTCTTAACACTTTTTTCCCCTCAGACAGGAGCACTCTAGCTGTCCCTGCAGCAGGCAGCGTCTCTTTCCATATATTCTCTACGTAGAAGATGGACCAAGCTGAAGTTTAACACTTTTTAGGGACTTTCTAAGTTCGTCAGGGTGTCCTCCCCCATGCTGGAAGTCCTCAAGCTAATGAAGTCCCTGACACTCTGTAATCTGAAAATTATGCACAGCACATGTTTATCCAAAAAGTCACCCTTTAGGGAAGGCTTGTTTAAACATTTTCAGCCCAGCAAGCAGAATTCTCCACAGCATAAAGGCAAGTGGAAAAGTGGTTAATTTTTTGTTAAAATCTCAGCTGCCTATGTTGCTGCAATTTGGTCTGTTTTGAGTAACAAAGCTAAATTATAAAGCAGCGTTTT
Organism: Nettapus auritus; assembly: GCA_011076525.1. Lineage (NCBI taxonomy): Eukaryota > Metazoa > Chordata > Aves > Anseriformes > Anatidae > Nettapus > Nettapus auritus. The sequence continues at coordinate 40,444,864 of CM021766.1, read as the reverse complement.
CTAACCAGATGATACAGCATGCACGAGAAGTTCGGAATATGCAATGCGTCATCATAAAAATAATTGGAAGGGATCATACAAAACACAGTATGTTTTGTCAGTCTCCAACTTAGGGAGAAAATAGCGTTTTGTGCAGACCAGGGCTCTTGGAACAGCCTAAGCTTCTGCCAAGAAAAACATATTGCCCATGTGAGTTAAAATAAATAAAATCATACAAACAGAAATGCAGTTCTGTTTATTCTATTACCAGTCCTATAAAACCATATTTAAAAATAAAAGCTGCCCGTTGTGCCTCAAAACGGAGCCTGGCAACTTCTGAAAGTAAATGTCAGGAAGTCATGCTTAACTGCATAGGAATTGAAAAAGATTGCTTTTATCACACTGTATCCAAATGAGCCAGGTAGCTCATCATGTTTTATTACGAATAATAGTTGTGCTAATGCTTATACTTATTACTAAAACCACGTGTAATTAAGGAATTCTTCAAATAGTCTAATGGTTTGCTCACATACTATTTCTACAATACAGTAATTTATGTATCTCATAATTCACTTTGAAATAGCATGATACTTGTTTTTCTTGAACAGAGTATCAGGAAAAGCTACACTCATAAAACAGTGGATATTTTCTAATGTAGATCAGGACTAGCCATAACTATTGTGATAACTAATAGCCCTCTAATTCAAATGTAATGAAACTTTAAGTAATGCCACATATTTTAAACGTCTACCCAGCTCATACAGGCGTGCACGTAGGAAACAACCCTCCAATATCTTCCCCTTTATCCATGCAAAGAAATTGTGATTTTACATCACCACTTTGATCTGTTTTCTCTCAGACTGCAATGGCAGAAACTTTACAATAAACATATTCTTAGCCACAAGTGAAATAAAAAAGCACAAGTTCAAGTCAGAAATCTATTTCCTTCGGTGTTACTGTATATTTGTCAGTGTGACATAGCGCATTTGAAACCCATAATCATAAAACAAAAATTTACAGCCAAGGTTTAGGGTCTACATCTGTTTCTCTGGTTTTTGTACTGCAATTACCCACTGGACAATTCCGAGAGAAGCACCATGAATCACGCACTGCACACGTCTGTGCTGGTCACTTTTTCGTTCGTACAGGAGTCTGAGGAGTCCGTAATGTGCTTCACCAAGAGAGAGCGTTAACTAGAATTAGGATTAGTGCACTAGGCTCTCTAAATAAAACTACTTCAAGCAACGTGGTGCTCCTGGAATATTACAGGCATATTTATAGCATGGAAAAATTAAGAAGTGCATGCAAAAATTCTCTAAAACGACATACCTCAGGGGAGGCATACTTTTTTTTGCATGCATGCATTTTACTATTAATCAAACGTAGCACTCTCTTGAAACAGTTTTGACAGCAGAGTAAATGGTTACTAGTGAATGATGTGTGTGTTTAAGCAGTGAAAGCAGAGACAAAGTGATGTTTTCTTCTACTCCCTAGGCAAGAGCTGACACTAAGCTTGCTGCCTCAGCTTTGATACTCACAGATTCCTTTGTGTCAGTTGCTGGGAGAATCACTGGCAGTTCACTAACCCTGCCTCACACACAGGGGCTTTGATTTTTACCTCTTCATTGAGAATAGATGTTAATATGAAACAGTGCTTGTCTGCCTTGGCGCTTTTTTTTTCCCCACCAACTGGTGATACAGGGTTTCAGATCCAAGAATCTGAATCACCCTGACACCACATGCATTTTTTTAGTGTCGTAGGATGTTTTCCTCATGTCTCAAGCACAAGAATGATGTTAAAAAATTGTGGGGAAGAAAATCGCTGGGACACAGTGATGGCCGCATATTTAAAACTCCAAGGTAGTGTTGATGAAATGGAGATCAATCCTGAGCAAGAATGGCCCCCAAGAAAATAAAACCAGGAAAATTACTGGCACAAAATGACACAAATGGCATGGATGACCACCAAGCACAGTGAAATTAAGTCACGGGTTTTCTTGTGACTGCTGTATGCTACTATAAGCAACTCGCAGTGACTGAAACAGGAATTTGCACGTAACAGGAAGAATTACTTCAGGCCTGAAATGTAACAGCAATTGGCAAAAAAGTATTCAGCACAGAACAGTATTTGATTTTAGATGGGAAAAGCAGAGTTAGTCAGCTCCAGATCCAGAACCTGGGCATGCAACAAGCCTGCAAGTCACTTAACCAGTAAAGGCTTTTTGTCTGCTGCAATCGGTGGGTATGTATCTGTAAAGATGCCTTTATAGCTGATTGCTTAACTTACAGGCAATGAAAAGAATTCATCTCCACAATCTGGAGCACGCTGCCATGTTTCTTAGAATCCACTCTGCGTATTACATTCCCTTGGCCCAAAGCCAGGGAAAGAGAACTGCCCTAGCTGATAAAACTGGGAGGGTATCTGGTTCAGCAGCCCATTTCTAAGACTGACTGCTACTAGATCTTCCTAAGGAAAATGCAGGAATCCCCAGAGACTGGCAAACTGTAACTCACCCACAGGTTCCCAGATAGCCTCTTCTTTAACAGTGAGACACTTCAGCATTAGAGCGTGAGATTTAATATCCTTTCCACATTTGTTTTTGGTAGTAACCCTGACGTAGATATTCATGTATACCCACTGTCTTTTTTGGATCGTGACAAATTTGTAGCTCCATGTCACAAAAGGAGATAGAAAGTTATTCAGCCTGAGAGAAAGAAGGATGAATACTTTAAAAACAAAACAAAACAAAAATAAAAATAATAGTAATAAAAAAAAACATTTTCAGAAAAAACACAACACCATAAAACTTATCCATGTTGTGAGCAGAGGACAACATAGTCAAAGCTGCACCTCTGAGGCCCAAAAGGCTGACTGCTGCCAGTTCCAGAAGGGCTGGCAAACAAGCAATGACATCACCAGCCTAAAGCCTGGATGACATGTATTTTTGAAGGATAAAAAAAAAAATAATGAAAAAATAATAATAAAAAAATGAAGTATTATTACATTTAAAATTGGCTGCATACTGAAAGCCTTCACTTGCTGTTTGGGAGATCCTGCGAACACTATGCTAAATGGTTGCCAGTAAAAGAAGGAAAGAAAAAAGTTCTGTTTCATTTTGCTTTCTTTTTAAATGACCAGAAACTGTTGTTTCAAGGTTTAGCCAAGAAAGGGATTTTTACTGCTGGCTTATAAATCCCTCAGAACAGAGAGTTATAATGGAAATGCTGAGGTAACTACGGTGCCATGCATGGCACTGACACATTGCATTATATAATCCGGGGAGAATGAGGGCTGGGAGATCTATAAACTGTAAGTAGAAGCAAGAGGTAAGAAGGAGCAGAAGAGCAAGTAGAAATATTGAATGTTAAACTGCAGAGAATACTTCTAACAATAAAGTTTCCTGTACGCTGCATATGTTCGTAGTTGGCTGAAGGCAAAAGGGCACAGAGCTCTTTTAAAAATAATAACAGAGATTCCAAAAGGCTATTTAACTGCTTTGTTTCTGCCCTTTTCAAGAAGATAAAAAATGAAAAGTTACCTAACAGAAGGGGTGATATCTCCCGCTGTTCTGATATCCTGAAAGGCACCTCACAGTGTGCACGTAAATGAAGTTAGAAAGCACCGAATAAACGGAGCTCCAAACACAGACATCGTACAGCCCCGGCTGGAACCAGGAGCAGAACAGAAACTGGGACAACGGCAGCTCTACAATTTCACCGATGGCATCTTAAACTGTAAGGGAAAAATGAGCCCTGGTGACTTTCTTCCAAGAAAAGGCCAAAGTTACTGAGAAAAAATGAGAACCACAGTTCAGTGCAGGCCTATATCCTGACAAAGACTAAGCCTTACGTAAGCCCTACTTTGAAGATCTAAGGCAGACTCAAGCAGCATTCAGGGCTTGTGCTCATGCACGGCTGTGGACAACCTACACAGGACGATCCCAGAAGCCCACAGATAGCAGCAATGCACCTGCACAGAGCTCTGGTCACAAAAAACCTGATGGAGAATCGATGGATTGGATTGTGCCACTCGTGTAAGCCAGAACAGATCGGCAGCTTGGCAGCCTGGTGCACGTATTCATTACAATTCAACTCCTGCTTAGCTAGATGCCCATCAAGCCTACATCAAGCACTGAAAGAACGATCCAACATCCTACCTCTGGGTATCTCAAACAGCAAAGGGAAGGAGTGTTGGAAAATGTGCTGGCATATCTACCTAGCTAGCAGAGGGAAGGACAGTGATGGATATGTGGTGGTACAGCCTGAAAGCCCCTGGTAATTATGGCCATTACGTGAACACCTCTACCCTGCTTCTTGCTCTAACACACCACAATTGTACCTCTGTTCTGTTGTGGACATGGACATCCTATGTGGGCACAGGCTGGAGAAGAGCACACATGCATTTTTGCTGCAAGTGATGTAGAGTTACCCAGAAACAAACAAACAATTTGCCAATTTGTCACTGCTATTTTCTTTTGCAGAGTATGCGCCAGCAATACTGCATGAATTAACTGAGGGCACGCATCCTCTCAGGAACACTGTTATCACTTTAACTACACCGATGTAGCCTGAAAAATAAACTTTGCCAGTAGGGTCAATCTTACAAGCACACAGGTTATCACAGAGGAATTATTGCTGAGTAGGTAAGGGATTCAGTATAGCCCTTTTATGCTACAATAACAGTGTCTGCGACTAGGCTGTTGCAGGTACAAGTCTTTCAAACAAGGAAAAGATCACTTCCTTACCCTCAGCTACTATACTGATGTAACATTCAGACATAGATAGGATCTCAACAGACTGTAAAAATCAGGCTGGGCTTGACTCCAGCATTCAGTACAAGCAACAGCAGCATAAATGATGCCTGGTCTAAAGCGTTGGAAAGATGTTTCTTGGTTTTCAAACTATATTAGCATACACCCAACAAGTTGCTCTTGGGTGTGTTCCTCAAATTCTACTTGACCTTTGCAATTTCAGTCCACAAAGCAGAATCTGCATGGTCTCAACCTGCATGATTAAGATAGTCCCATACTGGTTAAAGAGAATCCTCAAATTCCCACACCACTGGTTTGCAAGATACCCACAGTGAGGCACAGAAGAGACTGGGTGTCCACTCATTATGGCCCTGCTCACTCAGGGAATCATGACTGGCAACTTTTTTTTTGGAGGGGGACACTGGGGACAGGGGGAAATAAAGAAAGCTGGAGTGGAATTGGAGACTGTGGTGGTCAACAGCATATTGCCCCAACCATTGTGCAGCATCGTGAGTTTTTCTCCCTTTTGGGACCACATGTAGGGGAGGATGTGCAAGGTGGTCTTAAGAACACATAAGGCTTGACAGATCTACAAAGCTATCAGATCTGTTTTGTGTCTGACAGACCAAAACCCTTCATTTCGATATCTTGAGCCTTCTAATGGCTGAACAACTCTCCATAGACCTTGCCGTCACACTAAAACCAAAAAAGTTCCTTTTAATACATCAACAGTTTTGGGCAAACACCCTAAGAAACAGGCTTTGCATTCTTGGTATGTTATCTTCCATGTATTCTTATCAGCTGTAGGCTACCAGAAGAACAAACTTCGCCTGCCTTGATATGGAGACCTACAAAGAAGAATGTGTAGAAGGAACCTCTTTCCCTCCCAAAGTTGGCTTCAAGATTTAGCCCTTGCTGCATCCATCCTTTCTGTCTTCAGCATATCCTAAAGGATACACCAGAGGAGAGTTACGGCTCAACTTCTTCAAGGAACTATTAAGATGAATAGATGGGGAAATAAGCCTCAACCCACAGGAGGTTTAATAACATGAATGAGACATACGCGTACTCCCAATTCTGACAAATGATAGAATTCTCCTTAAAATTGCAACACCATGTTATCTTCAACAAGATCCTAAATGCCAAGTTAGTGACTATGTGCCATTTAAAGACTTTAGGAAATTAAAGTTCCACCTACTGGATACCTAAATTTGCCTAAAACTTGTTAATTTATTTTTTCTAGAACAGACTCACTAAGAGTACAAATGCAGACCATTGATACTTGCGCCTATTCTGCTGGCTGAACAATGCTGGAACGTTATGTCACTTGGAGGCAGGTCTGCCTAAGCATGTAAGAAAGGCTAAGAGCTTTGCCAACACGAATTATCAGGCAGAACCTCGCTGGAAAAAATGAGGCACAAAGATCCAAGCGAAGTGTAAAACATATTGAGAATTCAGTGACATGTTGACAAATACCACTCCACTCCTTTGCTTCCTATCAGAACCCAACAGTTGAAGCAGATTCCTAAGCAGTGTTTTTACAGGCCAGGCTTAGTCTCCCCCTCATCTTATCAGTAGCCTTCAAAGGGACTTTAGGTGGATCTCCTCCAGGAAAAAGGAAAAACAACAAAAAACTCACAAGTGCCACCTCTTCCATACAAACAGATTGGCGCAATCACTGAGGCTTTCCTTAAGCGGGGAGACTTTGAGAAAACACACCTGGCTCTTCTAAGGGAGAAAATAAAGAACTCGTGCTTCAGCCCTCAAGCCTTGAGTGGACTTAAGAAGAGGAATAGCTAAATAGAGAGTCTAGTCAGGACACAGTGAAAATCAATACCGGCTTCTTGAAGTATCTTGGGCAGGAAGGAAGCTTAAGGTTTAGGTGTTTAGCCGCTCCTTCTGCACAAGCAAATGCGCCGAAGGCTGCGTGCACAGGCGAGGACATAAAGGTAGGAGAAGGTTTTCCTGAGGATCAAAAGCGGAGTTCTTTTGGAAACACTGTCTTTTAAAAGTTTTCTAGTTTTGGTGCAAGACAGATCTTTCCACACGCTGCTCAAAGTTGTCAAAAAGTGACATTTTCAGGGATAAATGTATGCCATTGCACTGTTATTTTCTGACTTTGGTGTGGAATACAATTATTTAAGACTCTGCAGGAGAGTATGAAAGGAGCTGGAGTGTAATTCTAGTTCAGAAAACCTCCAATAACTGACAACACGTAAGAAACACAAGATAGATGCTTTGTATTGTCGGTCTGAGCCTCATTGGCTGGAAACCCTGACTCTCCCAGCAGGACTCAGTTACATAGCAACTCCTGAGGGCAGATTAACCCTTTCCCAGTAAATGTATTTGGCATGATTCAAAACACCTTTTCCTCCCCCCGCCGCAAAATCATTTTGTAGGCTTGCAGAAAATATTTGGAAAAAACGAGTCGAATGCTACTAGGGTAAAAGCAAAACTCACCGTGGGATACTGATGGCACAATATACAGACAGCGCAGGGAGCTTAGATCCATCCGAAGGATATTCAGTATTACCAGATGTTGTGACGTGTGGGAAACACAGAGTGTATTTTTCATAAAATAGATCATGCTTAGTCTGTGGGGATCCGATATGGACGGCATTTATCAAGCACCAATGGTTTCTTTCACCCAAATTCTGCCCACTCATCAACTTCTGTATGGATAATTGCTGAAGCATTAAAAAATCCCGAGCTGATGCAGGCAATACTTAAGCAATCTGTAAGAGAATTTTACACCATCCCAGAATGTGTTACTTTCATCCAAAACTATACAAGCTGAATACTGTAAACTCTTAAAACACTCCTGCAAATCTCACGGTACCTTTTTTTTTTTTTTCTTTTTCTTAAATAGTTCTTTCTAATTACTGGCATCAAATAATTACATGATAATCTCAATTTATTTCATTACAGCAATTTCCCTATTTTGTTTTTAGAACTGCATTACATTTATGTGTGCATGCATTAAATATAAGCGTAAATATGACATAAAAATTAGCATGCTGATATTCCCACTCTCCTAGTTATTAGGGATAATAACAAAGTTTGATTCTAAAAATGTCAAAAGCCAAGCCAACCAAGATTCCTAAAGCTCTCCCCTTTTAAAATCTTACAGTTCAGCCCTGCTGTTTCCCCCTCTCCCCCCTTTGAGAAGGAGAGATGAAACAGGGGGGCCTGGAAGGGCTCACGTCCTCACTCAGGGCATACGTTGTGCGCTTACACCTCACTGCTGTGAGCCACAGCTGTATGCCATTAGGAAAAGGAGCTACTGGGTTTCCAGTGGAGAAGATAAAGAGATCAGACTGATGTGATATAAACTTCTTTCTGACCATCTTCTGATCACGATAGGTGAGAACTTTGTATCTCATTTCTTCTTTTCACACCCCAAAACCAGACGCATGGACCTAGGGGCACTAACCAAGCATAGGAAAGGCAGGCCCCATTTCAGAGCAGCAAGGTTAAGACCACAGCTTTCCTTTTCCCTGGAAGACCCAGGGACATTCTCAGTTGAAGGAGAAGCTTTGGACCAAGCCTTCTTGCATTTCTCTTTCCTTACCCACTGGTCTTGCACCTGGACGCATTAGAGCAGCAGATCTGGTAACGCACACCTCTCATCAGCATCTCCTCTTCAGGAGGGCATTCACTGCTCAGCAGAGCCTCCTGGCCCCCATTTAAACCAAGAGCAGTCACAGCAAATCAGAAATCAAATTCGTCGAGTAATGCAGAGAGAAACTTCTTAAAGTTTCCTTTTTTATTCTTAATTGCTTCAAAAATAACACGTAACCTTTGTATACTAGCAAGAGAACATACACATATGCTTAAGACATGCCTTCCTTTTCTAAACGTTTCACACACAAGTTCATCGGTATTTTCTCTCTACGGTTCACACAGACTGCTTGTAAATCCAGCAGGATAGAAAAAATATATACATTTTTAAATCTTAGATTATATTTATTATTAAATTTGTTTTCATGCATGATATCTTGACAGCTCTGCTTGAACAGCTCAGTTGCTCTCTTCAGAAAACTCTGAGTATCAATACGGTGTACAGGAGAGTAGTCCAAAAAGAAATACTTGGAAAAATATTTTGCTGTGTAAAAATGCATTAGCAAGAATCAATTCCATTCCTTTTTGTGGGTTAAGAAAATAATTTATGTTTTGCTATCATTATTCAGCTAAAATGATGATGGATGTTACTGGGAGCTTGGCCTCTGAAAGGGTAAGATCTGAAAGACTAGGTTCAATACGCTTATACTCTGCTGAAAAGACCTTCTCATACAAACACTACCAGACACCCATCAAATATTTGTCCCCTTCATTAAACTAATGCTTTCCTGCATGATGAACAAGACGGTACAAAATATAGGTGTATCCCAGTGTCTTGCTGCTAAGGTAGGAGATGCGAAAAAAAATCTGCAACCATATCATTATATCAATCTCCAGCATTACCGCATCAGTACTATAACCCATAATTAACTAGCTGCAGGTCAAATTTCTAATAAATCTTTAGAAATTAAATGTATAATTTGTCAAAACCATATGCCTTCATAAATTGATTATTCAGAATTTAGAAGCTTTTTAATTAGGAAGAAATTTATGCAATACCATGTGTAATAATTACGAATCAGCTCTTCTGTGATATTTTTGTACATCAGCAAAAATTAAAACATTGGAAAACATTACCAGGTCATTGCAGTATTTCAATGTCAAAAGAAACACAGAGTTTAAATCTAGAGGTTAAAGATATTTTCCCATATCTTTTACATCTTACACAGCTTTATGATCTCAGGGCTGGAATCATTAACCAAATCCAAAATCAATGAGAAAAAGATCTAATCTGACCATTTTCGAGTGCAGAGTCACTAAAAATGACTTATGCCACTGCAAAACTTTTTACCATGCTTCTGTGCTTTCACTGAACAGCACCCACCCTCGAAGTCAAACTTCCATTTCACGTTACACCGAATAGGATTTTGCTCCCCTCGTCTCTCCCAGCGAAGGCTCCGGCAGCAATTTACACTTTAAAACCATAGCCTTCATAACAAGCGTCAGGACGAGGGCTGTGACCCCTGATTTCCAAGTGGAAAACTAAAGAAAGGGCATGTTAAGCGATATTCATTAACAGCACGCAAAAAGCTAAAATCGTAGCCGGGCTCTCCTGCTCTCCCCTCCCGTGCGTGAACCATGGGGCTATTCACATCCCGCCCCCCCCCCTCAAGGGCTCTGGGTACTTCTATCAACATTTCATAGGAGAAGATTTTTTTTGACAGAGAACACAAAAGCTGCTTTGTTGGAAGTCTGGACACTTTTTTTTCTACCTAATAAAAACATGAATAGAAGTGGGACCTCAGCAAGCATATGGCAGAAAGTCTGGACTAACTGAAAAAAGGGGGCCTCGACGAGTTTGCTCTCTGTCATTGCCCAACGTGTTTACTGCGGGATGTATATGGTGTAAATAAGGAGTATGCAGAACGGGCCATAATGGAACATTGTTTATGTGCACATCCTGGCAAACGCATATACAGCACGGAGACTATTTCCAAGCAGAACATAAACACAAAGGGGGAGTGATGACAAACAAGTATTCCGAGGCAAGAAAAATGTTATTCCATATACAAACCAAATAAGCTAAAGTGGTTTCTCCCCTGCTAAGATCCAACTGGCAGCTCTCAGCTGCACACACTCTGTAGCTGTTAAAGAAATGAGAGACATCCCAGACTTACTGGTTGGCTTTCCTTTTCTCCAGCAGCCTCATTATGCTCCCAATATTAAAAAGAAAAACAGAGTTCAGATTTTATTTTACTCTTTGCAAAAACAAAACAAAACAACCTTTTGTGTGGGCCCTGAATGGGAGCTGGGGAGATAGAGCTGATGCCAAGTAAAGACCGTAAGGATTTAAGGCACGGCTTTCCTCGTCAGAGCTCCCACTGAAAGATACGCAGGCGTTTCTCTCTTCTGAAGGTCTCTCTCACAAACCTATTACACGGCTTTAGTAAGTGACACCAGTGTGACAATAACTTAGAGGTTTTGTGCTCCTGGCAGATCTTTTTTTTTTTCCTTTTAATCACTATTCAGAAAAAGGAGGGGGTTTCCAAAACCCAAGTCCCTGCAATTTGAAGATAGCGAACCAGGGGATGAACTTTATTTTTTTTTTTTTGCTTACATTTGGAGAACAGAATATCATGCTTTGACAGCTGCTATGTAAATACATGGGTGTAATTTTATTCTTTTAAAACTAACTTCAAACACATACCCAACTAGAAGAGGAAGAAAAGATGACAAGGAGGAAAACAGCCACTGGAGTGACAATGAGAACCACAGACAGCCAACGATAAAGGAGAGCTTTTTACATAATTAATAGACCTCTTCAGGACGTTATGGACACTGAAAGCCAGAGGCATTACTAAAGAGATCATATGGGTTACAGAACCAAAACATTCTGTGATGTCTTTCACAGCAAGGCTGAGCTTGACTGTGATTTTAACTTATTTTAAGACACTCAGAGCGTGCCTCGCTTTCTCCACAGCTCTAGGTCAGGACCAAACAAAGCATGAAACCGAGGTTCAGAACTGGCACCCAAACCCGCATGTAAGCTCTCTGCTAGTCCGTCAAACCCTGGGTCCACATGCCCCGTGCTTCAGGCTGTGAAGCCTTGTGGCTTGGGTGCTTTACTTGTTGAGAAGAGATAAAGCTTGTATTTGGGAACATCTGCAGCAACTTTACAATATATCCGCAATCCTTTCATGGAACCACATTGCTTTGCTCTTTTTCTTCTTTCAAGATAAAAAGAAGGTTGCTCTACAAGACTGAAACAACCCTTCCAAAGCCTCTCATCGGCCACTGGTTTAACATTAATACTTCTGAATCACTGCCTCACTTTAAAATCCAAAGGAAACTTTCACATTATTTATTCAAATTGCCTTTGAGTGCACAAACACACACCTCGTTCCAACACGACCTTACAGATGCCTGCCGCTTGGGTTTCTGTTCAGCCATTTGCAGAGCTGTAGAATCAGTTCTGTTCTTTAGGAAACCAGACATTCCTAGTAATTACTCCTGGCTAAGCAGTATCTAAATGACTGCAAGAACGGCACACTCATGCTATCAAATGCTGTCGGATGGACAGTACCTAAGCCCACCAGTTGTTAATGGTGCTGGTCATTAGGCAGCAAAAACCCATTCTCAGAAGGAGAAAGCATGGACAACTTACAGCACAGTGATAACAAGGGCGCAGAGAAATGCCACTACAAGTTGGTGCGAGCTTGCCTTATTACAGAAGCTATTTTTCACGTTCAAGTATCAGAAGAATATCAAATAGTTTCAACAAATCTCTGAACATCATGTTAAGATTTAAAACCCCTTTTTCTTGTCCTTACTTAGGTTTCAGCAGTCACGTTAGGACCTCGGTTTTCATTTAAGAAGTTGTTTTCACATTTCAGGATTCAGAAGAATGGCCTATAAACATGCCCAGACTGGCAGGTCAAAGGCTAGGAAACTAAAAGATAAAGAAGAAATACTCTTAATTAGTACCATTAAGCATGTCAAGTTTTCTGCCAGTATGATGATTTATTTTGCATTTGGGGGAAGGTAACAGTAAGTAAGTCAGAAACACTGAATTCAGAACTTGCAAAACAGGCATGGCAAATGTACTGAAAACGCTCTGGGACGAGGAGCTCGGCGTGCCTTACTAATTATCGTCCGTGCTGTGCTATCCTGCACATTGTGGTTTACAAGGTAACTATATGAAAACAGTGTTCTTTATACACTCACCCCATCTCCCTTTAAATTAAAATTGAATTGTTATTTTAACCCCACTCAAGTATGTAATATAGTGATGATTGTAAATCTTGATGATCACAAAATCCCTTCGATTTATCCCTCAGTTTACTATCCTTAACAAACATAATCCTAAAAACAGCACAGGGGAAGATCTTATAGGCCTGCAAATGAAGGAGGGGAAACAGGGAATGGCTCTATATGCAAAGCTACAGCTTCAGGGCTCATGGCTTTCCTGTTGGGAGGCTTTCTGAATGCTGCTAATAAGGTCCCGTCAATGGAACCAAAAGCATTTCTTCATAAAAAAAAGGCCTTCAGTGTGGGAAGAAAAATTTTCCAGAAAAAAAAATTTAATAAAAAGCTTATGGATGTGGGATCTGAACCTAACAATAGATGTAAGTATCTCCAAATACGTAGGAAAACATGAACGTTATTAAAGGTGGCATATCCATCTTCCCCTTAAGATCTGAAGTCGTGATCATGACAGCATGCTCAAAGCTTATGTGAACACTCTAGACCTAGCTCTAAACCGAGTGATCGTATGGCAACAGCCACTTCAGAAAAGGCAAAAAAGACTTTTTTTTTTTTTTTTTTTTTCCCCTGCTCAGTATTCCACACTGCCATAGCCACACTTTTCATGAAAATACATGGATATTTATGGTGGCATTTTACCAAAGTTCACCTGCCTTGTCTGTCGGCCTTGGCATCGGCTAAGGTGCAGCCACAACCCTGCGGCACAGCTGACCCTCCTGTGATGCACTGGCTCTTTTGATGATGTCCTTACAGAGCCAAAAATTTGGAAAAAATCCTTCTAGCACCTCAAGAGGACAATTTATCACATGGGAATTCTGGTTACCTATTTGGAGTTTAATTGCTACCACACTATCCTCATTGGCACACTGAACTGGAGCTAAGCTTCCTAGCCACGCTTCACCAAGTTCATTAAAAAGGGTACAATAATTTATTAAGAACAGTGAAACTTTTGGTGTTTTCTCGTCAAGGAGAAGAAAGCCATCCTGGTTAGTAAAAAATACTAGATTTTCCCTTAAAGTTTGATGTTGACACAACCCAGATGCCCGTGCTTATCACACCAATAAATTCTTTTCTGGGAGGGTCCTACCCCATCTTCTCTCATCAGCTGGGTCTCAGCTCTGTCTAATCATTAGTTATTAGTCACCATTAACCTTGCCCCTATCTTGAAAATGAAAGAACTTTAGCCAAAAAGGTGATTTTTTTTTTTTTTTTTCATGTGCCCAGCACACGCTCTTTACTCTGCCTTGGATGTCCTCTGTCAGGATGGACAGGAGCTCTTTGAAGACAAGGATGTTGGTCACCTAGCCAGGAGACACATATCTGCTCTTAGGTACTTCTGGAACAATACCTCTAGACAAATCGCCTCATCCTGAAGGCTCTCTTCATCCTGAAAATGCCAGAAGGGAAGGGGTACGCTACCAAGCAGGTGGCATGAAGGCCTACCTCCCAGCACAAGCACAGAGAGCCAAGGCCCGCTGGTCCTCGGACTTACCATTTATCCCTCAGGGACAACACGGGATATAACATAGCATGAAGGAGTGGTGTAGAGCTGAGAGGTACAGAGAAGAGAAAGAAATCATTTTAATGGCTTCACCTTAGAATAGCAACCTTTGAAAAGTCAACGTCACCATGTAGCTGATATTCAAAGAGGGAAAAGCTGATGTAATCAGTCAGAACTGTGTGGCTTTCAGTGTAACAGTAAAATCTCTACACCGAAGCCTGTCAGAGGCACCATGCTATTGTAGCTTCCTTCTCCCTCACAGGATCTGCTCACATTCAGCACTTTAAAATAAAACCAGTTAGTGAACTGGACTGATGGCTAATACTTCATCACTAAATACAAGCATTCAAACTAAGGCAGCTCTGGAGGTTGACTATCTGGACTTGAACACACTCCTGAACTAACCATGCTGCTCCTAAGCAAGAACTATGAAAGAAATATGAAACTTAAGTAAAAAAAAAAAGTCATAATTTGCAGAGAAATACAATGGAGGCTTTTGACAGATCTCTTTCTCAAGTAAGTTTGTTTAAACCTTTTTGTGAACTTGATTCTGATCTCCAAATACATAATCTGTCAGGTCTACATGACCTTTCCGCTGCTGCTAATATTATGTTCAAATACGTGTGAGAGAGGATGGCCTGCTTGTTTGAAGTCCTAATTGTCCATTTCAGTGGGTGGTTAGCACAAAAATTTCAAGTCCTGCACTACTGAAAAAAAAAACCACAGGCCGAACTGTATGTGCAGAATTCCTTCATCTTTTTTTAAAGCATTTTTCATTGCTATTTATGTTTTAAATTCTTATGCTTTTCAAGCTATGTTTATTCTACAGGAGCAAAAGATTTAAGAGCTGTGTTTTTGTTGTTGTTTTACAAGTTAGGAATACTGAAAGCGCTCGGTCTATAGGGAAGTCAGCACAGTTTGAAAACTGGATAGATAAACATCTTTATTGCCACAGCAAATGCAACTTGGTACTGATTTTTCTTATCCATATTGCAAATGTCATATCAAGTTACACAGATGTAAAACCACTGAAAATAATAGTGACTCTGAATTACTGCTTGTCAAATATAGTGGAATTTGGCCTGACAGAAAAGCAGCAAAAGTACTATGCAACTGCATATATGGATTAAAACAGTAACATTATATGTATTTTACTTAAAGAAGCCTACAAAAAAAATTGCTGCTTAACTCCTTGGGTCACAAGCATTCTGCGAGTAGGTTTTTAGAAGATATGATGAAGTGTTAGTATGAGTTTCGGCCAACAGTTTCAAACCAGGCATTTTTAACTAAAATAAATACCTTTATAGGTGTCATGTATACATACATATATATATATGTATATAGTTCATATATACATTGATAAACACTGAGGTGGGAAGGATAGATGAAACTCTAGTAGTGAATTTTAGGGATGCAATTCGTCCCTGTGTCAAATGAGATGACTGTTTGCTGGTTCACAGTCACAAGGAACAACCAGGAAACTGCGGGGCTCTGGAGATACTCAAGTTCATAAGTATGGAAAGAGAGTAACAAATCTTGATTAATTTGGGCCAGAGTGATCTACATCATATCATGGGTACCACTTTCTAATGAGACAAAAAAAGTCATCTCAACTCACAAAATAAATGGCCTAAAGATTAAGAGAAAGAAGCACAGCAATTACACTTGTGCCAATGGAGAGGAAGCACCATAAGAAGTAATGGGTTTTTGTTGTAGTTTTTCTTCTCAGACAGCTTTATTTATAAACAGGATAGAAAAACACTGCAGCAGGCTTGAGCACAATGTTGTTTTTTAAGGTGATCTCTATCTACTACAAAAGTAATTTACCTTTCCATTATCAGCCTTTAATCTTTCAGGAAAGTTTTTAGGACCAAGTAAGTTTCTAATCTTGGATGCCGTCTGTGTGACGCATTGAAAAAGAAACCCTGAGAGCTCAGGCTCCTTAAATCAATTGCATTCAGTGCAGCGCTGGATTTCCTGTTTGTTTGCTTTTGGCCTCGCTGCATATTGGTTCAAGATTCGGGGTCGAGCTCAGCTGCAGAGATAATGCAAAAACAGAGCGCTTCTTTTCCTCTGGCTGCCGAGGAAATCCCTGCTTTAGATTAGAAAATAACTGATGATTGTGTGTCCCTGTATGCTTTGGAGTAGGGCCCCTTATTTTATCTACATGGCAGCTACCTGTCAACGTGTGGTGCTTGGAGTAGCGCACTGGGAGTTCATACACACCAAGACTATCTAAACAGACCATTAAGTGCTAGTAAAGTAACACATGTGAACGACAGGTCAATAAATTTTAAACAACTTATGTTCGCTGCAAAGACCTGGCTGTTTCAGAACGAGCTGTGTTTACATAAAATCAATTTTTACAAGCATCTAAATAATTAGGGAATATACTGCAATAATAATTGTATTCTGAGGTCAATATAATAGTTTCAAAGGACTTCAGCGAATCCCCTGCTTCTTTACTCATTTCTGTGTCTTTTCAACTTCTCTAATAGCACTGCATCTTTACAGAAAATGCTCAGATCCCAACTTGTGTCCAAATAAGAAGGAATTGTTACTTTTTTATGCTGATGTGCCCTAATGCTCGTGCCTCTGCATACACGTCTAGAGAATGACCGAGAGGTCAGCAATTCATACTTCTAACAGAGGTTGTTATTTTTAGCTCTTCTAACAGTACTTGTGAAAGTCACCCTTTTGAAATCAATCAATTTCCCCAGCCCAGCCTATGCATACACAGCAAGTCGGAATTACATGCATTCAATTTTGGATCAAAAAATCAAAAGGTTTGGGTTAAACGATGGTCGAGACCTCAACTTTCTGATCTTTACACAATGTCAGCCTATTAATTTAAATGCTGCATATGTGTACTCAAATAAACGCACACGTGCTGCATGCACTCTCACCCAATTGCAAGTAGATGGCAAATAAAAGTACACAAATTTCACAATAAAGACTAAACTAAATGTTATCCATAGCTACAATGGCAAAGGCACTGGCAAACTGATTTACAGGGCTGAGTTTCCACTTCATTTTTGTTGCTTTTCAGCTACAGGCAAAAGACTTTAGCATGTTTTGAGTACTATAAATTCACATTTGCCACAAGAACCCATGATGCCATCTGTTCCCTAGAGCGTTTACATAAAGTATGCCAATGCAAACCATCTGCAAACTGTTCTTGCATGCGAATTCTTGTGATAATGCAATGTGGTACATTTGCAATTTCAAACGGAGACCACTTGAGCTTCTTTGTAATTGCCGTGCCTAAATCAGATGTTCTATAGAAGCCTCTTTAGAGCAGGATTGTGGGGTATTTTGTTGGTGGTTTTCCTGATGCCCTTGATGTTAACTATTTACCATTGTTTTCTGCTTTCATTACTGGGAGATAATGGTGTGCCTGAAGATAAGGGTGAGAGGAGGGGACACAGAAGCAGGTCATCTTCCATCCCCTTGAGCTAAGAGCTTTGAAAAAGAGCCTGAGCATTTTGGAAACAAGAAGGGAGCAAGACCTTGGCTACTTAAGAACTGGATTGTATGAACTGCAGCAGACAACTGTAGGGTTGTGAAGCACTGTGACTCTTTCTCTCCATTGCAGACTTTTCATCTTCACAATTAAAAATACTTTATCCTCATTATTTTTAAAAAAAGTCAATGTGACTTTTTAAATGAGTAGGAACTGCATGCTGATGTGCACTTATGTTCTGATTGGCAGTGGAAAAAAACAGAAATGATAGAGTAGAAGACCTGTGTGTATGTGTCTATAAAAACAGACGAATCCCCTGCCGAGTCCTTGTTTAACTCTTTGCAGATCAGATAAATTATTGAGCCCACAGACCATTTTCAAGGTTTTTCTGGTTGGTGTCTACGTTCAGTAACAAACTCCCTCCCCACGCAGTGACTGAAATGCAGAATTCCCTAACGTGGGTCAGGGCAGCCAGCGTGAGCACTGTGTGCGGGTGTTCTGGCTCCTTCACTGACTCACTACACAAAAAAGCGGCCAAAATCAACCTCCAGTCATATTTCTTTACGTAGCATAATTTCACCATTCTGCCGCCACTTCGCTCTTCCCCACTGCTCAGCCGTGCCGCTGCCTTTTGGGGAAGGCAGTGGGGAAAACAGAGGTTTCAGAGTGGGCTTGCGTGATGCCCTCGCAGAGGCAGGGCGACACATGGCAGCGCTCGGTGCCGCACGCCAGGGCCGCCTGCTCTCTCCAGCACCAAGCCCAGCTGACACCCCTGCATTAACCGGTGCTTGAAGAGCGTATTATAGACTGACTGCAGAAACGATTAGCAATCCTTAAAAGATTCAATCAGCTTGTAATTTGGTTCAGTCTGCCCTCGTGCTCTGTGAAAATGACTGTCGGGCTGGATCTCCCCCACTCCGCCGGTGTTGCTGCTGGGAAATACTCTCATCAGCAATCCCCGTGCACCAGCCTGCTAACTAAATCCTAATAAAACTAGCTCTGAGATTTTAATTTCCATCACTCACCTGCTCCAGACAATGTTAAACATTGTGAAGGGTGACACGCCTGATATAATTAACTATGACTGATAGTTTTCATTTGTTTAAGTGCAGAGGCCTTATTTTCCATCATCTCCTTTTTAGCAGAAAAGAAGGCAAGCACACACATACATGGTGCACTTCACGCACCTCCTGCTATTTCTACAGCTAGCAAATCCTAATTTTCAGTGCTAACTCTGCCTCTTTCTTTATCAAACCTTCTTCCTAGCTCCCTTCCGAGCCTCAGGGCCTGGCGCTTACCCCTAGGCTGTTTCCCAGAGCAGGTTAAGCTGTGCTCTGTCCGGGGTTTCAGCATGCTCACAATTTACACAAAAGAAAAAAAAAAAAAAAGATGATCGAAGTTGGTGGAATACCTGAGCTCCTATCACTGCTGATAGCTCACTTTCACTGAGCAAGCCCCAACAGCATCTGTCATTAACACAATGTATTGCTCTGCTCCAGACATCTGCGGGTCACATTATTTCATGACAAGGCTGCAGCAAGAGGGGAAAGTAAAACTGAGGCAGGTTATTAATCACTTACCGTTTCCTGTACAACACAGAGGAAATAATCAGGCAGTATAGGGGGTTATAAAGGGAGATTCCTGAGAAACAAAATATGCAGTTCATTTCACGCATTGCAAGAGGCCGTGCGACGGAGGCAGATTCGGTTTGTGGAAATTTGGCTTTCTTTTATTTATAAGATTAGGTAACTGACAACAGCTGCCACATCGAAACGAGGGTACGATGGCATTCTCCCAGCCCCGAGAAGAGCAGCCCTTCTGACGTACAAGTCATCTTCATTCACATCCAAAAAGCACATGGCTTGATCCAGAGCGGGTGGAGTGTGCCCAAAACTACACTCAGTGATATTACACTGCCAGGAACCTAGATCTGGAGGGAATTTGCCACGTATAAATTAATGCCAGCCTTAACTGGAATAACTTTGATTCATCGATACGTGCAGCTGTGGCCTCACTGGGGAGTTTCCTGGCTACATATGATTTTACACATCTGTCAGCTTTAAATCAGAGAACCAAATATAGGCTGAAGCACGCCAGAATGCTGTGGCAATTCGCCCCTTTCCCCTGGGCCCATAAAGCACTAAATGGGCAGAGGCTCATCAGCGATGGGTCAAGTCCTGGTCTCACCTGCACCCCGTGGTCCTGCCTACCTCAGTGTGCAGAATAAAAGTCAACAAAAACAAAGCCGCATCCCATTTTTTAAACCTTTTTTTTTTTTTTTTCTCCCCTTTTCCAGCCTGCAGCAGACTCAGCTTTTCTCCATTATTTTCTGCCATGCAAATTGAAAACCGTACGCAATTTCCTGCCAGCCAGCAATGTGGAAAGTCAAAGGGTACGCAGCATCACTGACAGTGAATATTGAACCGAACGAGGCAGTGCTCTGAATCCCTATTTTGGAGATAAAATCCCCTTCAGAGAATTTTCTACCACTGCATTTAAGCCCTCACCTGAAGCACAACAGAGGTTGCTTGCTGAAGGAAGGATACGGGAGCAGCATTTTGTGGTTTTGTGTGGGTTTTTTTTTTGATACACTAGGAGAACAAGGCTAAGGACTGCTATAAATTACCAGTAAGCTTGTTGATTTATAGAAGGCATTCCTAACACTGGCCATCTTCTCTATTAGGTTTGCAGGACAGCAAAGGCCTGTCTCTGTTTCTGCTGAGCTCCCATGAATTTCCAAGAGAAAAAGACAGAAGCACATAGGACTGGCATGCCTGTACATGCACCATACGATGCTCTGCACTTAGTACTGAGCTAGTTAATATACACAGATATATATGTATATAGCCAATTTAAGCACTGTCAACCTACATATAAGAGTGATTATCACAGGGGGAGAAAAAGAAGGCCTCCCATCTCACTAATATTAGTGCTATTGCTATTGATGGACCAGACTTGTAGATGCTGAAACCTCTAAAATGCAACACTGCCATGCACAATGTGTGTATGTGTATATATATATATATATGTATGTATTTAATTCCTGAGCTTTATGTTTCAATCCTTCGAAACAGCCCAGTCATCAAGCCGTGTGACCTCTGGGAGGGCACTAATTGAGGGATGGATAGAGTTTCCAAGAGACGAAGAGCCCCGGGTAGCGAGGCTGCGCTGCCCTGCCACGGCGCCGCTGCAAGGAATACATATATGACAAGACCTTTGGTCCGTATCTGTGATGGATACCAAGTTGCTACAGCAAATATTGCCCTGGATGGCTGCCAAGGATTAATCTTTTGACAATTAGGAACTTGTTTCATTTTCCAGTATAAGCGAGAGTACGCCTGGGCTAACCTAATCTCCGCATGAAAGATGTCAAGCACATTCTTTGGGACAAAATTAAAAGATAGGCTGGTTTGTCTTCAAAAGAAGTGACTGCAACAGAAAATCACACTTAAATCTGTCCTTGGACACAGGATTGAAGAGACACTGCCTGTACTTTACTGATGTGTACAGCTTTCAATACCCTCTTAAAATCACAGTTCTAATAAATAAATAAATTTAAAGAAACCAAATGCCAGGATCTGGTAGAAATTGCATTACTTTGTAGTGATCAAATTCATGATGCATACACGTGGGGCTCTGCCTGTAAGCCTGCATACCCTGAAAGTCTTCGTGGAGCGCAGTCTGACCCACAGATGCAGCCAAACATACATGTTTGATGTAGCAGATTTCTTTGCCTTCAGAAGAGCAGCATCTGGCCCTGAAAGTGCTTTAACACACTGAGACTGATGCCTTTGACATATTGTAGTCTTGCTGGGTTCTCTCCTTTATTTGGAGATGATGAACTTGATAGCAGTCAGCATTACCAAGTGATTAATCAGGCACTTTTGCAAAGGTTATCTGTTAAAAATACATCTGATTAATTTGGTCCAATGACAGGAGAGGAGCTATAGATCCCTTACGGCTGACCCAGAGGCCACTACTGTGTAACAATAGACAGGTTTCATTTATAACGCGGGGAACACACCTGGAAATCTGCTTGTAATTAGAAAGTGATAATGAATCCATCTATCAAAAGGAGGCCCGTTTGTCAGCACTTCTGGATGCAAAACCAGATATTTACTGTAAATCCCCCTGGCTTTCTCTGGAAGCTGTAATTGTAAATACAAGGCTTTGGACCTTCAAACGTGGGCCTTTCCCGGCTCTGCTTTTAAGGAAGAGGCTTTTCTTTTTGGTGAATTAATGGTCTTGCTCTAACAAGGAGTAAAAGTGGAAAGTGATGAGTTACATACATGAATCTTTTTCTTCAAACACCATTCTGTCTGTTTCAGCAGAGAAGAAAGATGCTGAGAAGACCCTGATGATCTGGAAGATAAATGAGACCTACACAAACCGAAAATGCTCAAATGAAGCAGAAATAAGGGAGCCTGCAGGTAATGGATGATGATTCAAGAGGGCTGTATACCTAGCATAAGTTCCTGCTAAAAGGTATAGGTTATCCAATGCCTATAAAGATTATCGGGGTGATACCAAGGCTGTTTCACAAATAATCTGATTAACATGAGCTGCCGAAGAAGGCTCAGACTCAAGGAGGACTTTGAGCTTACGAGCTTTGGGAACTGGAAAAACAGAATTACCATCAAAGGAAACCACCAGGAAGGATGAAAGGGAATTGAAGAAGCTTGAAAGAGCCCTGACAAAGCATTATTATTATTATTATTATTATTACTACTACTACTATTATTATTACTATTACTATTATTATAGTAAGAATCGACATTTGGGTGGACATTTCTGCAGCTACCAAAACTCCAGCTCCAGAAGCAGCCTTTTCAGGACCAGAGCCATTACTCAGGGCACCTGAACGCTTCCATCACCTCGTGCAGCTGACACTGACGATCAGATGTAAATAATGTCCCTGAAGGAAAGCCGCAGCAAGAGGGTTCAATACACTTCTGAATATTGATTCCCTACAGAAACCAGAGCAATCCAGACAGGACCAAAAGAAAACCGGACATCAGTCTCTAGTGTTAAATCAGTTACAATCCAATTAAGCGTTGACCAGAAAGCCAACATAAACTCACGTGTGACAACAGAAGAGAAAACAAAACCACGTAAGATCAGCTCTCCGAAATCTAATGGTGAAAGATGAACAGACCTGGCCTGTTTCACAGCCACAGACAGATGATGAAAGAATAAAACACAGATGTCAGAATAAAACTGTTAAATAAATCATTTTACAAGTAGGAATTTTAAAGTTTATTTCCACCGTCTTCTTGGCAACTGGCTAATTACCTGCTTATATCTTCTTAAGATGAGGAGGAAGCTGAAAAGAGACCGCTAATAAATCAGATGTTCCCCAGCAGGCCCGAGCCTTTAAACACAGTGGACAGCAGTTTTTACTATGGGAGAGGATAGCCAAGCTCATAACAACATTACTCAAAAAGTCCAAACAGTCCTTCAACTGCCCGTCTTCTCAAGTGTTTGTGGGGAAACGGTCCATTAAGGAAACTCTAGAATATATACACAGGGAAGAGAGTGAAAAAATGAAGCGCGGCACAGCACAGACGTTCATCTGGGGCAACCAGAGCAAGGGTGCGGGGCCACCTCAGAGACCTGCATGGCGGGACGAGCTGGGACAGCTTATGATGGCACGGAGGAGAAAGTCGGATAAACAAACACCAGCAAGCCCTTACCACGATTTCTGAGGAATAGCAGTACAAAAGGAATGAACAGCAGGCTGTAGTAACACCAAATTCAGCAAGAATGAAGACCATCTATTACTTCATCAGCCACAGGCAAATGCACTCATTCGGAAAATATGCTGAGTTTTTCTGCAGTTGATGAATGCTCAGGGGAGCCTTTGTAGGAAAGGACGATCAGGGAAGAGGAGCTGGCAGAAGACGCAGAGAAGCACAACCAGCTCCAGCTAACGGAGAGGAAAATCACCACCGTGCCCCCTTCAGCATCTCACAGCAACCACACAGCACAGCTGAGGTTGGAAGGGCTGCAAAGCGTCCTCAGAGATCAGTCATCTCGTGCTGGGACTGACATGCCCACACCCCTGGGGTAACCCCTGGCAAGGTTTCTGAAGAGGGTTATTTGAGAGAGGCAACCGTTCAGAGCAGATGCTCTCGCCGGTGTCCGAGCAGCCCCTAACAGCACCGCGAAGAGGAACTGAAGCATCACAAGAGAGCGCTTGTCCTCTGTAACTCCAGCTCTTGCTACAGAAATAGAGGTGCTTTTTCTGGCACTTGCCACGTGCAGCCAGGAGCTGCTGCAACGGCAACCGTGCTGAGGACTTATGGTAGACGGACCAAACCACCAGCGCCAGCAGAGGTCCTGGAAAAAGAATAAAGTAACCAAAGGTAGTGCCTGGGGAAAGATTGAGCAACAGAAAGCCTTGAATGGGTACAGAAACACGGAGCAGAGAAGCACAGGGAAATAGGGGGAAGCAGTGGGAAGCGTGTGGACGAGGAGGATGACAGGGAAAGGGGTGGTAGGTCACCAAGAAAGGTCCAGAACTCCACGCCTGCCACGGTTCTCGCAGCAAACGCTGCATGCTTGCCAATGCTGACCCCTCCTCGCGTCCCCTCTGCTCTCTGTCCAGCAACCTGCAGAAGGCAGCCTCCATCTTCGCGTTCTGGTGCCAGAGAGATGAGTGCAAAACAGCTGTTTGGCAAGCGCTGAGGCTTCAAATTCCACATGGTTGGATGTGTTCCCCTAATAAGATATATTTATTAACACAGCGCTATTTTTAAATGTGATTTTTAGAAACTGTGTCATCCAAGAGGTACGTTGTGGGGTGGAAGGGTGGAGAGGCAGAGGATGGGAATGGAGGTCCTCTGAGTATTGCTTGCAGAGAAGAACCCGGTGAGAAATCAGGGCTGTGAGAGCAATACATACAGAGCAGGCACCAAAATCATGGGTGATGTTGGTGAGGGTGCTGGCTATGAAGGCTTGTGCAGCAGGGCTACAGCTCTATCAGATACCAACGGGTCCCAAAACACATCTGAACCAAGCCCGAGTTACGTGCCAAGTGAAGGCAAAAGCCAACACTGAAATTACTGCAAAGCTCGTCACAGTCAGTGAGTTAATGTTTGTGAAGTGCCACAGAAGCTCGACATTTTTCAGTCACCTAGTGATATTGTGGCACAAAAAGAAAGTTAAACAAAGAGCTGCATTCACTTCGGCTCCATTAAAAACACAGAGAACAAAATCAGTTCCAGACATGTGGGAAAGAATCAAACATCACTAACAAGAACAGTAATGCCAGTTTTACTTTTCCAAGAGAAAGAAAAAAAACAACCATGAAGTAAAAACCAAAAAAATCACATGAACTATAAAAGATGTTTTCAACAATCTGAGTACTATTTTAAAACCTAGAACAGATTCATTTAAAAAAACAAAACAATCTGGTTTACTGAATTTAAAGTTCACATCTTAAAGGCTGAAACTGTTTCAAAGATATTCTTGTCCTGTAAATGGTCAGTAATAACAGCCTACATAATGTGTGCGGTATAATTAAGAAATATAGATAGCAGTAACTTAACGAGCACATCCCATTTTCCCTTAAGGAAAAGCATTAAGCCTAACAGATCCATCTGCGCTCTTCACACCTAGAATCTCATCCTGGTGGCGCACCCTTCACATGCCTCCCCCCATCCTCTTGCACAGGAATAAATACTTCAGACCACAGGACTTGCGTTGAGAAAACTGCTCTACTGGGAGATGACGGGGTCCGTCTGTCAGAGGAAGGGAAGAGCACCTTTGGTCATACTTGGGCTTGCCAAGCTGGTGAAGAGGGCTTAGGGCAGGGGAACCTCAATCCCTTCCATTTCCATCAATTTTAGTTTTTAAACTAAAAGAGGGTAGATTTAGATTAGATATTTTGAAGAAATTCTTTACTCAGAGGGTGGTGAGGCACTGGCACAGGCTGCCCAGAGGAGCTGTGGATGTCCCATCCTTGGAGGTGTTCAAGGCCAGGCTGGATGGGGCCTTGGGCAGCCTGGTCTGGTGGGAGGTGTCCCTGCCCATGGCAGGGGTTGGAACGAGGTCATCTTCGGGATCCCATCCAACCCAAACCATCCTGTGGTTCTGTGATGATGATTCTATGAAGAATCATTGGCAACAAAAACATCTTCACGCTTTTATGTAATTTTACAAATACAAAAAGAGCAGTTCATTAATATCTGATCTAGTAAAAACAGACCCGTACCTAGCTATCATATCCAATTATTTTACCTTTCTCTGGCAAAGCTAGCTAGAATCTTTATCTACTGTAATGTGGTCTCAGTGCCCTGTTGAACTGCTCGATGCCCTATTCTCTCCCACACTGTAAAAGAGTCTTTTGCTCATACTTACAAAAAGTAGCAATAATCAATCATACACCCAGAGCAGCTCTGTAATTCCTCATGTTCTTTTACCTTCCCAGTTTCCTTCTCCGGAAACCCGTCTCTCATTCCTCTATGAGAAATGGTATTCTAAACTTCAAACACAACTCCCAGTGGTTTTTCAGGTACTCCCTAAAGCTACCAGGACTTCTGAGGGCAGAGTACTTCCCAAGACAGCCTCTTGCCCAGATTTCATGGATCAAGTATTCCCCATACTTGTTCCTATCAAACGTATCATACAAGCACTGTTCTGGCAGCATTTTTATGAGTAGTGTAGGAACAGATCTGGAAACAAACAAATCTTATCCTCGAGACCAGAGACAAGGATATTATGGAAGCAACATTCTGGTGCATGTTCTCACCTGCATCGATGAAGATACCTCAGCAACAGTGTTTGCAAAAAATGTCCAGTAATGCCTTTATCAAAACGTGGTGACATAAACATACCCTGATTTATAAGGAGGAAATGAATGATTAGTGTACGAACACATTCTTTAGGGTCATCTGCAAAACAAGAGGATATGTGCTGGAGACACTTTTGTTGGTAGGTGAAAAATTGTTACTCACAAGAGGGGGAAAAAAAGCATCGCTGGATTTCCTCCCCTCCTAGCCATTGTTTTCCGTCCCTTTTTTATTTAGCATTTCTCTGATAAACTTTGCTATTTTATTTCTTCTAAAATCAAATTCCGGACACTTTTTCTACGGATCGCTTGGGTTTGTGTAAACTCTCTTATAGCAGCCGCAACCTTAATCTGGCTTCTCCCAGCTTGTCCTCTGAATTGCTTCAAACCAGCTCCACCCAGACTGCCTACAAAGGCTCTCGAATAAGCACATTTGAAGCAAGGATTTTCATGATAAAAGCACATTCTTTTCTCTAGATATCTCTGCCACTGTGAGGTTTTGCCCGTGATTCTCCCCGGCTCAAAGCCAGAGTAAGGACAGTATGACCTGCCCATTCTCTCTTGCAGACATACATCTTGTCAGCCTGCTTTTTCCTACTGGAAAAGAAAAAAACCAACAAGTTATACACTTTTTTTAAAAAGGGGATTTTGAAGTTTGCTGTTTCTACCTTTCCAAGCTCCCAGACCAACCAGCCCCTGAGACTTCTACCCCTGGCTTTCGTTCTTCATTACCGGAGACTACGCCAGAAATGCTGTCCTGTTCAACTGCAAAACCAGGGGACCAGAACATGACCAGGAATTTCTAGATGAGGACACTGCTCCATACGGCATGTGCCCCCAGCAAGCCAAGACAGACACTGTTTTACAGATTACTTCCAGGGAACACTATGAAAAGCTCTGGTTTTGAAGGGAGGGAGGATGCTGCTGGAAAGTATTTCCTATCTCCTTCTCATGTAAGAGAGGTCCCATGCACTATTTATCACTTGAATCTTGGGGCTGCAGTTCTCCTCTTTGTCCCAAGCCTTCAAAGGGTGCTCCCTTTAGCCCCTAGGTCCTTTCCCACTTCTTTTCTTGAAGCTGGCACTCCCTATTAATTTTAGACAGCAGGGGAACACTCAGATCTTTAAGATTGATGCCTCCAATATTTCTGCCTTCTTCCTGCTTTTCTGCCACCTAACCTTACCCATTAAAGGGGCCTAAAAGAAAGCTGGAGAGGGACTCTGTCAGGGAGTGTAGCCATGGAACCAGGAATAATGGCTTTGAACAAATGGAGGGAAGATTTAGATCAGATGTGACACGAGGAAGAAATTCTTCACTTGGAGCACAAAGCGCATGTGGGAATTAGAGCTGAAGTGTTAAAAATAAACCCAGGGCACAGGATGGGAGGTGCAGGGCAGTCCCTGTGGCCTAGGGGTAGCCTTTCTCTCTGGTAGAGGGCCAGCCCCAGAAAAGGGGCCCTCAGCCCCCCCAACCCTCCTCCATCTTCCAGGCCTCTCTCAACACAGCCGCCTTTGGCCATGCATAGGCCACTCCATCACAGAGGCTTGCTGAAGTCACAGTGGCCACCACGGCCCATGGGCCCTATAAAACAGGCCCCCTGCAGCTGGCCCACCATTCACTGAGCATCTCGGCCCTCTGACTGCCAGCTCGTGCTGCAGGAAGGAGACTAGGAGAGCGAGGCGAGCAGCAGGCCTCCTTGGTGTGCGAGGACAGCCATGCAGTCTGGTCAAGCACCAAGGAGTGCACCTGAGCAGAAGGAGAGGTGTCGTGGGTGGAGGGATGGCACCGGTGGCACAAGAGACACCAGTGCCCGAGGGACCTCTGGCACCCTGCCCACAGACACGTACAGGCGGTATCATTGGCACCGCAACGATGTGGGGAACAGGCCGGCCCCTCAAACACCCAGCGACAGGGGGCCCGGGCCTTACCGTAGGAGCAACGGTGACGTGGGGTGAAAGTGGAAACATCAGGCAGACAGCCATGGGAAGCAGAGGCGTGCCCATAGTCCAGACCACAGTGCGGGACCCAGTAATGGCTGTAAACCAGATGGCACTGTCAGACCTGTGCATGAAAATGAAGCCAACAGTGACATGGGAGCGAGGCGTGGGACTGGACGACCCCCTGGTTCAGGACCCTGGCCGGAGAACATTCCAGATGGAAGGCATCCCTTTTGGGCAGTCCTGGGCAAGGACTGGCTTAGCCTTCTGCCTAATGCCATGGTGCCCACGGAGCTGGATCCACCAGATGTGGAGGAACAGATGGAAGTAGATCCACTGCTGCCAGAACAGACCTGGGACTACTGCGGCATGTGTTTATGCTCTGCCATCTGAGAACACCAACAACATCGCAGGAGTGCCCAGCGAGCCCCCTACTCGTTGCTCAGGCTCCATAGCAAACATTAGCTTGGAGCCGCAAAACACCATGGGCAGGCTTACCTGCAAGATGTCCCGGCAATAAGCATCTCTTGCTGATTCTTAAGGGTTGTGTGAGTGCTTCTTTGGGGGAGAATGGGCTAAAGTTGTGCCAGGGGAGGTTTAGGTTGGATATTAGGAAAAACTTCTTTACTTCAAAGGGTTGTTAGGCATTGGAATGGACTGCCCAGAGAAGTGCTTGAGTCACCATCCCTGGAGGTCTTTAAAAGACGTTTAGATGTAGAGCTTAGGGATATGGTTTAGTGGAAGACTTGTTAGTGTTAGGTCAGAGGCTGGACTCGGTGATCTTGTAGGTCTCTTCCAACCTATGTCATTCTGTGATTCTATGAACTGCCAAAGTCTCCACTGAAAGAAATCTGATGGGCTGAGGAAAAGGTCTGGATATCATGTAAATGGATGGGTTGTCCGTGATGATCATTCACAGCACTCATTTCTGTGATGTCGAGGTAAACCCCTTTCCACAGGAGAAAGTAAGGAAATGTGCAGTAGTTACTCCCTGCAGAATCAAAGTCTCACAGTGTTTGCACAGCACAGAAGGAGATGGTAAAACTGTTTCAAGTCATTCACTGGTAGTTCTCATACAAAAAAAATACTTCTTAGCTCAAAGACAATCAAAAGAAATCTTTAGGACCATTTCCTTTGTACAAAGGATTTCTATACTTTTTGATTTTCTGCTTTCAGTTGTCTAAGTGAAGAACTGGGTGGAACTTTGTTCTGATAGACTTTCCTGCAGCATATGAATCTCCATCCCTGTAAGGAAAACCACGGGGGCATCCACTAAGAGTGGATTGCCCGGTCAAACTGACCCATCTCAGCTCTGGAGACTGCACCACGTGGGTGCTCAGGGGTATCTTGGTTGCATCATTCACACATCTCAGAGGGAACGGCTGCCATGAGGCAGTGGGAAAAAGGTGAGGTTTGGAGAAGACAAAGGTAAGCAGATGTCTCCCAGCAACGGGTTTAAAGCGGTGAGGCTGGACTGCTGCTGGGAAGCACCTGGTTCTGTCCAGGTGTCAGAAGACACCAGAGCATCTACTGGGTGTATGGGATTTCCTGAGGCAGAAGAGACTCCTTTTGCCATCTAGAGCAATTAATACACAGTGGGATGGGTGAGGCTTAAAGACCGAGTATTTTGTGTCCCTATCTCACGACGGCACTTTGCCAGTCTGTCCAGCTCTTCGTTACTTGACCAGGTAACAGCAGGCAGAATAGAAGAACAGAGGATTATAAATGAATTCAAGGACTGTACAGTTCTTGGAGATTTCAGAGGAGTTTAGCCCAAGCTTAAAGCAAGCAAGTTGAAAACCAGTTGGGTATCTTACTGCCACAGTCAGTAAGAAGAAACCAAAGTTTCAGCCTGCCTCCTGCCTTAAGTAAACAAGGTGCTTGTGTAGCCCTGTCAGAGACCAGTCAAGAAAAAGTCTCAACCAAAAAGACACTGACTTGAAAGAGAAGTGATTTTTTTTTGTTTGTTTGTTTGTTTTTTTTGGCTATGACCTTGCAAAACAATCCATTTATTTCACAAAAAGGGAAAAGGAAAACCAATTCTGACATGAGCTTGCAGGTCTTCTTAGTACTTGAGCTTTCTAAACGTAGAAAAGGGTTTGCATAAGGAAGAAAAACATGCTGAGGATTTGATCTATATTCCAAAAGGCCTTTGCAGTCATATAAAATGACCCAGACTTATTACAGCTTCAAAAGACACACATAGTTAATACAGATTTTATCACATACCATAATAATACACAGGCTAGCATTGCTTTTGCAAGTATTGGCCTAATGAATAACATGTCAAGCTCTGTAAACCTTTACGTTCTTGGTTTCTCATCTAGACAGCTTTTAAACAAGGTCAAAAGCAAAGCTTTATGCTTGTTTTATCTTTTTTTTTTTTTTTTTTTTTTACTTTTAAACCTTTATCAGAAATAAGATTTTCCAAGCACTCATGAGTCCTCCTTCATTTTAAGAAAGGAGAGACAGTCCCATCATATTACATATGACATAATGGATTTTTGGAAGAATCTTTTGCTGATTAACCATGCAGTGAAATGAAATGCTTAATAGAAAACACTTGGCACGAGCTCCCTGATCAAAACGTCACCTTGAAAATGGCTCTAAGTCATTTGTCACTGTGAAGTTTACCCACCTTGCATACTACTGGCATCCCATACTAACCAGCTGCAACTGCAACTAGGCCGCTGGGGGTGATAGGGAAATTACAGGTATTATCTTTCTGGCTATCCACTGATCATTAGCAGCCCCCATAGTTTGGCGTGATCTACAAAATACCATGTCCAAGGCAATCCTTGGGCAAGTACTGCCTCTGACAGTGCCTTACTATCTTTTGCCAAGGTTAAACGCGGGTCACTGTGCATGTAAATGTATGGGATCGTGCACGCGACGCCAAACAAGCACCGTTCAGAGTCTGACCTTTACAGGGTACGTTTTTGTTGTAGGGTCTGGAAATCACTTGTAAAAAATGACATCTGAAGTGTGATTACAGTTGAGAGGTTATAAACAGGACTAGGTATTTTTACTTGTTTTTCTGCTATAAAGATGTCTGGGCCCTGATATTTTAGAGAGATCAAGTTTCAACCAACAAATGACATCAACATTAGTCGGCACAGTGCCCCCTGATTCCAGGCGAAATGAAGATCCTCAGACAGGCGACACAATGCCCTCATAAAGGGTAAAAGTCAAATTCTGCCCTTTTGAAGAAAAATGTTGGTAGCTCTCTGCCTGCTTTGAAAACTGTCATACGCTCTCCACTGATGTGGCTGAGAACAAATACAGTTAGTGTTTCACCTCTGCATGTCTTCAGTTATTATTTTTGTGTTATTCAGATTCCCTCTGCGTTACGAAGTGCTTAAAAATCTATTTGTTACCTCTGCCTTTTAGGAAATGATACAAATACCTGGAACACAGGAAAAAGATTTTGCTAGAAATGCCACGGCCTGAATTTTTTATCCAGTATTTATGGCGTATGTAACAGAAATCAATACATCATAACCTCCCCTAATTCCTGTATGCTCATCATGCACGCAGCAATCCCAGCCCCTCCAGTAAAACAGCGAGTGCTGTGGTACCTGACACGCCACATCCCTTCTGCATTCGTACTGCAGGGCTTCACACCTCCTTCCTTTCCGCCTTTGTTCTCTCTAGTCCATCGCTAGATGCCCACCCTTCCTCTCTGAAAGAAGTAGCTCCAGCTCCCTCCAAAAACTCAAATGTTTCTCACCTGGTCAAGGGAACGGAGACACTGGCAGCAAAGCCAAATGCCCTGCAGCACTTTCTGCTGGCAAGAACGTACCAGAAGTTGGATTTACTAGACAGACTGATCATTACACCACAGAGCAACACAGAAATATCCTCAGTGTCTTCTTCTGTAAAAACAAAGACTGTGTTTCTATATGCATGAGTGGCCTGGTTTCATAACAAAATTACTTAGAATATTTACTGTTTTTAAAAGAGAGATTTTTATATCTGAAATCCAGGACCTCTGGTGCTACAACATCTATCAAAATGTTTCTTCCATTCTTCATGTGTCACTGCATTTGTGGTTCGAGTTGGACCATTCAGACAGTACTTTATGGCGCTTTCTCCTACCTACAGCACCAGGAAGGCCACGATAAACGGGGGGCTCCTGGTGACACGTGCTGACACGCAGTCCATGAGTGATTTAATAAGGCCCGAGTGATCTTTCTCTCTCTCCCTGAACAGCTTGTGGTATATAGGGGAAAAAACAACAAATACTTCCATCATTACAGTACTCGCATTAACCTTTAGGTAATTGGCACCATAATTCAGGCCGTTCGGCTCAGAACAGTCACATGGAAACTAGAGGAGGAGGATGCTAACGCGTATCCCTGGCTTTACCCACACATCACTGTGAGACGCCGGCGTGTGCCACGGAGCAGTCACGCCCTTGTCAACAGCCTCTGGTGCCCACGCTGCGCCACACGAATGGTTAGGAGCATCCTCCGCTCTTAGCAGCTCTGATCGAGCTTCTGCACCACGTGCGTGCCACTAGAGAATGAAGCAGCCCAAAGCGGTGGAGGGGCACAACCTCTCAGCAAAGATGCCCTTCATCTGCATGAAATGCACACACAGCATACACACACCCTCACCTATGCCACTTGGTTATTGGCAATGAACAGAGGGCATCTTCCCCTTCCATCTGCACTTCCTCCTCTCAAAAGCATGTGCAGGACCGCAGAGGAGATGCCAGATAATAGGCTCCAATCAGCATCTTTGCAAAAAAATCACGTTATGAACGCCTGTCCACACAACACAAGAAGCTCCACCTTATGCCCCCGCAGCTGACTCCGGGAGGCTGCGCTGGAACCTCATTCCTCTGCTCGCCAGGAAATCCCTCCTTTCATTTACAGGCTCTCTGTATTTTCTGACCTGCGCGTACCCAGATGCTCTTGTGCAAACACTGTCCTCCGGGTTTAACTCATTCCTTTCGCCTCCAGCAGCCTTCCCCTGTGGTGTACTTAGTGCGCGCTGTATCGCCGCTCAGCCTTCGTCTTGCTAGACTAAACAAGCCGGGCTCTTCCAGTCTCCCCTTCTCGACGTCTGCTCCTAGCTGACACTCCTTCTCCTGTTGCACAATGCACTTGCAAGCCTGTACCGCAGAAAATTCAGATTGCTCTGTTCTTAGCACGTGGAAAGTGCTGAGCACTCATAACCTCCCATTTTTGTTTTAAAAAACAAATAAACAAGATCACTACCTCTAGATCATGCATTTGTAAAAGTCTGCTACCAAGTTGCACACTTAAAATAACCCAGCCCAGCGAAGGTACACTATATCAAAAAATAAAATAAAATTGCTTCTATGGACCATTTGCTTTTACAGTAAAATGTAAAGCATTTGCTAGGTTGGAATAGGAGCGAATATTCAACACAAGCTTTTTGATTAAGGTTTCTGATTAAGACAATATGTTTTGCTGCATAATACAGCAAAATCAAATGTTCATACTGCATTGCCTCTGTACGCCAAAGCTCATCTAACAAATCCTGTGCAATTCATTGCTTTTATTTTGCGTATCTCAATTGTCCATGGCACTGCCTGGATGTACAGAAATTAAAAAAAAGATACAGAGTGTGGCTTACAACTTCATGTTTTCTGCCGTTGCCTCAAAATGCATATTAAGTTTAATGTGGAAAAGATGATCATACAGAACATAACTCACTTTCTCTGTCAGCTTTAGCAGCATGCTGGTCTACTTGAAGAGACGGCAGACAAAGCCCTTAGGTGCAGCACAGGAATGAAATACGTACCATACCAACACATGCTGCACAAGTCAGAGTCCCCAGAGACAAAGCTCCTGCAGTCCCTGTAAGTCTGTTTGAGCTTGTTTCCTTCAAAGAGATCACTCCTTCTGAAAGGAGAGTAAGGCAACTCTCCTGCACTTCTCCTGAGCTGAAAAGGAAATGGAATGGCCTGCACTGCCTGCACAAGCTAGGAACTGGTTCTGTGGCCAAGGGTCCTGAGGTCTCCATCAGTGACCAGCCATTGCTCTGCAGTCAGAGGAACACATCGGGTTAACACTGTCTCTGAGCACGTGTGGACCCCGGCAATGCCTCCACGTGACTGGTTTCATACCTGAGCTATTCACAAGGGAGAAATGGTTCCCCACTGTCAGCTGCTCTTTGGCAAACGCCTGAGAGTTCCCAGCAGTACAGATGAGCTTGACGACCCCTCTGGAGGCAGTTACTTCAATAGGTGCTGCCAGACACAGTCCGTACAAACCTGTTCGTGTACACCAACCCAGGAGCTGTAGGCGAATGCTGCCCGTGGACACAACTCAAACCTCCCTCCAGCACCAATGAACTCATCTGACAGCAAAATTCAATCCTTCCAGCGTAGCTCAAATGCAAAGATAATAAAAATCCCCTCTACGTGCAATTCACTCCATGTGCAGCTGATGTTGCACAATGTAACAGTACAATTTCATAAAATGACAGAATGGTTTGGGTCGGAAGGGAACTTATGTTAAAGATCACCTCGTTCCAACCCCTGCCATGGGCAGGGACACCTCCCACCAGCCCAGGCTGCCCAAAGCCCCATCCAGCCTGGCCTTGAGCACCTCCAGGGATGGGGCACCCACAGCTCCTCTGGGCAGCCTGTGCCAGTGCCCCAGCACCCTCTGAGAGAAGAATTTCTTCCTCATATCCAATATAGATCTACCTTCTTTCAGTTTACAACAGTTGCCTCTTGTTCCGTCACTACAGATTCTAGTAAAAAGTCTCTCTCTTTCTCATAAGCCCCCTTTTTATATTCAAAGGCTGCCGTAAGTTCTCCCTGGAGCCTTCTCTTCTCCAGGCTGAACACCCCCAGTTCCTTCAGCCTGTCTTCATAGGAGAAGTGCTCCAGCCCTCTGAGCATTTCCATGTCCCTCCTCTGGGCCTGCTCTATCAGCTCCGTGTCTTTCTTGTACGAGAGACCCCCGAACCGCTCAGTTTCCTTGGCCTCACCGCCAGAAAAGCAACAAAACTCACATTTAGCTTTATATAGTGCGTTTTGTCCTATTTTTAACTCCCAAATAAATCTTGTTTGGAAAAAGCATTTCAGGGAGCTCAGTGACACGCAGCCTCTTCCCTGGCGAGCCCCAGCAGCAGCAGCGTGTGGCTGCAGACGTACCTCCCGGCGGACGGTCCCAACAGGCTCTGTCCCTAACACACGCACACTTTCCGATCCCAAAAGCAACACCAGTGCAGGAAAAAATGATTCACCAAGGTAGGAGTTCCTCTACCTCCCTTGCTAGCTGAAGCGCACAAAGCAGAAACAAAAATACCGCAAGATGTTTGTTACCATTCCTCCTCAATAGCCGAAGGACTTTTTAACCTAAATTTTCCCAGTCGGGCTTTACCAACACCACAGTTGGTCACTCCAGTAGATATTTTCACGGCATATCATTTCCTCTTTAAAAAACAAGCAAACAAAAAAACTGTCCAAGGAGTTCATCCTGAAAAAATAAACTCGTGTAATTCACACGGAGCAGACCGCGCTGTGAAAACATTCTTGTTCTGCTCAGGAATGCGGGGCTGGTTAACTCCATGCATGCACGGCGCTCCGCGCCCTGGACAGGACCCAGCCAGGTCCTGGACTCGTGCACAGAGGGGAGCGGCCAGCCAGCCTCCAACACGGCCACACAGACGTAGGACAGAAGGAGAGAGCTCCCACCTGCACCGCCACGCGGACATTTTTAGCTATGTGCTGCAATCCAGGTGTTTCCAAATAACCTTGAATAATCTCTTCAGTGGGATTCTGGAAGAATCTGGCATGAAGCAGGCAACATTGTGCCCCCGAACACCTCCATGCCCTCTCCATGCACTCTCCATTTTGTAAAGAAAGATGGTTTCTGTGTGTTGAGAGGAACAAAAACACCCTGAGATTAAGAAAATAATCTTCATATTTATATGTATGTTACACACATACAGATAGGTGTACACACGTATGTGTACCCAGCTTAAACACAGCTGCACATGCAGACATAAAACAAGTAAGTTAAGAAAAACTGAGCATTTGGCTGGAATATTCTGTATCCGAGCAGGCAGGCAAAAGCTTGTTTTGTAATAAAGTTTCCGTAAAGCACCGTGGAAATCTGTGGAAAAATCTTGCTCAATTTCAGAAAGTCTGACTGTACACACAAGTGTTGCACAAGAATTAAACAATCTTAAATTTAACGCAAGCAAAATGACACTGCACTGATTTGTACTGCTTGATGCTGGTTCTAGACTGCTTGGAAGTCTTTGTCTTGGCCTAGGTACTGGATCCAAGTTCAGACACAGGAGGATGTTCCTCATCCTTTGAGGCATCTTGGGGCCCAAAATGTCTCTTGTACCAGGAAAGGCCTATTTCATTTCTTTATTTTGGTAACACTTTCTCTCTATAGCCAACCAGAAGAGTGAACTTAGAACAAATTCAACTGAAATTATTAAAATAAAAACCAGGCTAACGGGGAACATTTTGTTAAAGAGATAAAAAACTAATAGAGATAGATAGATAGACCGACAGACAGAAAGACATACATGCAATATGTCACTGATCTCCATTAAGCAGGGACTTGACACAATTTTCCTTTTGCAGGATTTTGTGAAGTCTTTAAAATCATAAATACGTGCAGAGGCTTACAGACACTTTAGTTTATTCTTCACGCACGTACCATGATTTGTAAGATCTGCATCAACAAGCACAAAGACAGCACAAAGAAGAGAAGTTACAGGGAGTAACCTGAGCACCTAGAAGCTGGGTGTCTCGTCCTGAGCTAGCCAACCAAAGCTTTTACACGTCAAGCAGGTTCTTGGTCTCTTGGTCTCACCCTGCCTAGACACACATTAAAAGCAGATCAAGTCAGGCACCCTGGAAGCGCTCGTTTCTCTGCCTGTGAAGGAGGCTTACATTAAAAAGCTGGCGTATACCTTTTTGAACTCTAAAATTAGGTGAGATAAATCCAAGCACCCATGTCAGCCTTTGCAGAGGAGCAGGAAAGGCTCTTTTCCTCCCACCAAGACACGCCTGAGGGTCACCCCGCCTTCCCGCAGCGCAATGCCCACAGCTCCCGGGGAATCTCTTGGCTCATCTCCTGCTCCCGAAATGCCAGAGCCAAGGCCTGGACATGCATCAGATGTGCACCATTAGCAATGACGTTTCCTGCATTTACAGCGCGTAAACTCGTTCCTAAAACAGCTCTCGCTATTCTCAGCCATTTGGCTCACGCTCAGTGATGTGGCCCAGCGTGAAAGAAACCCCTTTTTCTCTGGCCTCAACAATGTGCCCGTTTGTGAGCAAAGGACTGCTTTCCCCCACGGAGCCGGTTAGCAGCGATATTTTATTTAAAATTCTTGTGGATGCTTACGGGCTGAAGTAACTTGCGATGTGAAAACCAGATGTCCGAGGCAGAGGAAAGATTCAAAGGGCTTTCAGGAATGGAGCGAGTCGTAATTTGGCTTCAGAGCCTCAGCTCTTCCTACCCATCCTACCAGCCTCCCCATGACAGGTCCTACCGATGGGCAAGGCTCTAAGAGTTTGCATGGGAAAAAAATAGAGAATTAACAGTAATAGGTAAGAGCAGCTACTTGAGGATTATCGCTTAAATCATCTATCTTACCGTCATTAAGAAGACAAGGCAACTGTGATGGCACGGTTAAGTAAAAAGTAGCATCACCTTAACTCTGTTACCACCAAAATCGTGAGAATAATTAAAAGCTCAAGATACTGGAGGGAGCCAGGTCCTCCAAACCCTACCGCACCCAAGCAGCAAAACAGCCACTGACACAACTTGTGCCTCCATCAGAACTGCAGCCACAGCTGGTTTGGGATTTTCTGTGTGTGCTGCTATGACTGATCTACTTACAAAACTGACTGAGGTTTAAGAAATGAGAAAGTTGAAATGGCTCGGCTATAAAACAGCATCCAATTACACGTCAAAGCCAGCCCGAACGTTTTGGGGTGCATAAAAATTTTGAGCATGTGCTTCTGCAGCTAGAGGTGTTTGGGTTTTGCCAAAGTAATTCTGAAGTATTTTAGAGTCTCCCTGCATGGCTGCCAATGGATGGGCTTACTCACAGAAAAAGCTAGTAATAAATGGCAAAGTAGCATCAAACTCCTTCCCACTGAAAATGACGGTGAAATCTTGTTTAAACGGAGAATTTGTCTGCTCTGCAACTACTGCAACAGAATTCTGGTATTTTGGATCACGTTTATTTTAATACTTGGAGCCGTAAATACATCAACAGGAGTTCCTCGCTCACCTTTACCATGGGTACAATGAATGGCATATAGGCCTTTAGTTCCTTTCTTTCAGATTTATCCAAGCGCTATTAAGAAAATGAATGCGGAGTTATTTCAGGATAACATCCCCAAAATGTACTGTTTTTTTCTTCCCTCCAATGCATAACACAATGTGATTTTTACTACAAATTACTATAAGCAAACTGCTGGAAGCTAGTCTCTTATAATCTGCCGTCTTATTTTGACTGTAGGAAAATGTGTTGTCATCTCTGTGAAAATACTTGGATATACAACCACCTATGCTCCTTTAACAGTTTCCTTTGAATATGTTTGTAAAAACAGAGTATGTCTTCATTTTTTTTTTTTTTTTTTTTTTTTTGCTATTTTTAGTTTTGTTTCCTCATTTTTAGAGACGTGCTTTAATCAGATAAAATTTCAAGTATTCTGTCCATGTTACAACTCCCATTAATTTCCTCTCTTGACTAATAAAACCGTCTTCCTTTTCAGGGTCAAAGAGTTGAAGAGTTGAGGGTAGACCCCAGGAAGTCGAGAGTTTAAGCCAGGACACCGCCGGCTGTGAGTGTCCAGAAGCGAGTGGGCAAGCAGAACACCCGCTTGCAGCAGTACTCCCAGTGGGATCGTTCCTTACGGCGTCCATCCGTCTTCCTGACATTTAGTAGGAGATGACACTCCTAAACCTGGATGTAAATAGTAGCAAGGTGCATGCAAAGGTATAATTTATACCAGCCTTCAAATGGGATAAAAATGAAGAGCTGAAAAAATTATCTTACAGGTACATGCCGCTTATGTTAATAAGGACCAGCAAGGATGCACTTCGGTGTGAGCCTGCGCAAATCACAGCCCTGTGACATTCCTTCCCACCTTTGAAAGCGCTCTGTAAGCCCCTCCGAATTTATCTTCAAATGCATGCACACTTGTAAATTCAACCACGCTAAATAAGGCTGCATCAAACCCAGGAGCGCTCCCCTCAGCAGCCTCCCCCAGACGTGGCAGTGCGATGTATTTCCCTGTAAGGAGGGCCCGTCTTTAATAAGAGCTTCATCCGATCACTGTCATTGTTCTAGATAACGGATTACCTACACATACATTTTCAAGTGTAATGACACTCTTGCTTATTAAAGACCTCTCAGCTGAAGGGGCAGAATATTATGAACTGGCCAATCCATTCATTTCCTTGAATATGTTATTCAGTATTTTATGCTAAAGCAGCAATACACCATCCATTTTAGTACAATGATCCTTATGTTCAATAAAACTGAAGTGCTGGATCATAAATCATTATAGTCATTTATTTTACATTAGACACATTAGCCACTATATTCCATAATCTATTACAATAAGGTGGATTTAAATGTACCCCAAGGAACTGCAATAATAACTTGAGAACCAAATATAGCAATTATGGATAAAATATGCTTAACCTAAAACTGCACTAGCTGCACAGAC
Organism: Nettapus auritus; assembly: GCA_011076525.1. Taxonomy (NCBI): domain Eukaryota; kingdom Metazoa; phylum Chordata; class Aves; order Anseriformes; family Anatidae; genus Nettapus; species Nettapus auritus. The sequence continues at coordinate 40,404,920 of CM021766.1, read as the reverse complement.
TGCTGTGAACTTTAAATAAAATTTAGGGAGGATGATAACTGTCCTGGAATAAACACGCAACAGAGGAAAATGTTGCTCCTCTCTGTACTTCAGAGAGCTTCATGTGCCCTACTTACGGGGGTGGGGGCGTTGCACCTATAAGCCAGTGGCTATTAAAATATTATTATTCCATTATTACTGGTTATATTATCTTCCCATCATGTGAAAATTTCCTGTATTTTCCTGGTGCTTACATCCTACTTACATTTTTAAATAGTGCTCTCCATTGCTGGCTGCCTGGCTTGCCTGTTTGGATCCCTAAGTGTTCTTCAGAATCCCTCCAACTGTTTTTTTTTTGTTTGTTTGTTTGTTTTTTTAAATTACTATTATTATTATTATTATTTTCCTGTGAACTTTCCACAACGCATCCAGACCTTTCTGGTGCCATTTCAGCTACCAGCTCACTGAAGACCACAGGAGAAGCCTCCGTCGTCTCCCTTTTCCAGACCCAATGTACCCGCAGAGCCCACTGCCACCTTCCTGGCCCCCAGCCAAGAGCGAAGTCTCAGACATCAGCAAGCAGTTTAGCATTTTGCAGAACCACTGCTCTCCAAGCATTAAAAATAGCAATGTGCTGAAGCATGTGGCTGTTTTCACCAGGGGAACCCAGCACCACAGACCACCGGCACCCTGGGGAACGGGGCCAGTGACTGGCCCAGCACAGGAGAAGCAGTGAGGAAGGGGCCATCAGGCATCATCTGCGTGAAACACTGCGGTGTGCTATGCCCAAACTTCACAAGTGCTGCTTTGTATTTATAAAGTCATCTTGCTTGCTTCATAAATTCCATTATCCCTGATGTATTTTCCTGGTTTTACTGCCTGTTTTTTTCCCCCCAAGAACCGAAATTATACACTGAACTAGATGCTGTTGGAGTAGCTGCTCTTACCTATTGCTAATAATTCTCTGTAACTCTCAAATTCTCTGTGATGTTTCCAAAATAATTACTATTAACTTACATTTCTTAATTAATTTCCTAGGGGGCATATTAGCTGGCTCTGCAGATATGTACACTGGATCTTCCATTTTCCAATTACTCTGTTGCATGAGCTTTATCTAGAGGTCTGTCTACACCATTTACCTTACTTCCTTAATGCCCTATTTTCTTTTTCCGTGGAGGCCAAATACCAGGACCGGGCACTGAGTTTAGCTCTTTGCACAGTTTCTGAAAGCCATCTCGATGCTCCAGCTGGTGGCTGAAGGGCAAAGCTGTGCTGCCCGCAGCACGCTGTGGCTGCCTGCCCTGCGGCTACGCAGGCTGCAGTCCCCACCAGCCGTGCCAGCACCTTGTGCAAGACTTTACAGAAGCAGCAGAAAACATTCCGACAAATTCCACAGGAAATTTTGCTTCGCCTCAAAAGCACGGAATACATTCAGGCAAATAGGGTGCTTTTAAAGCAAGCGAGGACAGAAGCTTGCTTTCCAGCAACGTCTCTATATTTTACAGCACAAGAGCCATGGCACTGAAGGGCATGCCAAATGCAAGAAACCTCACCTTTGGTTTAAATGTTCCTCCTAGTTCCTAACAGACCAGAGTTGCTCCACCTGGCCTATTTATTTTTATTTAGGAGCCTGACGAGAGCTGTGAGGGTGCCACCAAGAAGAGAACAATGCACCAAGCTCGCTGTGCTTTGGGAGAGAAAGTAAATATTTTGTGCAACATTCATTGTTGAACAAATCATTCTCTTTTTGATAAACACACACTGAGAATCTGTGTATATTAAAAGAACTCAGATCCCTGCGATGACCTTGCACCACAGGGGTCGGGCAGAGCTCAGTAACACGAAGCTGAGAACATGGGGAAAGTCAGATGCTCTCCCTGCCTGCTTTTGCCTTGGTCCCTATGCCTCGTGTTCACCCACGTGTGATAGAGGAGCAGAAAGGAGAAACGAGAGGTGTGCATCTAACCAAGTCACTGCCAATTTTTGTCTAAAGCAGGACAGGAGCCTCAGAGGCAAACTGTGGATGAACCTGAATTTCTTCCCCATCTCCGCCGTGCTCTGCCCCCTGTCAGGGCTGCGGATAGCGAGTCACGTCTGCGAACTGCCAGCGTGCAGAAAGCAGTCCGAGTGTGATGTGCTCCCCTCAAGTGTCAGGCTCACACTTACACCGCTGGTAGGTTCAGGAGTGGCAGGGGCTGGATCTTTTTTATGATTCAATAGGAGACAGAAGTTGCCATTTCTGCTGGAACAGAACACTTTTTCCTAGCTCTGGACCAGTCTGGAGGCAGTGAGCCGTACATCCATATTTTACCTTGCAGAAAAGCTGTTCCATGTAACTTCCAAAATGTCTGAACGTTGCTAATTACAACATTTTTCTGCCTTCGGAGTCTAAGAAATTGCAAAAATGCAGTTACTTAAGCAGGAGAATACAATATCTAATTAAGTGTAACCTGTATCTGACAGCCTCAAAGTGGATTTTTTGGTTCTTTTTCCAGAGTATGGTATCAAAACAGACAACGGTGCACAGTGAGCACCTCTGCTCACTCCTGAGTCATGGCAGCCACTGCAAAGTCCTGCCAAGAAAAACTGTGTTCCCTTCTGGGTACGTTCACAGAGTGCAGGCTGATCAAGAGGTGCTCTCCCTCTTTTTTATCCTTCCCCGGAAGAACAAATGGAGGAGGGAGATGAAAGCAACAGCAACAAAGAACTGGTTGCACAACACGCTTTGATCAAAGCGGACAAAGCGTGTGTTGTCCTCGGCAGCCAGGGCCTGCTCAGCAGCCTGGTCGCCACCGTGGCACATGAGAGGAGAGCACGTCGGCCCAGCTGGCTCTCAGGCACCCCTCTGTCCCCGCCGAGCCTCGCACCCTGTACCTTGTGCTACGCAAATCCCTTCCCAGCCGCTGCTGCTGACTTCGAGCACGTTGTTCATCTGGGGCCTGGAGAACAGGCCGCCCACAGCCAGGTGGGAGACAACAGCCCTGTGGCGGTGTGACGGAGGTGGCACTAAGTAAGCTCCGTGATATTAACTGCATGCAAAAATATCAAACTATTTAGTGAGAGAGAGAGCTTACTGGTGGGAAGCACCGATCTTAAGATATTGGGTATTTTAAAGCAGAGGTGGAAGCTCTTCAGGTAGGAAGTTCTCCCAAAAGTCACGACTGGAAGCTGAGCATCCTGAGCAGCCTTACCTACCTGGTAAAGCAGCCAGGACACCCAAAATGCTCACAGTTCCCTACATCTGGGAGAAGGTTTCTGCTTTAAACTCTCCACAGTGAACAGGAACATACGGGATCAACACAAGCTCCACACCAAAGCCTAAGCAATCTCAGGACCCCCAAAAGAAAATAAACTCTGGGAGATTTTCCGTAAAGCATGTGGTGAAAAAAATGTGTGCTGACTTTTTAGAGATAGATATGTCCTCCAGCAGCTGTGTTCCCCTCTGCCAGCACCTCGGATGAGCCTTTTACCCCCCAGCAGTACCCACGGGGACTTTGATCAGCAGGCGAGCTAGCGAAGAAGGGTGGGAAGGCAGAGGGGTGCTGATGACCAGCACCCAGGCCCTCTCCTGCCTTCCCAGCAAAGTGCTTTATCGATTGAATTCAGAGCAGCTTCCTGCGAGCCTGGTTGGCAAACAGACCTGTGGAAAAGTAAATCAGTTTATCACCCGGCTTTCCTCCGCCCCTTTTAAAATAAGGAAGCGCTCAATTGCTGTACCGAGTGAGATCCACGCTGCGCTGAAGTAACGATGACAAATACCCGATCCCGGGCTCATCTGAGCGACGGCCACCACACGGGGCGGCGGGTGCAATGCTGAGGGGCGAGCTGCTCTGGGAAGGAGCACCCCAGCTCGGCAGCGAGGACGGGGTGCCACAGGGACCCCCGTAGGGACCGACCCCAGGGGCAGCGCAGGCCTCACGGGCCCTTCAGCGCTGACGAAGGCCTCAGACGGCTTGCCACCCGCCCCTGCCCCTGCTGAGCACCCCCTCGCCACGCAAAGGTCCTCTTTAAAAAAGCTGAAGCACAATTTAGCCAGCTCAGAAGCAGGAAATAAGCGAGGGCTTGAAACCACCTGAGCCAGGAATCCGGCCTTAAATTTTCCAACCTGACGCTAGCACAACATCAGTACCTTTAAAGTCTCTATTAGGAAGGGGTAAAAACAGCCGGGGAAAGTCAGGGTCATCTCTGGGAATTTATACTAGAAATGTTTGCTGTATTGCGGATCAAAATAGCATTTTGACTCATTGATCCCCTGAATGCCATAAAAACTGAAGTGAGATCCTTGTGCTTAGCGGTGGGAAAAAATGAGTTTCTTTGATCGCCCGTCGTCGCACAAAGACTGAATAAAATAAAGAAAAACAAAGAAAAAGAAAGGAAATATAAAGCTCGAGATGAGGATGAAGACAAGCAAGCAATTAAAAAAGATAAATGGACTTCAATTTACCAAAAAGAAAAAAAAAATGTAAACCTCTGCCCTGGTAGCATGCTTAGCTCTTAATCAAGTATTATTACAACCGCATGCAAATGATGGGATGGCAGAGCATTCCTTCAAACCGGGTTTTCATTAAAGATTCTGCTTTTTCCAGAATAATAGTAAATGACACGTGAACTTCATATGAACTATAGGTCATGAAAGGATTTAGTATTGGCATTTTTAATCTAAAAAGTCTGTGCCAGAAAATCAATATGTTTCAGTTGCAGCATTCGAATGCAATTTTCTTCACGTAACAGGGCTCTTTCTTTCACTCTTCCCCTCCCTCCCTCCCTTTCTCTCCCCCCTCTTTTCTAAAATAATGAATAATCCCCGTTTTTTCCATGAAACAAGCCGGCGTATCAGCAGGTAACGGCATCAATAACGCGTCGCGTGTAAACAGAGAACGAACAAAAAAATCATTCACGGCCCTTTTCAAACCGGCGTGCTTTTCATCAGCGCTATTACAGGTCCCATTCGCATTATCGGATCGCGCCGCGCTGCATAACCAAGGTGCTGACAAGCCCTGATTACCCAATAACTCCCGCGCTCCTCTCGGGCAGGTTCACCGAGAGGACAGGAACGCGCGGCCTTCCTGCGGGGCAGGCCGCCCGCCAGCCTCCCTCCGGCCCCGCCAGCCTCCCTCCTGCTCCTGCGCACCCCGTGGCCGCCCTGGCGCTTCCTGAGAGGGGAGCGAGGGGTTTTCTTCTCGATTGTTTCGGGGAACCATTTATCGTGCATCGGAGGAGGAGGGGGAACGGGACGGCAACGTGAACGGTTTAAACTCTTTCCATAGGGCGGCTAAGTCACCTCAGGAAATCTGCAGCCGGCTCTTTCCCATGCTGCGGGGCCGACAAAGCCGTCCCTCGCCCGGCCAGGCGCTGCAAGGAGGGAGCAGGACGCTCTCGCCAGCTTTCTCTGGGTGCTTGCTAGCCATCCACCTTTTGCTTTCCCCTGCACGCTGCACCTCTCGCAAGATGGACGGCTTAAAAAAATAAAATGACAAGCAGTTTCGGCAGTCCTCAGCGTTTCTCGTGCTTGGACTCGACCCCGCTGCAAGCGGAGGCCGGGCGGAGGCCGCGCTGGGCGCTCGCTCCTTCTAGCAACTGGGGCTGGAGCGCTAATGGGAAGCAGCCGCCCAAGTTGGAGGCCAGATGTGCAGCCAGAGCCGCACCGAAAGGGAGCTGGTGCCATTAGGACGGGGATCTAACGCAGGCTAATTCCCCCTCCATGTCACTCTCCTAATTCCTTGCAGACAACTCCTTCTCCCTTCCCTAACGAGTAGGCACATATCAAAGGCAATCAAGCAAAATAAACATTTGCAACAAATTTATTTTTGGTAGCAATTTATACTAAACTTACTGTGGTTTCTCCTTAACTAATCAGTTTTTAGCCTTCTTCTATGCGTCCCCCGAGTGAAACATCTGCTTTAGTACCACCCCGCATCCAGAGCTGGGGGTGCAATATTACCCACACTTCTCTAATTAACTTCTAATGACACAATTTATCTGCACATTTCTCTTATTATTTTTTTATTATTTTCAAGCCAGAGCAGAATTTGACTTTTACCTGTGCCTGCCACGGCAGAGGCCAGGCTCCTAAGGCCACACACAAAGCTTCTGCCCGGCTTCAGAGCAGCCCCAGCCACTGGACCAAGGATGGGGGTACCCTGGCACCTCATCATGGGCTCAGTTTTCTGAACAAGCCCTGTGGGATCAGAGGAGGGATGATGTGACTTCTTCCCCAGCTCTGCCCAATGCAGCAAGCCCAGCAAAGACTTTAGAAGGATGGGAGGGAAGAGGTGGCTTCTGCAAGTGCTGGAGATACCAGGGAGATGGAAGAGGGGAGAGGTGCGGGATGGGGCTGGGTGGGCAAATTCCTGACAAAGGCACAAGCTGCAGCTGCATGAGCCAAGTGCCTAGCTTACATTCTGCTGTAAAGCCTCAATATTCTGCTGCCCTGGTCAAACTCAGGGGTGTGTGGAGCCTGGCAATGTGCACACCGATATGCTGGGTACCTTCCTGCTCTACATGCACATTACCTCCTTCTCAGCTTCATTATTTTATTTATATTTTCTCCTCTCCCACACACGGCTGTTGCGCATTTACTCATCACTACAGCCTATTTATTGTCACTCATCACTGCGCACTATTTATTGTCACAAGCCTTTTAAATAGCAAAATATTTTGAGCTATCTGCGGTTGTGCCAGTTCACTTTTCAATACAACAAACAAAGGACTTTGTATTTGGTATCTCCTAAAATTGGAACAGAAAGTGCTTTTCCGCTCAAACTCAAAAACAAACAAGCAAAAGCTCGACCATTCTCCTTCCAAGCAGAGGAGTTACTCTTGTCTGAAGACACAAACGTGACAAATGTCAGCTGAGAACATGCTACTCTGGGGACTTTCTCCCACACTTGTGACAGTAAGATTGACTTCAAACTTTCCCGTATCCACCACCATAAGAGCCATGAGAAGGCAAATGGTGGCACACGCTTACAAATAATGAAGAACTGTGGAAACCTGACCTCTCTTTCTCCTTAGACGACCATGGCTCCAACAATGCCACCTCTAAAAATACTGATGTATTTGAAAAACAGTATTGCTGTGACTTAGATTATAGAAGTAATTCTTTATATTATAAATGCATTGAAAAAGTAGGAAGAACAAGATACACACACTACCTTCAAAAATAATCTTCATGTACATATTCTAAGACAGGTCATTTACAGAGAAAGGTTTCTATTTGAGCTGTAACTACAGTAATTTGCTATATTAAAAAACAAAAGTGATTGAACTACTAGAAAACAACAACAATGGCAATGGATTACTGTCTGTTGTTCAGTGCAGAAGACTTGAAATGCGTGTTACGGATTTGTGGATATTTGGCTGAGTGAATAACCTACGGGAATCTTAGGGCTCCTCAGCAAAATTCACTGAGTACATAAGTCTTCACTGTTAATTCTGTCATGGATTTTTATTTTAGTTACTTCTGGGTTATCTGAAAAAATACATCAAAATGGTACCTGGTTGTATCTATCAGATACTGCGCTCCTAGTTTAACAGCAATTGTTATTGAGCAAATGCTCCAAGACAAATTTACTACAGTTGACTCCAAATTGCATGCCATTCCCAAACAGAAGCATACTGCAACTTTACCAAATCTCAGCATGTGACAAGAACAGACCCAAAGTGACCTGCGGGATTTTTGCAGTGCAGTCTCACTCTCTCAGACCAGGACATGACACTCATGTCTTCAGCGCACACGTGCTTTAAAACCTTCCCTTCAAGATTACCTGCACTCTTCAGTTCTCCAGTAGCTCCCATTCCAAGGCCCACCATAATGGAGACTTTATGTAACAATTTTCTTCAATCAATCTGAATGAAAAGACCTGTCGTCATCCCCCTCCATCCATCACTTTGTTTGTTGCGCATTACGGTGACGGCGGTGGCCTTACAATTACCGAACAGCACATTTTTTTAATTTTCTGAGAAAGCTTCTTCCTTAATTGTGCTGAACAAATCGTAATGACATTTTTTAATAGACACTTGGGGACAGTTCATAAAAACTCTATGCACCACTCAAATAATGGTTTTAGAGAACTTAACCAGATAAAGGTGAAATTAATCTTTTTTCAAAAAGCTATTATCCTATACACTGAGAAATCCTTCCTGCAGTCCGACTAAACATTACTAATCTGTTTTATCACCTCCTGGGCAGATAAGTGAAGGGAAAGGGAAAAAAAGCAGGCTGGTGTGTGGAGCCAGACCTGTATCAGGCAAAAAACACCATCAGCCCATATTCAAACTTCCAATTAAAGTCCACGAATGCCGCAGTCACAGAGGATGTTAGCAGGACTGGCTGCTGCGCTGAATTTATTTTCTGATTTATGCATTATTTTTATTGCCACCATTTGATATTAAGTTTATACACCAGGAAAAGTCTTTATAATCAGAGGAATTGATAAAGAAGTATTGTGTTGTAGCACCTTGACTGGTCTTCCAGGCAACACAACGTCGTCACTGGCACACAGCCGGGAGATGTAACGTCGCCCAGACAATCTTCTGTCCTCTAAATAAATATTGGTATCAGACATCAGCGATACCAATCACGGTGCTCTCAGAGCCAAGATTACTTGCCTCTCTCAGCAACAGAAGGTGGCTAAGCTGTACCACAGCACGGCCCAACCACCTGGCAGCTGTGGGTGGCACGGCTCTGAACAGCCCCTGAACAATCTCTGCTTGCACACACATCCCTGCAACCCCTCTGCAACGCAGGAACCCTTCTGCAGCTATGTTTCAGTGGTCACTTTAAAATCAACTTTTAAATGATTCCAGGGGGGTTGTTTCTCCTCCCCCAGATAAACACTGGAACGTAGGATGCAAAAGGATTTTCCTCTTCTTTCCAGATATATATAAAAAAAAAGGATATTTGGAGGAACACAGTACAAAAAATATTTCACAGGAAGAAGTTCAAAATAAACTCTGGACAGAAAGGAGAACTTGGGTCTTAGATGCTGAGGAGCCTCTACACTGGCTTGGTGCAGAAGCACTGTGGACACCAGGACAGGTGACACCCATTTAGATGGATTCAGGTAAATTTAGCTGTGCCGACATTTCTAAATCTGCATCTTTTCATGAGGTATCACTGCAGGTCCACGTACAACATGCAGTATTTGCCTCCTGCGTCCCAGTGATGTGGAGTCACATCCCTAGCAAGGCCGACAGCCCTTCCTGAACTCTCGCCCAAACGCAAAGGGCAGCCATCAGGGAGCTGGGAATTACCTTCGGAGGCAACAGCAACGCGTAGGACACGCAGCTGTCCGCAGGACTGAGGAGTGCTGCAAAAGGCTTTTTTCATGAATTAGTCCCTTAGGAAAGTGTTTACCCTAAAGCAAACTGCTGGCAGCACGAGATGGATGAAAACTGTAATATTCAATGTGCAGCAACACGAGGAGGGCAGCAGCATGAGCCCAGCGCGCTGAAATCCTTGGTAATTGCACAGCAGAACTTTTCTTTTTAAACACAAGAATAAAAGATTTTGTAGACTGTGCAACAAACAAAATCAGGCAAGTGTTTACATAGGAAACCCAGTGCTCTTGTAGCTGCACAAATAAATAATATTCTTTTTTTCTTTGAAGAAAGAGCATATGCTCAACACTCCTTTGTCCTGTATCACAATAGAAAAACCCTTTGCACTGGAATATCTGAATCACTTCTTGGCAGGCTCTCAAGGTAAACAGAGTAAATTAAAAATGAATGTTTATCGTAGGCACACACATAGACACACTAGCGAAGTGGAGTGCTGTATTTGCCTATCAAACATAAGAAGCGATTGAGTCCATCAGTCATTCAAACAAGCAACTGAAAAGTGGAAATAATGGGATGACAACATCAGAAAACAACCTCCCAGAAAGAGATGAGTTTCCTTGTAGCCATTTGTCTTGTCTAATTAATCCCACATGTGGGACTAGACTGGAACATTAAAAAAAAATTAGGTACAAAATATTACTTTCACTGGGAAGCTTCAGAAGTACAAAAGAACCAGAAATGCTTTATGGCTGCGCTTTGCTTTCAAACCCCGTTTTTCACGTCATCTTCTTAATTTGGGACGCTGCCCCTGCGTCTAGATGAGACTGTGATAACATTAGCGGCGTAGACGAAGAAAACACTTGGAAAAGCTGGGGAAAATTATGTCATTACCACTAATAAAACAAGATGTCAGTTCCTACGAGATTAAAAATCAGTGTATTAGGTTGCAGACGACTCCTGGGTACCCACAGAGCGGTCATGCCCACGAGCGTTTCCTTCTGCTCAAGACTGGTGAAAAGGGCATGACCTATTCCCTTCCATGCAAACCTTGTCACAGTTTATCCACGTTTTTGTCAACTCAGAATTGGACTGCTGTAACACGCTCTCCACAGGGCAAAACAAAATGCAGAAACAAATGCAGAATGTGTCAACTGCTGATTTAATGGGGTTTCATAGCAGGAGCTTGTTGCCCTAAGGTGCGTGGCTCTGCGTTATCCGTCCTCACAGGAGGCCGCGTAGGTACAGCTAGGTGCTGAGGTTTAATATGTAAAATACAAAACCCAACAATTTCTGAAAGGGATTTCTGGTCCCTTAAAAGCAGTCACACTTGACCAGGTTCTCAAAATTGTGGCCAGTTCTGAACAACAGGATTTTCTTTTGGAAAGCACACAGCAGACCACCCCTTGGCCACGGCGTGCACCAGGTAGGCTACCAGAGCTGACATGAAAGCTCCCCCGATATGCCAGGAAACATCCTCCATATGCCTGTTACTCTTAAGCAGACCACAGATGTTACTACTTTAAACATGTCACAATGCGAGTGGTGTTCCTCTCTTTTTACAGCTTTTTCAGAGGAGAACGGGCTGCAGGTTGCAGCACTGCACACAACAGCTGCTATGATATTATGAATGAAATTAATAACGTAAGGACATCCAGGGCACGTATCGCATACCGTTCTTTGGATTTGATGAAGTGAACGTGTATCATCTTGTTGCACAGAAACGTTAACAAGAGGGATGAAAACTATTGCAGCACTTGGCGTTGTGACGGGTACGTGCCTGCCTCAGTGCCACGTGAGTCCCCAAAACACATCACGCACAAACTCCCAAAGGGATGATCGTCCCAAAATAGCACCAGCAAGCTGAGAGCTTCACACACGCTGTTCCACACTTCAGCGAACTTCTCAGAAGAAAAGCAAACCCAGGAGTCAATCCCGTTCTGTGCTGGGCCTCGACCCGAAGTAGGCCGCAGTAACTTTGCTGTGCTGTGTGTATGCGTACACATCTGTGGTGAAGAGTATTTAAATTTTTGGGTGTTTATTTGTATTTTTGTTCTCCTCAGGAGAATCTGAAAGGGCACTGACAGGATGTAGCAGCTGAAAGCTTCCAGGTTGCTCTCACCAAGCACTTTTGTCCCCTCACTCCAGCTTGCTTTCAGAAGGCGGCACTGCCCGACCCCTCACATCTCGGACAGAGCCCCGGTGCCCGAAGAGATGGAGGCTCACCCTCCATCCTCAGAGGATTCATAACGGGAACATAACGGAGCATCCCATTCCCAGACACTTTTCAACTGAGGTGCTCCTTTGTAGGAACATCCCCCATTTCTGCTGTAGCCGCACGCGCCAAGCAGCATGCCTTCAGTCTCTCCTCACTGGCTTCTCCCATGCCTGCTGTCTTAGTTGAAAGGAAAAGGGTTAATTCTTGTTGAGATGTATCCAAACCAGATGTTTGTGTTTTCTTTTTTTTTTTTTTTTTTTTCACAGCCAGAATAGAAGGGGGAATTGCAATGCTTTCCTTCTCCTGCAAAGGAAAATCTACCTTTGGGTTGTTGAGTCAACTCCAGCCCTACATAAAAACACCTCAGCATTTTATTTCTTCTCTGTTGTATAAACGTTTGCTTGTTTTCCCATGGTATTTATACGGGTCTGAAAGTGATCTCTCTCTTACAAATACTCCTAGCACACAACTGCCCTAAATTAAGGAGGAAGAAGCTGATGGGAATGCCCTGGTTAACTGACCAAAATGTTATGTCAGAAATGCTAGCAGTCACAACGCCTGTCTTCAGCACCAGAAACCCTTCCAGGAATGGAGCTGGCTCGCAGAACTGGCAGAAGAGCCCGAGGAATGTATCAATACACATCAAGATTTAGGAAAAACAACAGCGCGGAGATCTGTTCTCCCACCACCACTAATAAATAAGGTATTAAATCGTTAAGATTTCAATTACAAGGGAAGAATGTGGCTAACCAAATAAAAGCAGGGGGAGTTGAAATAAGTAGTAGGTTAAAGATTAATATTCTGGGTTCAGAACAAAAGGATGCTCTTTTGTGGCACTGTGCTTATGCCTCTGAATGTAAACATTGTTCCGAGAACCATTTTTTCTTTGCCCAATCTTTAAAGGGTAATAAATTAGACCTTGGACAGCCATACAAGCTGCTACTAGATGTGAATGTGAATGTGTCTGTAGAAAAGGCTGACTTTCAATCAAAGTCTATTGAAAGAATAGTTGGATTTTCTAAAGAAGCATGTTGTGCCTATTAACCAACTTACAAAAGGGGCCATTTTCTTGATTTATGTTTGGTTGCTATAGAGATCCTGCAGTACAGACTGGCAGGTGAAGCTCCCATTTAACAATCTCACAGGTTTTTCTTAGCTGTACTCAGAGGACACAGAGCTACAGTAGGTAAAAACCGCCACGCAAACATACCGCATCTGTCAAACTCCCCGGTCAGATTTAAGGCTCTCCAAGAATTTATTGTGAATACGGTAGAAATTATTACACAATCTTTGTCCACGAACATTTCACACCCTGAAAAAACCTTATCAGAGAGAGCTGCTTCTGCTCTGTTACGCTTTGTCACTGATACACTTCCTATTCTGCAGGTAATTACTGGTTAGCAGGATTCCTGTACATCACTGAGCTGCATGGGCTTTTTTTTTTTTTTTTTTTTTTTTACCCCCCAAAGCATACAACATATTCACAAGGAAGAACCTTTGTTCCTCAACAGCAATGCTGTGATGATAAAATGTGCAGAGAATTAATTAAAATATATATATCCTTTTGCCACAAGCAACAAAATAACCTGGAAAGTGTGCAACTGAGGAAAACAAACAAACAAACAACAACAACAACAACAAAAAAAAACACTCAAAAAACACTCATAAGCTGGATCAGAAAGAAAACTTTTTTTGTTTCAGTAGTCATCAGCAATTTTCAAGACCCAGACTGAGAAATGCTATTCTGGAAGACCAGGTCATCTACTCAAAATCTGTGACAAGGTGACTATATGGCAACTGGACTCCTGGAAGAGGAAAAGGCAACACAATCTGCAACCTTTGCAATGTTCCACAAACAGCAGCCTGGGGGAGATCATCAAATCTGCAAGGCAGCAGGTCAAATCAAAAAAAAAAAAAAAAAAAAAAAAAAAAAACCAGAAAAATATCTAGTGTGCTGGCCTTTCTTTGGTTCCTTGCATTTACATATAGAATATCAAATATTCAGAAGAGAAAAAGAAGACAATCAGAAACAAAATCATGACTCTTATTGCATCAAACATGGAAAAAAAATCAATTATTCCCATGCAACTCCTTGATTTCAAGAGGAAACTTTCATTGCTGTACCGTACCAGAAAGGAATCTGGATTTCATAAACCAGTGATTTGAGTAAAGTAACAAATTTTGACAGAAGGCAGTGCCTTAGAGCTGACGCAGAGCTATCACCATCTTCTGCACTACTGGCCCCATACTATTAAAAGTTTTAAATCAACAGACTGTGGGGGCTAGAGAAAACAAGAAATTGAAGCATTATGTCGTTCCCTCCTCCTTTCGCGGAACAAGCAAGAGGGTGTGGGGCCAGGGTGACTTGGGAAGGGACAGTCCCACACTGGAGCAGCACACCCTACACATCGGACTCATCAGGACCTCCCCAGGCACCGCCTGAGCTTCTCTGCAACCAACTTCTGGCAGAAGAGAGCAGCCAGGCTCTTCTACTCCACACGAACCCATTGCTTTATTGGTGCATGCCCAGCCAAAATTAAATAACGTTTGACTCCCATGAAAACCCAAATTTTGAGGTACTACGTGAAGTTGTCACCAAGCAGGTCTGATGTCCACTCTGAGATCTATTTATTTCCTGCAGAATGAGGAGGGTGCTGGGGGGAGATAAGCACATGGAGAAACACGGGGAAGGCACTGACGTGGCACGCAGTCGCTATGTACGGAGCGACTTCCACATGCCAAGGGGGCCTAATCCAGCGCTTATCAACGTGAAGAGGTGAAGAGCCCCAGCAGCGAGAAGTACAAGTGAACCAAAGGTTCTCTTCTGCTGAGACCCACGGAGATGTCTCTCAGGAGGCAGATGGCTTGGGGGAAGAGGTTGGCCTGATCCTGCACAGCTGAGATTAATGAAAAAGAGCTTTGCCACCGAGTTCAAGGGGGCAGGACGGAGATGTGGGCAGGAGGAGGTCTGAAGTCAGGCATCCAGAGCCCTGCCTCTCCTGAAACGGCCTTCCCTTTTTCTCCCCTCTCTCAAAGGAGAAAGCTGCAAAAAAACTTGCTTACGCTTGAAAGGGGGAGGAGAAGAATAATTGCAGTAATCTTCAAAGGATTTGTTTTAATTTCTGCTGAAAGGACAGCAAGGCTTTCATTGTTTGAACATATGGCTTTTGGGGAGAGGGCTCCAAGTTCTTTCATTACAGGTCTTTCGGAATTTTGCTGATTATTAGGAACAAATACGGCCTTAACACCAGAGCTGCGATGAAGAGGGATGACTTCCTTGTAAAGCTCGCGGTTGTTTGCATCCTAGTAATTATACGGCAAATGGATTCCACCTGTTGTACATCACCCAGCACATACAGATGGGACTGAAATATATCCTGGATTTATATTTTATTTGGACTAACAAAGCCAGGATTTGAATTCAAGGGGCAGTGAAGGAACTAAGAATGTTCTGCATCAGAGACTTGGAAAAAGAAATACAGGACTTTGGCTGTGGCTCTTCTCCTCAGATTATCTCCAAATACTTTATATGCAGCGACTCCTCCTAAGGAAAGCAGAAGCGACCAAATCCATTATGCTCTGCTGTTGAACTCTGGCTCAGCCTGCTCTTGACACATTTCTCTTACTTCCTGTTATTTATTTTTTACACTAAAATCACTGGCAATATTTTGACCATCTCCTTCCTTAACTCCAAATCATGATGACGGCAGATCTGACCATTAAAACAGTATTACACAATATGTCATCCAGATTGGACAGTAACTTAGTAAACCCTGTTTTATTGAAAGTCTGTATGTCGGCATTTTGTTTTTATGCCTTGCATGTGTTTTTAGCGGTGAACTTGGCTTTTCCATGAATCTTATAAACATAAAAAGCACGAAGACTGAGATCCTGTCCCTGTTGCAGTAATAGCTTTTTTGTCACTGGTGTCCACAGGGTAGGATTTCAACCCAGATTACCAACAGATTTAAAATAAATAATTTCAATTTCTGTATCTCAAATGTATACCTATTGCCTGGTGATGTCAGTGTGGAGGAAAAAAAAAATCAGGCAGAAAGACTACCATTAAAAACAGGTTCTAGACAACATCCCTGAGCACATGCAAGCACACACACATTTTCTGCACGAGCAGGTAAGAGCACAAGGCACTGCACGAGGCCTGGCACCCCGCTAAGTGAACACCATTATTAGATCTGCAGTCTCTAAATGCCCAAGGATATGTCCGAAAGCTGGAAGAAACTAAACAGATCAGATAAACAACACTTACGCAGACCCCTTCACTAAATAGCAACATATGCTGTCTACCTTCTGCCATTCCGCAGGATGGAGCATCTCAGGTTTTGGTCTCTGATATACATGGCATGTACACAAACACAACAGGGTGGTAATATCCATCTGCAAAGCTGCTACAGCATGCAGGAAATGAGTTTATTATACTCATCCCCTCATATTTGCCTGTTAGCTCTTCAGTCCTTCACATTTTCAAAAGAGTCCATCTTCTCCCTGCTCTGTGCAGAACAGGTCAGCTTTGGAAATCTGCATTCTTTGTAACAATTGACTTCAATTCCATGAGCAAGCACCAAGATTTCAGTGTGCTCACCAGTGCAAACTTGCAAGTTTTCACATCAACCCTTGAAGAAAAAAAAAAGTTCTTAGGTCACTTCTAAAGGTGTTTTGCTGTTTAATAAGCATACCTCCTCACTTTGCAGGAGGAAGATCATGAAAGAAAAGCTACAATAAAACTTAAAACCCTCCAAAATATTCTTAAATAGCCTTCCTATAACCCATATGGCATATAAATGAATATAGGATAGCGTTGTATAACAAGTTTATTGGCATACAGTTGGTATGGCCAGATTACTTGTCCTTTTAGTGAGTAACCTTAGACTGTAGTCCATCTTAAATTCGTGCTGATAAATCCTAACCATACCATTCCACTGTGCATTATTTGTTCTTAATACGTACACTTCTTTTAAAGTATGTAAGCAGATATTTGCATGTAAAATTCTGACGGTACACAAAGGATTTGATTTACGCGTTCCTTTGTAAATCTACCAAAAGCATTATATTTTTCATCACTGATAAAACCTCGAGGCTTTTAAACCTACAAATGAATTTTTACAATTGTTAAGCTGCTGTTATGGCCTGAGAAGGTTCCTGGTCTGGTAACAATGGAAACTGGAGTCTTATGTTTATCTTCAGGCCAGGACGGATGGAGGCAGCAATAGTATATGCTTTCCTAAACTGACCTGCTAATGACCTGAATGCTGCCCTGAGGGGTTAGTATCCCTTGGAGTAAGAGGATATTTAGCTCTGATGCCAGTTCAGCCTACTACTCATTTAGGAGAAATTGCTTCATCCAAGTTAAGGGGTTTAGATCCTGTTCTCCAAAATTAATCGTTCATGCCATGTGTGTTTGTTCAGACTTATTTGCCTAGAAACATAGATGTTAGTTAGGAAAAATATCAGTATTAAAATCCGAGTGGTCTCATATTTAAACAATTAGTATTGCTGGGCCAAGTGCCTAAAAAAAACTTCAGGACCACAAAGATTTAAGAACCTGTTTGATTGCTTCTTACTTTCAGGAGCCTAATTGACTTCGGTACATATATTTTGAGCACCAGGTCAGACGTATCTTGTGCTTCTGTGGAACCAAGGCCTTCCAGCAATACCAAGTTCTTTGCTGACTGGCTTTCTTCCTTAAAAAGCTCATGGAAGAGCAAGCAGACCAGATTTAAAAACGAGAGAGAGTGACTTCACCCACTCTTTGGAAAAAACGGATCTATCCTGAGTTTATAATAAATTCAGTTACACTAAAAAATAATTATGCTTTATCATAAGCATGTGCGTTTTACATGTTGCTGATCAAGATCAGCGATGGAAAATGGCACAGAAAGGCTGTTTTCCTGGTATCCTCTTGCACAGCTGGAGATTGATGACAGAGCATTCCAAACGGGTTGTATAGTTTGGAAAACCCCCAGCCTTCTGAGTGCTTACTCACAAACCCGAGCGCGCGGCCTCGCCAAGCACTACCAAAATGCCACTCTGATGTGCTTCGTTATGACTCCATTACCACGGGGTAATGATATGACCAGAACTCGTACTTCCTGGAGACCGTGCACTCCTCTTTATCTCTGTATACATCTGCCACTCAGTGTTGTCCAAATTCTGAGCAGCAGCACTGGCTATTATTCTATTAGAGCTTTTTCTCACATGCTAATCCCTCGGGAATCTGGCATCCCCGTTCACATCAAACCCTATTCATGCACACATGCAAAACAAGAACACAATTTACCATTTCACAGAAACATAAACAATATGAATTAAACCTATTAAAAAAAATCCACTTGTATTTACTTTTCTCGGCACAATTCCTATCCAGATAAAACCATCATTTATACCCCCCAAAAAATCTGCAATAAACTTTTGTTGAAATTTTTCTCCTAAGTTGCTTCAATGCTTTGGAAAACGTTCTCTTTCCATCTTCCAAAAAAAATGGAACAAATTACGTTTGGCGTAAAGCTGATATGTTTTAAACATTTACTTCTAGCCAAATTCTACTCTGAAACACATGAATGTCACTTTCTTGGGAGATTCCAGACCTCCAAAGGTAAAACCTGACTTCTACAGTATGTGGCAAAACTAAGTTTTGAAAAAAATAAAAATAAGTACCACACACACCAATGTGTAAAGCTGTCTGCCCTCATACTTATCACATGTGTTTCTAAATCGTATTCATTTCACAATAATTTCCTTGTCCCTCCAAAACTTTAACAAATTACAGCCTTAAGTGCCTTTCAAACGAAGCTCAATGACTGCCTACAAAGTTAATTTCAAAAATGATTTACGGTTATACATGAAAAGCATGTTATGCGCCTGCTGTCTTATTCCAGTATGCAAGACAACCACTAATACATTGTAACATTCAATATATCTATGCTAATTCTTTGACAACGTGTTCACTTTCACACCCTATATGCAAGTAGATTATCCAAGGAAGGGTGAAGAAAGACCAGAGCGTCCCAGTCTTGCCACATCAACATGGAACTCAGTGGTGCTCCTGCATTAGCTGAAGAAAAATTTCATCTCACAACAGACAGATGTTGACTCACAGAATCATGAAGGCTGGAGAAGGCCTCCAAGATCACCTGGTCCAACCACCCCCCTACCACCAATGTCACCACTAAGCCATGTCCCCAAGCACCACATCTTCCCTTGAACACCCCCAGGGTCGGTGACTCCACCACCTCGCTGGGCAACCTGTTCCAGTGCCTGACTGCTCTTTCTGAGAAGAAATGTCTCCTCACTTCCAGCCTGAACCTCCCCTGGTACAACTTGAGGTCATTCCCTCTACTCCTGTCACTAGTTACCTGTGAGAAGAGGCCGACCCCCAGCTCCCCACACCTTCCTTTCAGGCAGCTGTAGAGAGCAATGAGGTCTCCCCTGAGCCTCCTCTTCTCCACACTGTTGGCTCCTTCCAGCCACTACTTCTCCTGGTGAAGCAGGCATGGACACAGACCTCCGTGGCTCCTCCACCCTCTAGCTTCTGCTTGCTCAACGCATGCTGAGCAAGCCTGCCACCAAGGGCTTGACAGCCAAGGCGCACGGCGACCTACAGCGGCCCCCAACCAACAGGAATACATAACGCTGTCATTACTCGAAGGGCCCTGGGCAGCAGGCCCTGCTCAGCTGGGTGCCTGCAGGCAGCACTTCCGAAAAATAGGTGGTAGGTGGCCCATGGCTCTTGGTTCGTGCCTCCTGGAGAGTCCCAAGAAGACGGTGACCTTCCTGCCAGCAGCCCCAGCCTGTGGAGGTGGCAGGGCACAACCCGCACGAGTATGTATGTTTTCCTGGCTCCAGGTGTGCTGTCAGAACCATCTTTCCCACCAAGCCTGCAGAATAATACGATTTATATTCTAATGAAGTAATTATTAAAATAGGTAATTATTGAAATAACCACATCAACTCCCAGTCATTAAAATCCTCCTAAACAGAACGGCATGATGGCTTAGGCTATTAGAAAGCTTGGCAGCCACCCAACGCCTACAATAGCTTCTAATTAATTGATCTCACCTCTAATCTGCTATTGTTAGCCTAGCGCTGATCATTTGTTTGGCCTACAGATCCTATTGCCCCTTTCATTTGATTGTATTTGTTACTGTACCCTCTCTATCTCCTTCAATTAAGCACAGGTTAAGTGGTTCAACCGCAAGAGAATAGGAGATAATGGCACCAATCAAAGTAATCTCTTTAATTTGCTAAATGGATTACAGGGAAACCCCAGCCAAAGTGAAGTCATAGCTGGTGGCCTTCACTTGAACTATACACAAAGAGTATCTAATTATTAACCCACCACATGCCAAACTTTACAGATATCTAACTAAACAACGCAGCAGTAGGACGCTAGCAGAGTCGCTCTCATTACGGCGTCCTCTACTGTAAAATTATTTTTACTGTACAATCTTTACATCAGTGTCTTTCAAGTCTTCCACAGACCGCACTTTCAAGTGCAACGTATTCAGATATAACAATCAAAACACTGCGCTGCATTCAAGTCAAGAGAGTGGATTTATAATCTCTTTAAGGACATGTTCATGGTAGAGTTCATTTTTCATATTTGTACTATAAATGCAAATGCAGTTTTGCAGTCAGTATTGCTTTTGCTTTTGCTGACTGTAGAAGTTTTAATAGTAAACAAGCTTTGTCCTTAAACTGGCAAGTGTTTTTTTTTTTCCCCTCTCCTCTTTCTTCTGAAGTGTTTTTGAGCAAGCTGTCTGGCAAAAGAGCTACATGAGCAGGACTTTGGCGGAGAGTGTCCTTGGCTAATCAGTCAGGCAGTGAATTCAAGAATGTGAGCTGCATGAGACAGAGGGTCATTTCCTTACAATGACAAGGAGAGCGGGGCATTAGAGAGAAAAGAGGTAGGAGGAGACAACAGAATTTCACACAGAAGGAAACTCAGCTTGGTCAAGAGGCAGAACCTCTTAGAAGTAATTGGATCTCTTTGCCTTTTCAGAATAAAATGTTTTTATTAGTGGCAAAAAAAAAAAAAAAAAAAAAAAAGGAAGAGATTACCAAGTATAAATCTATTGTTCCTGGCAGAATTCAACTTGCATCAGATTACAGAACAGGAATATGGCATCATTTTGCACTTCTATTTTGCCTTTGGTTAGCTGATTTCAAACACACTGATTTCACTCAAGCAGATCATCTAAGAAGTGAAATCTCCATTTTAAATTAAAGTGAAGTATACAGAAGAAAAATAAGTTACATTTCAAGGCTGGATGACTTAAGATCCTACAGGAAGTCCATTAAAAATGGAACAGGAGTCCTCCTTTTCCTGAGCCCATGAGAGAGCACTTACTTCCAACACCAGCTTAAGGTATCTTTCAAGGTCAAGAGCTACAGCTCTGATTTCTGACTTCACTTCTTCCATCCTCACTTGCTCAGGCACTAAACCTTGTGCACCGGGAGGCTGCTGCTTGTCAACTTTTCACAGTTACTCTCGCGGTGCTTGTGGTTCCAGATAGATTCCATGCAATATAGGCATGAACACAGCGATCACAAACACACTTCCAAACTTCCAGTAACGCTGCTAAGGCGGCCTGCTTCTGTTCCAGCAAGATGTCAGCTCTGCATTTCATAACATGTTTTTGTTTGCTTAGTAACTCTCCAGCAACTTGGCACCCTTCTGTTGCTCTGCATTTCGGCGCTAGTTCAGCACTAACCACTCAGAGCCCAGCACATTCTCATGGAATTAGCAACTACACATACACGCTATAACCATCAGCAAAGCGTCCAACGACTGCTTGTAGAGCTGGTACGGTTCCACAGGAAAATCACGACCGAACCCAAGGACTGAACCCACTGTCACACTGTCACACAGTGGGTGACTGTACACACAACTGATTTTCCCATCGAACTCGTTGCACAAGGAAGTTGCAATGAACTGCAGCGGTCAGGCTGACAGTGCTCGTCACGCATTCTGTAAAAATGTACTTTATGGGTGTAGTTCGGGAAACAGGGCAAGACGCTTTTCTCACTTCCCACCCCTCAGCCCTTCACCTCACTGTAGGACAATACAAGTTCCTGCTTACCATGCCCTGGCCTGGGTGTCTCCGTGGGCTGATTCCCCTCATCCAGCCCATGAAACCAAGGGCTGTTCTCCACTGGATGATCAGCCCCCTTACGGAGGGGCATTTTCTACCCACAGCAGTCCACTGTGCCTGCACATGGACACATGACTTAAAAATACGTGACTGACTGACACCTTCAAGTATGGAGGAAATCAAATGTCTAAATTTCCAAATGCCTTTGGCATTTGAGAGCACACACAAGGCTAGATTCTGCTTTCCAGCTGGGGTAGCTCTAACAACCTTAATGGATTTAACAGCGCAAATAAAAATGGCATATTTAAATTCCACACTTTACCCTGAAAAAAAAAAGAAAAAAATCAGCATTTTAAATTATTCTGTTTCTCAGGTAATCCATAAAGACTAAACTGGGCAAAAGGGAAGGTGGGAGCTAACCCGGTAGTGTGGTCGGGCTGGAAGCTGTTCAGAAAGCGCAGGCTTTGGGGACCTGCAGTGCTGATTCAGCCCCTTCGTAGAGCCAAGGGTCAGCCCGCAGTTCTACTTCACTGCAAGGCAGAAATATTTATTCACATCTGGAAACGTCTCATCTGCACTGCAAACTTGTTTCAGATTTTCTCTTATGATACAAAAGCTACTAAGCAATCTTTTCTCGTTGTTGTTCTATTTATCCAGCGCTCTTCCCCTCCATTTATTTACCTGCTGTAAATGAGCAAGCTGTTCATGTTACAAAGTAAATCAAAACACTTTGAAATCTGCCAGGGCTGGCACCAATAATACAAATTGGCCCATAAATATTGAGGCCCTAGAAACCCTCCCTCAACAAGTGAGCCAAGTAAGAAACCAGGCAAAGCCCTTCCATTTTAATTCCGCTGAACCAGTGCGATTAGCATGGAGGCACACCAGAGAGCACAAGGCCCTGGCTCGAGCGATGGTTTTCAACACCACCTTAATTAAACCTGCTCTGAGCAAATTTAATCAGCGTGGGGAACAGCATGGCTTCTGAAAGCAGGGAGCTCTTTGCATTAGCGTTTCCGGCACCCCTGTCATCAGTGCAGCAAAAGTATTTTGCTAAGCATCACTGGGAATTTCAGGTAAAAAAAAGATATATAAAAAAATAAAACCCTATTGTAACCATTTGAGTAGTTACTAACCACTCAAATACTTCAGGAAAATGCTGAAGAGAGTGAATGCAGGGAAGATACCTGCCCTGCACCCCATTCCTTCCAGGGATGGAGAGGATCTGAAATCCTCCCATATGTTCAACGACAATGGCAATTCTCCAGGGCTTAAATTCAGATCGCAGACCAACCGATTCCTCTTTTCCCTGTTCTTTCTTAGGTGTCTGCTTGTGGTCACTGTGGAAGACAAATGGCTGGGCCAGGCGGACCCTCAGTCTGAACCGGCACAGCCATTCTTACTCCACGATATTGCAATATGTTTCCCACACTGCCCTGTCACAGGCAATGCAGAAAGTGTTTGCTCTTTCTTTCTTCTGGCTGTATGAAGTCTATTATTGAGGTAATTATGCTAGGAACTGTACCAAGCAAATGTTTTCCTCCTCTCTCTATTGACGGGAGACAAGCCTTAAGACTGATGATAATTCCATAGCCCTGGTATAAAAGTAGCGTAAATCTCCCTGATGGATATTTTGCATGATCTCGGATTCAAAACAGCCCTGAAAAAGATGACTCTCTAAGCCCTTTCTTCCCTAAACCTCAGCTGCTGAAGTCAATGAAAAGCAACTCTTTTGTTGAGCAAACGAGGACCAAGACTATGCTGTTAAGCAAAGCTAGACAGCGTCTATCAGGCTCCATACCCAACAGCATCAACAGGTTTGCTCCAGAGGACCAAACCTGTGAAAAGAGCTAGTGCTGGTAGCAAGGACAAAGGATGAAGAGCAGGACACGTTAGGCAGAGGTACCAACTCTGATCTTGTACTCCTAGGGACCAGTGATGCTCCATTCATGCATGGTTGGAGCCGGTCTGCCTTTCCACTGCACTGCTGTAGGCCTCAACTCTACGCACCCTATGAAAATGGACGTTCTTAGGATGGCCTGCTGCCTTTCCTCAGGAGGGATGTGCCTGCTGTGTCAGCACAGGTTTTTTGAATGGGAACTGCTATCATCAAAAGGCACGGTTACATCTGGATGGCCCTAGGGAAAGGCCCTCTACAAAGAGTACTTTCAGCAGCCAAGTATAAAACAGAACACTTGTAATACATAAATAGTTTTTTTAATTTCTGTGGATAAGCCAAAATATCCCATCTCTCTGTCAGGAAGCACACACTTCTTAGGCCCTATACTAATTCCTACATTATTTTGGCCAATGAGTATTTAAAACTTTAATACAACTTCAGTAGGAGTTAGACATAAATGAAAATACCTTACGCCTAGAGCAGTCTGTCAGAAAACATCTGCTAAAATCTCTTATTATACTCGGGTCTATGACATGCCAGGTTACTACTGCAATCACAAAGTAATGGGGAATGCAGGAGAAAATAGCAAGCTTTGGCACATTTCCTATGAACCCTCCAAACCTGTGAAAAACACCTCTTCCTCAAGAGGTGTAGCCTTCCCTCCTAATATTCGGTATTAATCTTCAGAAGAAAGTAATTCCGCTAGCTCAGAAAACACAAGCTCCTTTTCTTTTCCTAAGTGAAAGAATTTTCTAAATAAGACCCAAATTACCAAGTAACTTCTTTTGTGTGTGTGCTTCAACTGAATTTTTCAGCAAATCAACTCTATGCAATTTGCTATTATCTTAATGCCACTATGCTGTCTGAAGGACAGTTTTTCACATATGAAAATATAGGGCTGGACGAGGCAGTAGAAGATACAGTAAAACCTGGTCAGAGTTTCTAGAGTCAGGCTTTACAGACACGCTTTCCAGTTGTATGGCCACCCCAGGCTTTCCGGACTGTCTGGAAGTGAAGCAGCTCCTACTGCAAGCAGAGAACATACTCAGAGAACTATCACTCAAGGATACAGCAACAGCCATGGAAAAGAGATAGCAACACAGCCATCCTACAACTGTACCGTAGAGAATTGCCTCCCTTCGAAGTTGTAAAAGACAAATCAGAATTGTTCAATAACATTT
Organism: Nettapus auritus; assembly: GCA_011076525.1. Taxonomy (NCBI): domain Eukaryota; kingdom Metazoa; phylum Chordata; class Aves; order Anseriformes; family Anatidae; genus Nettapus; species Nettapus auritus. The sequence goes on along the minus strand of CM021766.1, from coordinate 40,380,254 downwards.
TTTACTACTAACGAGAGACAAAAACAAATAAACACTAAATCCTTTACAACTTCAGGAGAGTGAGTAATATAACTAAAAAAACCCAACCCCTGAACAATTTCAATCCTCAGGCTTTAAACACACTATTCACATGATTCCCCCCACAAAATTTAAATCCAGCTGCATTTCAACAGTTCTCTAAATTAGCAAGATATACTGTTCCTGCAAAGTCTGCTCAAACAATAGAATAACAGAAAGCAAGTGGAGTCAATTAGACACTAACCAAAAGTACGGATGAGTATTAAAACCTAAAAAGTATCTACAAGTTAAGACTTAAGAAAAATATTCATATAAAATACCTATGAGTACAATCTTTGAGGAAAAATAATGTGTTAAGCCAAGTACATATGGAAGCATCTAAAATTACAAGCTCTTATTCCAACTCCTGGTTATTCAGTAGCTAATCTGCACTGGAAGAAGGTAACCAAATACAAATGAATTGTTAAGAAAAACACCCAGTATTTGCTTGAATATTTAACAGCTGGAACAGCTGGACTGGATTACTGAACAATGAAATTCAGTGTGCAGTCAGGTAGCAGAGAGAGAAAGCTCCCTGAACAAAGCCATAACATAAGGAAATATAATAAAAAGTATTTATAACAATATTTTTCTTCTTCTTCTTCTTAACTGGCTATTAAATCTCACACGGAATGTGCCATTACACAAACACAAATTAATCAAATCCATGCTCCTAGAAACCAGTTTCTTTGAGCCTGCTTTTAAAGGTAAATGGCTTTATTTCATTTTATAGCGACAAGATAAAATAGGGTTTCTTTGATTTTTTTTTTTAATTGTAATTGAATATGTTGAATTCTCGGTGCTGGAACGAACATAAAGTTTCTATACGCCTGTGTTTATTTATTTAAAAGTATATAGAATCTCAGCAACTTTTTCAATCACCCTTTATCTATATTGCCTGCTGTCACTGTAAGCGAGAGGCTTATCTTGGATATTGACCCGCTGAGTTCTGCAGCACGCTCTTATTGAAACGGTGCGAACCTGCTCTGGTGCCCTCTGAAATATATGAAAGTGCTCCGTAAGAACAGAGGCCCAGGGCAACTCCCCAGGGATGCCTGAGTGCAATATGCAAAGGTGTCTCTAGATGAGGAGCTGTTGGCTCGCTGGTGGGAAACAAGACATATCATTTTTCATCCATTTCTGGTCCCCACAAGCTCATGGATCATCTCCCCATCAGATAACAGCAAGTGAGATCCAATCCACCTAATTTAGACGGACCCTTTTGCAGGGGAATGTTGCACACAAGTGTTATCCTTTAGCTTAAACACTAGCTGCCCAACAGCAATTCCATTTGCAAACTCTCAAAAGCACCTTTTTCTTTCTGGCACATAGAACTTGAGTGCTTCTTTTACAAGGGCTGCATCACTGGTATCTGAAGTACAAGTAAAAGTTAGGTGGCCCTGGTCGCAGCCATTCCTTCCTGCTCTGCAGTGATCATCTTTTCACCTCCTGCTCCCGATAGTCAACCGGGTGGCCGGTCTACCTAAGACTTCTGCCTCTGGATGTTACATTTCTCTGGTATTTTTGCTGGTTCTGCTGGTACTGCTACCGCTGTGATAGCCAGGTGCTCAAACACCAGGGTGGTGAGTACAGGATAAATAAAATACCCAGAGAGCCTGACCGCCAATCAACGAATCTGAATGACCAAGTATAACCCCTACAAAAATTTCTTAAAAAGAGCCAGTGTTTCATCGGGATGACTGAAACCATGGAAAACAGAGTAATATGGAAGGCACTGTCAAGTTCAGACAGCCGATTCAGTGCCAAAACACCCATCAGAGCTGCTCCAGCCTCTCAAGGTGGAATTCCTTTATGTTCAGGCACTGACTTGCCTTGCCAAATATTTCTAATGCGATTTACATACCTCAGAAATGATCCCAAATTTTGCAAGTTAAGCCAAACCACAATCCCGGCCAAAGCCTCCACCTGTGCAGAATGTTTATTTTTAGCAGCTGCAGACTTCAGGGAGCCCAGCAACAAATTTGACCTGCAGCTGCTCATCATGCCAATGCTGTGTCAACAAATGGCAGCCTGGCAGCGAAAACACCAACCAGAACATTATCTGGTCTATTCAGTGTGCTTCTAATTGAAAGGGAAACAAATGCTGGCACACGCAGGAAGCCCAGGTTTGGAGAAGATTCCCTCCGTTCACCCTTTGGAGAAAGAGCTGGCTCCTGCTGCGCTCACTTTGTTGGCAGGCTCTATCAGACGTGCCCATTCTGCAATTAAGTTGCTCTTTGTTTTTTGAAGGAAGCAGGTGGTTAATAACAGCTCTCTCATGAGAAGTTTTTCCTCTAGAGTTCACAGGAGGCAAGGGAACATGCAGCAGAACGGCAAGCCTGGGTGCGCCCCATCCCCTGCCAGCCCTGCGCCGCATCCGCCGACCATCCCCTCACACACAGGCCTTGGGTCAGTTTGCACGCAGGATCCTGCACTAACCAAACCCAAACCCAGCTACTATTGACCTCATCCAGATCCCTGTAAGGTCTGGAAGGTCACCCATGACCTCCAGGGCACTGACTCAGCCTTTGCAGCCCTCTCAGCAGCTCAGGGACCATCACCTCACATAGCTGGAGCAAGAGCGTGATGGAGAGGTGAAAGAGCTGATCTCAGGTAAAGGAGAGGTTGTCAGCCGTCTGTTTTCTTCTTCCTCCCCAGTATCCTCACCTGATTACTCACAGCTAAATTTAAGCAGCCAATGGTTCCACTGGTGAAACAAGCACGAGGCCACCCTGCATGCCTCGTTACCTTTGCTGAGTTGGCCAGATAATTTTTTTTTTAATTCCACCATGCTGCCTGACAGCCACTTGCAACCCCAACGGTGCATGAACCTGATGGGGAGGCACGGCTGGCAGGGCTCGCAGTGGACACACGCGTGCCAGGAGGCCACGAGGTCCGAGGGTTAAATGCCAGCTTTTCCTTGCGGTGAGCTTCCACCCAGCTAAGGAAGGCCTCGCCGCACCGAGAGGAAGGATGACAGGCTGTATAACCCAGCCCCTCTGGGCACATACCTCAACAGACAGCTAAAAATAAAAAATAAAAAAAATAAAAAAATTAAAAGCTCTTTATCTGATAGACAAGTTATTATATACCGAATGAAGGGAAACATCAGAGGCAAAATCCTGAATAGTGCTGACTACCCACAAATCCCATTAAAAAAAAGAAAAGCCAAGTGAACAATGAAACTCTTCACCCTTAATCCTGGATTTATACATGTGTTGCAATTAAAGATAAATTGAATTTCAAATCCATTTGGAATAAAAGGGCAGCTCAAGAAGCAGAGCTATATGGAGATCTATATATGCAAAACAGAGCTATATATAAACATCAGCTATTTTAGCATCTAGTCTGCTTAATGCCAGCGTAACATAACCACCAACAGATGAATAGCACGCTACAGAAAACTGACATTTTTAAAAAAGTGGTAAAGAAGTGGTACCACAGATGAAACATAAGAAAACAATGGCCTGGCAGGAAAGAATGGCATCCATCCTCCAGCTGGTAACTCTAAGAGGGAATTTGGAAGATCTTCCCTGGCAAATCAAGAGAGCTCCCTCAGATCCGGAGTTATGTTTCGCTTTCCAAACACCTGGTGAAGGGCCCGTCTGGTTCTGGCCATCACTGTTAGCCTGAGAAATATCACCTACATTTTAACAAACTTTCCTCACAGGGTTAGAGGCTCTGGCTGAGCGCAGGGCAGGACTTTTCCACGTGAGGCCAGTTGGGCAGGTAGGCTGGGCAAGCCTCCGTCCTCCTGCCCCAGCGCACAGCTCAGGACGTCTGGGCTTGGTTTCCAGCTCTGCCACCACCTCCCCACGTTACTCTGGGCACAGAAACTCGATCTCCACGCTTCCCTTCTCCATTACCTCCACTCTTCCTGTTTGCCCGTCTCCTCTGATTAAAGCCTGGGCTCTAAAAACACGGGCTATGTGTTCACATGGTATTTAAAGCAGAGTGGCTTGATAGGAGTTGGCACATCCATGTGCAGTGAAATAAATCAATCAATAGTCAGAAGAGTTACGTTACAGCACACCGTGGACAGATAAGTCTATTACGGAGTCTGCCCTTAGCTTCTTCCTTTGTTTCAAAGAACCTTAAGGATAACGTTGCTGAAGTATTTAATGAAAGATTAGGGATAAATCTGTAATAAACACGAAAATGAAGTTATGCGTACAAACCTATTCTGCACAATGAATAGCAGCTATTGTCCCCCTCACAGCATTACACACAAAAGTCTTCTTGAGGCATGGGCAGCTATTAAAATCCCTCAGCACCTAATTCTGATTTCACTGCTGTACAAAGCAGAGGGCTTGGGAATCCCTCTGCAAGACCACAAAAATAAACGTCAGTTGTTTACCGAAGAAAAGAAATGGGAAACAGATGAATTTATTTATGCTCCCACTTCTTTCAGTGGAACTGGAGTACTGCAAGGATGAATCGTGCGGGCTGCCTTGCCATGCTGTCAGCAGCTCAGCGATGCTGTGGTGTGCCTCACTTGACTGTCTGCTGCTGAGCCCTACCCCTGGGTTCTCTTAAATAACCAAGGGCATCACTTCAGCAGAAACCCTGAGGTGCCCAGTCACCAGGGGACACCAGGGTGGCAGGAAACTTGTTGGAAACTACAGTGAAAAATGCTCCAGCACAGAGAAGTCATAGACTCTCTTAAACTAGCTGTTAAAGTGTCTATATTTTAATTTTAATGGCAAATCTTATGGGACAGACATGTTGGAAGAGCAATAAATAATAAGTTATTGTACCTGATCTTTCATTTCTGAATGGTTAAGGAGATTAATGTACTCATCTGCATTACTACTCAGAGCTATTCCGAAATGAAACCTCATGCATAGGAGCTTTTCCTCTATTGTTGACGTAACAAAGCATGGGCATGCTTTGCCACATGCCTCCACAATAAGTGCCACAGCTCCGTGTTTGGGTTTTCTTCTCTAAATAAAAGGCAGATCAATAAATTAATTTAATTAGCACATTAGAATAGTCATTATTGGGTCTTACACATAATGGAAGAAATCTAACAACTTCAAAAGAGATTTGGTTAATTAACACACTCCTTTATAACAGAGCTAGAATACGAATATATCGCAGATCTAAATAGCCTAGGCTGCTATTTTTCTCCAGACCATATTGGCACGCTCCTGACAGCAATACTATCGTTAGAGGGATCTGTCTGTATGTCCACGATATGCCTAATCCCCTGTTTGGAATAGTTAGCAACAACAGTGACTGGCAAGCCGTCCGCCACTCTGCCTTACTTCAAAGATAATTTGGGTAACGAGGACGGAGTGGCTTTATCGCGGCAGTGCTCTGCAGTTCCTGTTCTTGCTCAAACTTCTCAGCATCTTCACTGGGGAAATGTCACGAGGCCAGGCTTTGTCATGGAGTTATTCATAGCTGCAGGCCATGAAATGCGATTCACAAGCACAGAGAAAACGGAGCACCTGGTTACGTGCTTCCTCACCGTACCTACCGCTGAACCAGCAGCCCCACTGTATGTCCAGCATGCCAACAACTCTCAAAACAAGGAAATTCAGTACAAAACAAGATTAATCCCTCCAATGTACTTTTTTTTTTTTTCTTTTAAACTCTCTAACAGAATATTTCACAAGACAAAACTCAACACAGTTGTTCTTCAGAGTATTTACCTCTGTTGGTTCTTGAACCAAATCCCAGGAAAAAAAAAAAAAAAATCAACAAAACCACAAACCAGAGTCTTACTTCAGGCAAAAAACACTGAGATTTTCCTTAAAAGACAAGTAAAATTATCTACATGTGACCACGATGCTGCAAGCCTTTCTCATTAGGGTACTAGTTGAAAACAGACAATAAAAAGTTCTCCCATCTTTGATTTGTCTTGTTGTTGTTGAGAAAGAAAGCCTTCCTGGAAAAAAAGGGGATGGAAGCAAAGGATTTTCCCAGACTTGGTGAAGTACAATTCTGAAACTGTTGAAAAAAAGAAAAAAAAAAAAAAAAAAAAAAAAGGTTTACTGGGGTTTTCAACACCCCTGATCTCATTCATAAGCAAAGGCAGAAGTCAGCAAAGGCAGCAATTCTGCGCAACACCCTGGGTCTTCTTTTAATACACAAATCAAACGCCTCATGCCAGCACTCACTAGGGGCTGCGTTCAGCAAAAAACAGACAGCTCTACTAGCTGTTACTTTTCAACATATGTGGGTATCTATGAAAAAAACTGTGTCACTGCAGCAGGAAAAACAACACGCGTCTTTCATCTTAACTTGCTGTTAATTAAGCCGCTCGTATCATTTGTGTCTTGGTAATTTTACAAAGAAGCTAAACACCTGTGAACTCAGCTCAAACGTGGGGGAAAAAAAGCCTTTCTTTGAAGGTTTCAGTGAAATTCTACAGCACATGCCCAGCAAAAATAACCTTGTCAGTACAAAATGCCTTCAAGGAATCTCCCATCAAAACCACAAAGAGGATGTAGACTATTGACTGAAAAGGAGAGATCAGTGCAGTCTCTGGAGACGCTATCAAAGACGGAGACTCTAAGCAACAGCAGATTTAGCAGATCCCTCACTTCCATCTCTTCACTCTAGGATGCCAGCCACCCCAAGAGACCAGCTCACATCAAACAGAGGGAACCATCAACGACAGACTCGAAATTAAACTTACATGATTTCACAAAAGGCCGGGGTGTTTCTGAGAGGTAAATACACAGCTGAGTTTTGAACGAGGAGCGTGCCGAAGGCTGCTGGCATCCTGCTAGACTCAATCAGCAGCTTTGACGAGAAGGACAGACGAGCTCCACACGTGCAGCGCCAGGGATGCTCACCAACACCTTCACCTTGTAAGGAGGGCAAGCCAACAGGGTCTTGATATAACTTACAGAGAACGAAGAAAATACAATTTCAAATTATCAGACACTGCTGAACAAGACCTGGATGTCTGGACAGAAAATGCTACGGACTTAGGGGCAGAGAAGGAAGAGATGCCAAGGGATGACAAGGTCCCTAAAACAGGGAGCTGCCCATTCCTCTGAACGTGGACCATGGCACAGTAGCAATTCTGGCCTCACGCAGGAAGCACGTTCTTGGTAATGTTAAAGAATAGCTCCCACTTCTAAGAGACAGACTGCATGCCATTATTTGGCAGACATTAAATTTCGAACTTCAAAGTTACACATTAGAGGCTTTAAACACTTAACAGTACTCAAAATACAGCTTGTTTCAAAGCACAACCTGCTCTCACACATTGCAGAGGCGCTGTGCTCCAGCAATCAAAAATTAATATTTTTGTCCCCCTGTAGTGCTAGGAGCATTGTCCTAGCTCTAGGTCACAACCAGTAATACATATTTTCTAAGATAAAAATGCTAGCTTTCCTCTTCCATGATTGCACGATGCACACTGATTAAACATTTGTTCTCTAAAACTGGAAATGTTATTTTGCATCAGGAAATCATAGAGGTTGTGATTTGTTTTGGCTTTCGTTTGCAGCTTGCCTCAATGAAAAATGATACAGGAAGAACCAAAACGTACCGTACTTGTGCTGTACATGAAGATAAGGTCTATCAAAAATCTCTTCACTTGAGATGGATAACCTTACACAGCAGGAACAAATACATAAATAGCAATACTTTGAAACTGCCTCCTATTCACATATTCAAACCCCTGAAACTTAGACAAGCTCACGCTCTCTGGAACAGAACATGATGAAAATATTTCAAGCAACAGATCACAACACATCCCTACTGGGAAATTCTGGGCCAACTGCTGGAGAAGCACCTCCTGTCACTGGGAAGTGCTTGGCAATGGCTTCCACCATGGAGGGAGGGCCTCCTTACTGACTGTGGCAGGAGGTGCAGGAGAGGAAAAGAAAAAGAAAAAAAAAAAAAAAAAAGGCAAGAAAACAGCAAGTCCATTCTTTCGCAAGACTGGAAATCTCTGAGCTCTGTTGGTGGAGCCCTCGTGAATCTCCCAACTTCTCTCCCAATGAGAAACTCTGCATGAGTCTGAACGCCATCCAAACACAGCATTAATGAATTTTTTTTTTAAATGTCTCTCTATGCCAGTCCCCAAACTGTAACAGTGGGACAGATGTACTCGTCACAATGATGTGTTTTGAAAATACAAACATACATACTTGAGGCACTCAGACAAGATACGCTAGCTATTGATTGTCCCACAAAAGTCTTAGGCAATTAGTATCATCTCAGAGAAAGTATTCAATGCTGCACTATAAACACATCGACGGCACTGTAAGTTAACACCTAATTATTCACTGTGCTCAGGAACGTATTTTTAGCACTCTTTTGCTTCCTGTTTTTTCAAATGCGCCTCTTTTCCCAACTGTTTCCTCCAGGCAAAAATACTCCCCAGGTAAAGTAAAAACATGACATCAAATAGAAACCCCAATTGCAGGGAACACTGGTACGTTAAGTAGTTACCGTGTTAGCAGTAATAGCCTGATAAAAGAGCTGCATGGGAGTCCTGTGATAATATAAATATAAAACCCTAACACAGCCGAAGACATAGACCAAGCCACGATACAAACGAATGCCTACTACTGAGCTACATCAAGGCTGAATTTTTCCCCTGGAGTCCGTGATTGATGAATTCCTGTAACTTTGGTACCTGAAAGACAGGAGATTTTTCTTGGTAGTAAAGAGCCTTATAAGACATACTTAAATGGATTATGTTGATACCTTTCATGATGTAACCCTAATGATAATTTAATTGAAAAAGTGCTTTAAGCCATAATAGTAGAGACGATAGCATTTTCCTTTTTTCACTTTGACAATTATGGGCCAGTTCAGAACAGCTCGCAAAATAAGGCAGAGGACAAATTTCCAATCAACTTAAAAGAATGTGTCAAATTCTGCAGAGGTTTTCCTCCAGCCAAATACAGAAATGTATTGGCATCAAAGCCCACGCACTTTCTAGTCTCTGCTCTTAGATTTTTCCTCTTCCATCACAGAAATCACTCTCTGCTTTCATCCACATAGAAGTGTGCTCATTACTATATCAACTTACACAAGTCAGCTGGGGCAAGGCTGTGTGACTTCCAGACTGTTGCTCTCTATCCCTTCTCCTATCTTGTTTGTTTTAGTGCTCTGCATACCTTTTTTGAGATGTCATCAGGTTGATAAGATTGCAAGCATCGTGATGCTAATGAACGTATGGGTCATTCTCACAACGTGTATTCCTTTACTACTGCTTTACAGACAAACTGCTACTAAGGAATGGGTAGAACGGTTCTCCTTCCCACAGCTGTACAGCTGATTTCTGTGTTTCTCTCACCCATTCTGGAAGGTGTGCATCAACCACAACATATGCTTTTAAGGTGGCTTTGTCAGCTGCAAGTCACTACATTAACTGGAGAAGAGGAGGCTCAGGGGCGACCTTATCGCACTCCACAGGTACCTGAAAGGAGGCTGTAGCGAGGCGGCGGTTGGTCTGTTCTCCCACGTGCCTGGTGACAGGACGAGGGGGAATGGGCTTAAGTTGTGCCAGGGGAGGTTTAGGTTGGATATTAGGAAGAACTTCTTTACTTGAAAGGGTTGTTAGGCACTGGAATAGGCTGCCCAGGGAAGTGGTTGAGTCACCATCCCTGGAGGTCTTTAAAAGACGTTTAGATGTAGAGCTTAGGGATATGGTTTAGTGGAAGACTTGTTAGTGTTAGGTCAGAGGTTGGACTCTGTGATCTTGGAAGTCTCTTCCAACCTAGACTATTCTGTGATTCTGTGAACTCCATGTGCACTTCACAATGGGGGGGCAGAGACCCCACGCTCCTCACCCACTGAAAGCATCTCCGTGGGGAAGGTCTCACCAAGGGGACGGTGCTCTTGGAGGGTGCGGCAAGACACGATGCCAGTTTGTCTGTGATCCCATCGTCTTTCACAGGCTTGCGGGGGGAAGTTCCAGGGAGCTGAAAAAAGCTGATTTTCTGCCAATATTTTGAGGGCAAGCAGGATGAGCTAGGTATTTATAGAGCAGCTAGCTTGGTATTGATTTCAGGCAAAAATAATAGAAAAGCTGGTACAAATGCAATCAGTAAAGAATTAAGGGCAGGTAGCATAACTAATGGAAATTAACACAGTATTATGGAAAAGAAGTCTTATCACATAAACTTGATATCATTACAAGTATGTCTGGCCAAACTACTGGGGAAATAATACACTTGAACTACTGTACATTAGTTTTATATGACATTCCAATTAAAAATTATCAGTGGACATAATCAATGGAGAAGAAAAGATTAAAAGTTGGCTGACCTGTCTCAAAAAGCAATTGTAAACGGGGAGCTATCAATAATTACAGACATTTCTAAGGCAATTCTGTATGGACATTGTCTTAATCCAATGCTGCCCAAATTCCATCAGTAACTAATAATGTCACTGATAAAGGTTTCTGAAAGAACAGCACTAGGTAAGTAAACCCGAGGCCAGACCAGATGCAGGGAGTTAACCACGGTAACAGATAAAGTAAGCTCTACTTGAAACAAGCAGCATCCCAGAATCGTCTCATTTCCACCTCACACATCTAAAGATAAGAAATGTAGGTCACTCACAAAGGACACAGGATGTCCTTGGAAAGCTGTGACTCGAAGGAGTTTATGGTCATCGTGGCTGACCAGTTCAACATACACCCACCGTGCAGGCCAGTCACAGAGAATATCATCTTGCATATATGGAAACTGGAGCGGAAAGTAGATATTAGTGACTGTGAACAGCTTTAGTGAAGAATTTATTGAATGTTGAAGTTTCTGATACCCACTTTTTAAAAAGAAACTTGACCAGTTGGAAACAGAAGACAGCAAAAACAATGACCTTTGCTCCGGGTATCCTGTCGTATGTTGAAAGAGCAGCGAACGCCTGTCTAACTTTGTTGAAGAGGAGGAGAGATCGGAAACACCTTCCATCACCTGGAGGAAGAATCTCAGCCAGGCACAGCAATGAAAGCTGTGAGAACACACCAGTGAAGGAAAATGAAACACAAATAAATTACACTTCTCACCCCATCTCCTCTAAGACCAGCCTTTTTAACTAACTACTTTTCTTGGTCTGGATTCTGAAGAACAGAAGGAATGAAGAGGAGGAGAAGGCACTGGGAAGGACGATGCAACATGTACTAAGATGATGCAGCTAATAGACATAAGTGCTGATACTACAAACAGCAGGGCACTGATGGTGCCCCTCAGATAAGCAGGAAAGCTTTCTTACCCAGCTATTTGACAATCCTTTGCCTAAGGCATCAACATACTCTTCAGCCCCAGAATTCAATCCCTATCCATAATGAAGACAAAAAACTATGCACATGCATGCACTGACTGGTGAGGAAGCTCAGAGCAGTTTGTACCCTCAACTTTCTTTTTCCAGAAAATGTATTTGTACTATTGAGCAATTCTTTGATGAAAACCCTGTAATTTATTTTGCCTTCCAAGGCAGAAACGTCAGCACCCCCTAGGCAGACAGGGTCCAGAAATTCAGAGTTGTTGTTATCTAGCCACAGCCATGTGGTCTGGTTTTGGTCACCCAGCAAAGCAGGCTCTTTACAACCAATTTAGCCATGAGGACCCTGATTTTAGCCATCCTTCATTACGTCCTCCACGCGGACGACTGATCATCTACTACCCTCAACCACTACAGCAGTAACTCTTCTCCCTTCACTTCAAACACATTCTGTAAATCAAAATACATAGCAACACAGAGTATAATGCAGTTCGTTAATAACCACATAGATCCAATTTTGACATAAGAAGTCTCATATATACTTTCCAGCCTATTACCTAAACATTTCATGGGCGCCACTGCTCAGATAATTGTTCTGCCTTTCCTTGCAGTCCCTTGCAGGTGGCTCCACATCTGGTTTCATCAGACAGGGAAAGAAAGGATGAGTTAAGCCCAAGAGAATCACAACTGCCACTACGAAGTCAAAACCAGAACTGGGCCAGCCCCTATTTCATCTTTTCACACTGTCCTGCATTCTTCAAAACATCCAAAAGACACGAATACTATATACCTTCTCTGTTCCACTGCAGGCACACAGAATGGCTTCCTGTGGCATGAAATTTCATCAGCAAATACTTGCATTCTCAGGCCTTTCCAGTCACTGGCCTTTCATGCGCCTCTGCATTTTCTCATTTTCTTTGCTGCACGCCCCCTTTGAGGATATGCAGCACCCTTCCCGAGATAGGGAAAAACAAGCCACCTCTTCTCTAAAATACTGCTCATCTGGTCATCACTCATGCTTTTGACAGCAAAGTCATGATGGTGGCACAGAAAGTCAAGATGAAGAGCACCATACTAGGGGATGAAAGAAAAACGTTTAGAAAAACTTCTACAAGTAAAGGGGACAGAAGAATACAAGGTTATACCCAGACATGAGAACAGAACAAATATACCCACGGGGCATCCAATGATGCAAGCAGGAGGTAGACGTAGTGGCTGGAGCGTGCAGCGAGTCTATTTAAAATGAGTCTATTTAAAAAAAAAAAAAAAAGTCTACAAATAACCACAACACTTAGCATTGCTGCTAGCATGGCCCACCACTCCAGCCTGGAATTACGCTTGCAGACCTGTTGGCCATGTGTGACCGAACAAAACGTCCCCCTTTCCTCTTCCCTGACCTCGTGGCTGCAAAAATCCCATCCCTCCACGCCAGGTTTTGTGTTCATCTGACCACACGGCAAGGCAGTCCAGGGTTCTAAACCAGCAGAAAGCTTTTCACTTTTAATTTTCCTTATTTTTGGTAACCCAGCTTTCCACCAGTTTGCTTCCCTAAACTGCCTTCTCCCCAGGGGACGAGAGGGGCACCGGAGGAAGGGAAGCAGCAGCAGCACCAGCTCTCACCGCAGCCGCTGGTCCATCTACTAGCACAGCCACAAGGAGAAAGCTCGCCCTTGCTTCGCCCGAGACGCTGTGGCAGCCCCCGTTTCCCAACAGTATCACATTCACTGCCTGCCAGAGCATCTTCTGAATGAGGATACGCTACGTTTTTGAGTGATCGGTCAAACCTAAACAATCAATTACATCTTTTGTCAAAACTGTTTACTCTTTCACACTGTGCTGAAGTCATTAAGGACGAGCACCAAGCAGGACTGGTTATTTATCCTCCTCCTCTTGCCCCGAAAGGGAATTAATCTTAAACTTTCCATTTAATGATCTCAATAAAGACTGACTGTAAATGACAGCAGGCTGCACTGACAAATATTTAAAAACAGAAGGGCCTTTGAATGACAGATTTTAGCAACACAAAACTGTTCCTCAACACGTGCATCAAACGACACCAAATGTCGGCGGAAGGCGAGGTTAAAAAATGTGCTGCCTGCCATTCAGGCGCTGCAGAAAGCACGTTGCAATTAGCGAGCTCTGCAGCCTTATTCAGCCGAGAAAGAATGATGAAGTGAAAGGAACGGATTCAAAAGCAATTCTTAAAAACGCCAGCCGACGAACCTTAGGTTCTCGGAGCGTCTACAAAGAAAACTCAACCCTTGCATCCGAGGTAATTAATAAGCTCGCCGTGAGGCCGCCCCTCGGGAAGCACGCCAGTGCTGCTGCATCCCCACGCCGCACGCTGAGGTCTGCGGCCGCTTCGCCGCCACGCACAGAGGGTACGTCACACGAACCCAGGGCAGCCACGTAAAAACGCTTTCAGGGTGGGGAATGAAGCTTCAGCCGACGGGATGGCAATTTGTCAAAGCACAGCACCCAGGGCAGACAGCACAGCCCTTGCTCTGGCCCAGGCCCGGCTCTCAGTAAGCTCCTGTGCCTTGCTGCCCCGTGCCATGCTGCCCTCTCCCTGTGCACCAAAACCAGCTGGGATTTCACACACGCTTTGCCAGAGCAGAAACCAGGATGTTTTAAGCTCTGTTCAGGTGGCTTCTACTGAAACCCAAGAGGGAAGACGAGGTTTCGGTGTTCAAACCCTCTCCTGTGGGCATGGAGACCCTCTTGCAGTTTAGCAGACCTCAGTCAGTGCTGTTTGTGAACGTGGGAGGCTTCTTCCTTCCCCTCCCCTCCAGAGGCAGAAAGGAGCCTGTTCTCATGTACTTTCAGAACTCTTAAAACCATTCCATTTGAAAACCAATGGCATTTTTATCTTTATTCTCCCTTCATTTCCACCGCTCCGTTCCCTGGATCTCTTTACACCAGAGCGAAGCTGACAGCTCCCCACAGCGAGGAGCCACGCTGACGGCCATCATCTCATTCATATGCACACTCGGAGCACTATAAATCTGCTCAAATATCATCCCTCCCCCGGGGCAATGTTTTTTTCCCCAGAATATCTCCATCGCTAGCTACAGAAATTTCTCCTTCTAATTAACTCGCAGGTTCCAAATACCACCAGCTGGAACCACGGCGCGCAGCTCAAGAGCTGAAGGCGCTGAAAGTGGTTTGGAGGAGGAGGTTGGTACCTATTGTTTCTTTGCTTTTTTGCCTTTTTTTTTTTTTCTTACCCTTGACTTAGCAGCCAAAACTACCGGGCCTTTTATCAACACCTGACTGGACAGCGAATAATCCATGAACTGAGCGAGCTGAAACTCTCCGCACAACTCTTAGCCGGTATTGCTGCTGGCCGTGTCACATCGCATTGCTTCTGGCGTGTCAGGCTGGTGCCTGAGTCACGGTGCGACCTGCTGAAGGGACAGAGCACAACACAAGCAACAGGGCACACCGGGAAGGTGAAAAACCACCCGTCGTGCTGGTGACTGACTGCCCACCAGTGATGTGGATGCAGCTAATTCCTTCCCAAGCACGAGAACAAAGTTCACAGAAGGTCAAAGTGCATGTGCAGAGTTTAATAATCTATTAACGTAATAACCTGTCATACGTGACTGTGCAATAAGCTGACGGGAGTTGCCAGAAACACCTCGCTTTGCAAACAGTATTTAGAGCGATGCTTGATTCATCGTGCTGTCTGTATACAGGGAGAAGGGTGGCGTGTCTCTCACGAGAAGAATCCAAAGCATGAGCTGAGCAGCTCTAAGGTAAAAAACAAAGCAGCAGCCACACCAGAAAATTCACATAACCAACTTGGTAAGTCTTGCTGGAAAATATTTATCAGGGCTGAATTCAGGCATGCTGGGAAAGAGACCCTGGTTTCAGAGTAGCTTCACACAACAGCGTGGAAATGTAAGCTTTGCAAAGATCAACTCCTTAGAGTGATCTCTGCCTTCAAACTCTTGTCTTCTTGATGAACAGCCTTTGTTTTTCTTGCATTTTGTTTATTTACTGCACGTGACAAGGCTGATCTTTGTTTTAATTTACAACCAAAGCCAATTATCACACAGCCATCTTGCCGGCACCCAGGGGAGAGTGACCGACTTCCCTCTTCTGCTGATGTTGAGGCAAATCTTCCTCCTCCAGCTGGATGTGCCTTACCGCAGAGGAGCCGTGCTGTGACAGCGACCGCGCCGGCCTCCTGCAGAGTGAGCTGGGAGCTCCAGGAGCCTCCCTGAGCCTCAAGGAGGAACTTCAGAAAGAGCAGGTCTGTGTTACTTACAGCACTAACAGGGACTCCAGCGTTAAAGACGGGGTGATTTGTGATGATGATCTTAACCTAGCACCACTTAAAGAAATAAATTAGTTACTGTCTTTTAGGGCCATTCATACTTTGCCCAAATAAGGCTTCAAGAAAGTTACAAGTGGAATTCTTTTGGCTTGGGGTACTGCTTTTGCTGCCTAAATAAGCCGATAGAGCACTTAACCAGTAAAAGAATAATGACGCCAGCAAAGTGCTCCTAGTGTTATACCAACATGAGCATGCTTTGGATCAGTACAGTGAAAACATCATGAATGAATGAAAGAAGCTATAGCATTAAAAATCTCAATTTTGCCACAGTAACAGACATTCACTAGGTGCTCCTGTGAATGCAGTTCTGTTGTCATACTTCTTTACCTTACTGACATAGGTATGCAGGCAGAAGCATTTAGTAAAGACCTTAGAGGAGATTTACAGGGGGAAAAAAAAGAAAAGTGTGATGGCCAATTCCTGAGAGGGCTGCAATCATGCTGCTCAGTCCAGTTCTATAATAATTAATACAACAGAACACGAAGCAAAGCAAAGGGAGGCCAAATTTTGCTTGACCTACTCAAGAAACTTCCCTTGCTTCTGCTGAGGTTCTTCTGTGACTGGGATGTTTGTTGGTTTGTTTTTTAAACAATGTGTGCAGCTTTTCAGCATCAGAAACACAGTTCCTAAAGGGATCTGCTTATCCAGCAACGTGGATGTGAAAGCACACTGAAGTTCATCCTCCCTTTAAGTCCCCTTGTTTTACACCTGTAAATTGGATGCACCTGAAATCCCTCTAGAAAACACTGGCCCTGTACAAAGCCACATTTCAAAAATCTCTATTTCATAGCTCTTATTCTGTCCAGTCCTACTGCAGTCTCACTGGGAGTCCTGAGGAGCAATGTGGTCCTCATGTTATGCTGCTTGGGCCTTTACAGCCGCGTGTCTCCATGTGGCAGTCCCTGGAACTGACGTAACCTGTGCCGAGGATCTCGCAGCATCACCACCGTGATTCAAAAGCATGAGTGAAGTCATCCGATTCCCTTGCTCACCGAGGTAAATCTTGCACTTGAGACAGCTCCTGTTGGGAGGGTTGTTTGCTGTAGGATCTTGCAGACCAAAGGAAATCAATGGGTTGATACAGGAAACGTGGGTGTGTGGGGTGTGTGTACTTTTTGAGAGAGAGCGCTTTTTAAACATATTTATCTTAGTGCACGTGACTGAAACCTGAAGGTACATCAGGATGACAGTGAACAAATCCTTAGAACTGCAAATTTTGGCACCAAGTTTTCATAACTCCCCCCGCATGAATTACGTTACAGGCACTCGTGCAGAGATTTACGATTTTCTCTTCAAGCCCCCCAGCCATCCATCTAAAGAATCAATTCCTGCTGCTTCCAAGTAGAAATGCAACCAAAGACAGACCAGATACACCTCTTCGAAAACACAATCACAAAGCCAGAGTGTACAGAAGGTACCCTCCATTAACACCGTTATGAAACTGGGAAGCCGCATCCATCTTTACCAACATGTTTTGCCTTTGCTGATGCTGTTTTGAAACAACACAAGGACCGAAGAGATGATTTTCTTACCAAGTAGCACCATACTTGGAGTAATACATTACTGGTGGGACTCCCCTGATGATGTATTACACTAATGCATCATTAGGATGATGTTTTGCACTGATGATATATTACAGAGCAACATAATGAGAGCAATAGCTCACTGGGTGCATAATCCCGCCAGGAGCTGTGCTCCTGCAGCTCTCCAGCTTCGTTTGCAGTTCAGGGTGTCCAAAGCTGAGATGGATGAGATCCTCAGCTCCGCACGGCGTAAGGAATGGCACAGTCAGGGAGATGCCAACGTACAGGTGGATGCCGTTACTTACAGGACGCAACGTATGGTGTGCTAAGAGCGAGATGAACGTCGGCATCACGGCTTTACACCTGCACAGAACACCTTCGGACTACAAGAAGTTGCTGTAGGCAGGGCTGCCGAGGTTGCTGATCCTTATGCTCGCCTGCAGCACGCTAGGAGAACCGTTTGGTATCACATAGCTTTGAGAAAAATATAACTTTTTCATGCCAAACGGCCGTTCCAAGGAGGGGGAAAGTTGGGGGAATGGGGTGGCTGTTTGTTTTTAATCAATAACTGCAGTGAAATCGGTTCTGTTCAGCTGTTTCTATGAACCAGACTCAGAAAAAACAGGTAGTTTTGCCAACAATGAACGATTCTGGTGACCTTTTTTTCTGACCTGTTTTTAAAAGCAGAGCTATTTGATCTGCATGAAATTTTAAAAGACCTTTGCACTATGATCAGTGTCACTGACAAGAAGGCAACATTTAAAGATTCGTGAACTATTCACAGGGAGGCCATATACAATGTTCAAAGGGAGGGCAAACCTATGCACGAACAAGGAATGAACAAGCCAGTTTGGATAATACAAGAACTTCTCCTCCAGTCTCTCACAAAAACATTAACATTTACAACTAAACCACAGCTTCATTACTTATTTAGTTTTCATTTCAATACCTTTGGGGTTCTTGACCAAGTCTCAACGCGCACACATGCACGCAAAAATAAACCGAATACCCTGCCTGCGATTTCCAAACTCATGGATTTATTCAGTTCTGAAAAGCAATAGTATTTTATACAACTACCTAATGTGCTCTGCAGGGTTGGCTCCCAAGTCCTCCTAAATAACAATCATCCACGCTGGACAGACCAGACTCTACAGGGAACATTAGCTTATCTGGTCGCAAATTCAGAAAATAAATAAATAAAACTGGCTTTCATAACTTTCTCCTGACAACTGTAATTGAGAAACCACAGGGTATTTAATGAATCAGAGGAAGTGTAGCCACCTCAACTAGAGAAATGATGAGTTAATATCTGATTTTTTTTTCTTCACACGTAGCCTTTCAGATGGCATGAGCTAAAGGGCTCTACCTCGTACATGCTGCCTCCAGCCAGCCCAACAAACAGGTTGGGAACACAGAGGGAAGACTTGCATCTTCACCCAGTTCTCCAGCGAAAATAAATTGATTTCCACATGATTATGCCAGATGAGCATCATTCGACTGGGACTGTAGCGTGAATCGGGGCAGAAGGGCTGTTTCCTCCCCATCGTGCAAGCAGAGAAGCAGACCACTGCTGAAAGAAGGGACCCCACCTCCCAGCTGGAGGCATACACAAAGCAAACTGCTCTGCTGTCCCAAAGCCTGGGGATGGCAATGAAAACTCAGCCTTTAAGCAAGTTGGGAGAATAAAAAAAAAAAAAAAAAGAGCAGAATGGATTCATGCATTTCCTCCACAGTGCGCCCATGTAGGGGCCAACCGCATTCTGGTCATAAATTCTCTGGCACAGGAGCATTATACCAAGCGAAAGGAATGTCTTTCCATCTGTGTATTTCCCCTAAGGCACTCACTTGATAATGAAACCAGTTAAGGTCTTTGGGTTCACAATGTTATTATAGTCGGATAATATTTTGTTTGCAGCAGAGCCTGAAGAACTCCTAAGTAGCATATTACAGGCACTATACACCTGTTAAGTCATGGTGTTTCTTCTGTAAGTGGACAAATCTGTTTTAGCCATCTCCAGAGATTTTCCGCTCACAGTTAATTATGAAGCGCTGACTGTACTCATTTCCTGATCTTAAAGGGAATCTATAACAAATTTATGCCACAGGTGAAGCCTGGTCCCTCTGTCCCTCAGAAATACTAGCAATACTTCTAATGGCCCTGCCTGCCCTCCTTCCCCCAGCTCTCCCAGCGGCTGTGCTCCAACACAAACCGTGCACAGACAATAACAAGCTATCAGGAAGAAAGCACACGCTTCTCACGGGCTGACCGACCCTACCATTTTAGAAAATTAGTTATTACAAACACATCTGAACACACACACACGAAAAGTGGCACGGGTGGCCCGTCAAAGGGCCTTCTGACGAAGCCTGTGGTGAACATCACGATGGAGGGGCCTGGTTCACCACTGCCCCAGCCAATGATGCCCACGTGCAGAAATACTGGGCACTGAAGGAGGATTTTGTTCACCCTCTGTGCAGGCACCCGCTGTTACACAGGTGACTACATGCCTCCAAGCAGCGTCAGGAATCATTTTGTGCACAAAGACACTCATGGGGTCAGGAAGAAGTTTGCCCCTCGTTTAATTCTCAGCTTGGGGGAGCCGCTTTCACCCTTTGATACGTATCCCAGCACTCAATTTTGATCAAAAACCTAACTGTGTCTTGTACAGTACAAGATAATCTGAAACCAGGTCAGACAAGATAAGCATTCTGGGGAAAAAAGATAAGGAAAAGAAGTCCATCCTAAGAAAAGGGGCTACTTTGTTCTGACAAACAGTTCTTCACGCTTCTTCTAACAGGCTCATGTCTGATCCCAGACACAAGTCCTTGGAAATCAGTCTCCCTGACCTTAGCGGCATACGTTAGGTCAATGGTTCCCAACTTTCCGGACCAATAGACAACGATCAACATTTTTCTCAAATCGTCACACACGCTTACCGTCAACCTTCTCATCGGAAACCCGGTGAAGGTGACATGACTCAGCAGAGTGGCTCTAACTTCTTCCCTGTTACTCCTGGGGATGACCTGCACTTTGTGGACCACAGGTGAAAAACCCCACCTCAGCTGGTGTCATCTCAGAGAACCCCTGAAAACAAGTTTTTTCACCAGCTCCCTCTCATTTACAAGCTCTTTTACACCAAATACCCAGGTGACACCTACCTCCTGTGTCACCATCCAGGTTCAACCTCCCTTCCAAGACCAACCTTCTCCTGGCTACCAAGAACGAGCCCAGGCTTCCTAAAAAATGCTTCTGCATCCTTCTCACTGCAAATATAGCACCTTACCGAAGGTGCGACCCTTAAGCATGGAGGATAAATGCAAAGCAACATTTCTAGTAAGAAGAGGGAGCAGAAATATTTTCTGTAATTACATACATACATTTGTTTGCTTTTGTATGGGAGGAAAGCACTGAAACAAAGCAGATATCACTTTAAAGAGAGACACAACCAGACAACTTGTGGTAAGATTTAAAGAAAAAGACTAATTGAAGAGCTCTTGGGTAAAGGCAGCTGGAGTGGGACAGGTGGACTTTCACCTGAAACTATAACTAAAAATCAGACTTTGGATGCTGAATTCCTCGTGTGATTGTACATTATTGTATAGCTTTGTCCACTCCAAACAAGAGACCTGACCCCAAAAGTACATTTTTCTTAAAAAAAACTAGACCCCAAAACGTGTTTAGTGAATCCAGCCAGAAAGGAGAGACATTAACAGCAGGGAGTCACTGCAAAACTTCAGTAGAGCAGTTTTAACAGTTGTGTTCAGACCTTTTGAAACATTATTTTCCCAAAGAAGTCTACCTAACAGGGACACGCATTTCGTATCACTTCATTGCTTTCATGTCAGGACTATAACTGTGGAGAGTTCTAGGCAGCATAAGACATTTCATGGTGCAGACGTGACTAAAAAATGGATTATCAAGCAACATCTAGAGAGAAAAAAAGGCACATATCTCACTCTGTATTTTAGTGATAACGCTCTTCCTGTGTACAGTTCATGATGTTTACAAATTCGGGGTTATCCAGTGTATATTTTCAGCACTGTTAGAAAGGCAACAACACATACATTAAGAATGCTTCACAATTTTGACAGAAGTTTGGCAGAAACCCATTTTAAACTGCCCTTAGTAGTGACTTTTCCTATATACGCACCCTGTGATGGACTGCCTCATTTAGGCTTTTACCTTTGTTACGGAACACTTTAGCTATGTCTTGGCCGACAAGTTAAAATTCTTTAGTTATTGGGAAAAAAAAAAAAAAAAAAGTGAAATGGGGAGTATTTCCCATATAATACTTTGGTACTTATGGATTTGAACAAAATTGAGCATTTTCTGTGACTTGTGCTATTGCAGTATGTTTTAATTTACTTTCCCAAATACCTTATAGCAACAGTTCACAATTTTTACTGCAAGTAAATACAATTACCTATTCTTAAAATCAAAGATATTGCAATATGTTTTCACCAAGTTCGTCCAAGTAACTACATATTAAAATGGCAAACATCCCTTCAAATAACATCCTGGCAGAGCTTGCTTCTTCTGCAAGTAATAAAAGCGGATGAGAGCAAATCGTGCTCCAAGATGTTTGGCTGTAGTGGTATGAGACAGTTGATGTGTTCCAAATGTCTGTCAGATTACTTAGCAAAACCAACCACTGTTAATCAATAGTGAAATCTTTTTCTTTGTGGTTTAGCTACATTTCTGTTTTTGTTAAACAGAAGAAAATTGCCAATTAGGTGGACTCTGCTGGACCATGCAGCTCAGGGAAACAGACTGTCAAACTGACTGGCTTAGTTAAGAGTTAAGAGGACGCAGTTCAATTGAAGTTCAATTACGATACTTAATCGATCACTGCCTGCACATGCAGGTTTGGTGAACTAAGCTGCAGCATCTTACCCTTGTTTTTTCACAATAATCACGTCAGCCTCCACAGTCTGTCCCATTTTTAAGGATTCAGACTCTTTCTTTTTAAAGCACCACGACAAGATTTGCATTCGAGGATGTGAGCATTTCTTCACCTCAAACGTTTGGCTCAGAAGTCACGTCCCTTTTCTCTTACTCTTCATACGTCTGTCTTTTTTTTGATTCTAAACTACTTGGAACGGAGATTGTATCTCCCTCTTTGTTTGGAAATTCTCTAGCAGTTTGTGCATTGCAGCAGTGTAATAAATAAAAAGCAATAAAAATGTTAGGAAAGTCCTTAGAAAAGTCCATGTTATTTTTACAATTACTCATACTGTCGCTATTTTGGAAACAATGCCAGGAAGATCTAGAAGGGGACTTATAACAGTTTCTGTAAGAATATGCAATCGAAATGATGATGTTACCAAAAGCAAAATGTTTTGCAAGGTGTACAGCTTCTCATGCTGCTTTTTCAAGTGCTTCTAACAGATGTTCAATTTCAAGTGGTCTGCAGATACCAATAGGCTTATAGTTCTGCATGAATCGGAGCAGCAGATGTGCCCTGCATTATGTTTTGCTATTCCCTTTATGAATTGATATGTCACCCCGTGGGTTTATAGCTAGTTAATTTCGCAATGACATCACTATTTCTATATTTTTAATGATTCTCGCAGGATTTAATTTCTCAAATAACACAACTCTTGATCCTGGAATTGCAACGTGAAAGCAATATATAATAAACAGATTTGTTTACATGATACAGTCCTATTTCCCAGCAAATGCTTTCACTGATAGCTTGTAGGTAATGCTGGTATGCAGGTGAATTCTTCCAAAGACTGCAGATTTACAACATGGCCTCATTTCAGGACTCCAGACTTAACGACCATGCATCTCTCTACAGGATCGTTACACGCAAACAAGTACCGCTCACTGCTTGGAAGGAAGTAGGATAAGAAGGGAATAAGAATAGAAATAATGGGGATTTCCACTGGTTCTGCTGTAGCCCCTAGGTATGGCCCTTGCCAGAAATCTTGCTCCATGGTGGGGCGAGTTTACTAAGTACACGGTACCCAAATAAAATCACAATGGAAACTGCACTGTATTTTCCACTGACTGTGACAGGGCAGCACTTTGTCTTTTGGCTTGGACACTCTCAATGTTTAAAGGAAGCCAAGTCTTTTCTCCCTCGAATTCAGATGCAGAGGTTCATAAAGCAGTGCCAGCCCCTGTGGGGAACCTCTGGTAACTCCTGCAGGCTGTGCAGACCAGGTGGCAGGACATCACCTTCCTCCCCTGGAGTATTCAATATCATTGAAGTACATCCTTCTTTCTGTTTCTAAAAACAGGGTGGAAAATGTGATGCTACTACAGCTATTTTTAAAGGATCTCTAGCATTTCCTTCATAAAATGTTTTTTTTAGGGATTTGAAAATTGACTGGAAAAAAACATGAGTTGGAAAAGGTTCTAGTGGGGTACTTTATGTCAGGAAGCCTCAGAACATACCTGGACTCTCAACTTTGAGAGGTGAAAACTGCATAGGCATATTCTTTTTCTCCCCATGACACCTCAAATTATATTCCCAGATTACTGCGAATATAAAAACACATCTTCACTAAAAGCCAGCTTTCTCAAAGCACTTCAGACTTAAATTTACAGAACAGACATTATATGCTCTTGCTTGTCCTTCCTGATCTAGCTGAAAGATCAAGCCTTTCATTTCTGAGGAGCACCGAGGTAATTTTTGCACGGGTAAGGAACAGGGTGATCTCCAGCTGTGACCTCGGGCAGTCTCTACAGCCCTCACAGGAGCTGTGCACTCATGCTGGGCTCTGAATCCATCCCTGGGAAGGGAAGAAATGAGGGAAGTATTTCTGTGAGTTTTGCACAGCATTTCTCCCCTATTCGAAAAAATGTTCTGCGTCTTTATTGCTTGCAGTTCAGATTTCTTTGAAAGAGTAAAGTACGAATGTTAGTGCAAGCCTCAGGCCAAATTTAAACATACCAAGCTCAGGAAAGCTCCTGCTGAGGTCAAATCTAAATTTGACTGGCCTTCAGCACTGAGAAATGTCAAAGAACAAGCTCCGCTTGGAGGTCCGCACCTATCGTTTGCATACATTAATAGTTCTCCATCTAAATCTAAGCTGTAAGCAAACATGCTGTGTAGCAGGCCACACAGAGTCCATAAACATCTACAACTACTTATGAGCTCTGGAGCGTATTTCTCAAAGCCGTGGCATCCCACAAGTGCTCCAGAGCCACCTTTCCTCCCTCCACTGCACCAAACCAAACCCTTCCGCCCTTCAAGTCCTAATTCCATCACCTGAACTCAGCTCTTCTGCCCAAAAAGCTCCCAGCCTGGACTTTTAGCTCCTTCTCCCAAGTGCCTCAGCTCCTTCTCCCAAGTGCCTCAAACCATGGGATGAATGTAACACTCAACATCTTTGCTCCTCCAGCATACCTGCACTACTTAGGCTGGTGGAGGTCACTTGTGCAGGCAGTTGGACTTCCTGGGGGGCTCTCCTGAGAAGCAAGAGCCACCACAAACCTGCCAGCGTAAGCCGAGGGTGCATTTCTTGGGCCCAGCCTTCTCCGGCATGAAGAAGACAGATGCTGACAGAGCAAGAATGCCAGGACCTTAGCGCTTTCCTCCTTCACAACCTGAGCTCCTGGCCTAAACACACAACCTGCTGACCATGGGGAGCCTGTAAAAGAACAAGCACACACGTGTGGCAGGTGTGAGACACATTGCGCTCAGGGCACCATGCCCAGGTCTCTGACACGGCAAGGGCGAGCTCAACAGACTAAGCCAGGGGAGATGCGGCAAGGCTGAGACCAGCCACCGAAAATATCAGGCCTGTTATCTTCAAGGTACGGCCACTTTCTAAAAATGCATTATCTAGACAAAACAGTTGAGTATCTTCGGGATGCAGGTTTGGGTTTTCTGACTATTTCTGATATTTACTCTGACATTTCCTCTGAACGTACGTGGTGTTTTGAAAGGAAAGGAGATTTTTGATACTTAAGGCCTGTCCTTCCTGTTTGTTGGTTTACCCCAACCCTAAGTTTGCACGTGAATAAAACTGTTGCTTTACGTCTGATTTCAAACATGTGGTAAAGGAGAATCTAACAATTTTATGAGATATAGTTACTTTTGTAGAGGGTGAGCTTGCCTTCGGGAATTTGCTCTGACTAGATTTATCACAAGTTTTTTGAACCAGATAATTTTGTTTGATAGCACATCTGGCAGCATCATAAAATCTTGACGTCCCAAGCTATTACACAGGAATTACTTTTGTAAATCATTTATGAATATTACTGGTGTAGGCCTATTCTGGGCAGTAAG
The DNA here is from genome assembly GCA_011076525.1 of Nettapus auritus. Classification (NCBI taxonomy): domain Eukaryota; kingdom Metazoa; phylum Chordata; class Aves; order Anseriformes; family Anatidae; genus Nettapus; species Nettapus auritus. The sequence goes on along the minus strand of CM021766.1, from coordinate 40,354,887 downwards.
AAAGGAAACGGAGTGCTGAAGGACAAAGGAAGGGAAAAAAGGATTCCCTACCCTTTCAGGACTCAGCAGATAGGGTGGGTATTTATCATTTTAAATGGGTAACATGCTGTCACTGACACAGCTGAAAAGCCCACATAACACAAGTTGTTCCCAATATTCCCTAGACAAGCAAAAGGGAAAGAAACTCTAGACGAAGAAAACAGTAAGTCTGTCGCTGAAGATGGAAAACTGCCCTATCCAAAGCTTAAATAAATCTTCCCAATTAAATGCCACATACTGCTGAAAGCATAATAAACACAAAATAGCAACCCAAAAATGAGTAAAGGAGGAACATCTGTATCACGGCCAGCACTGGGGGGGCCAGGAGAAGGGGAGATTTACAAAACCTCCCCAACGACGTGTCTTTTGGGCACAGCAATGTGACTGAATGGAAACTCTCCATGTAATTAGAATAACATGATTAGGTTTTCTTAAACTGTCGTTGCTGAACGTATACCTCCAAATGGAAACCTGGCAAAACGCGAGCTGATGTTCGCTGTTAACATCATGAACTATCGCCCGATTAGCAATTTCGGAGGACTGCACCTATTGATGTGGACTGGAAACACAACACTCGCTCTGCAGACTTACAGCACTGTTACCTTGCCAAACTTCAAGTCTGGCATTATATTCCTTCTGAAAGGTCAACTGCGTATTTCATATGTAATGTATGAATCCACTCCGGACACACGGTCATGGGGTGGAGGGTGTAAATCTCACAAAAAAAGGGATGGGGGCTGTAAAGCCTGCAGGGCAACAGTGTGGTCCCCCGGTACAAGCCAGTGCGGGGACTGGAACCAGCCCTCCACTGCTCCTCGCCAGTTCCCCAGCGCTGGGAGTGCCGGCACGTTATTTGTGTTGGGCCACAGAAGAGGAAAAAGGTCGTTAGCAATACTACACTGAAACATATTTCAAGCCTTAGGTAAGACGGCGTTTTGTTGGGGAATTTCCTTGCTCCGGGGCCCATAATGAGGGAAGGAGCAATTCTCTGACAGGCCTTATTCAACTTCCAAGCGCTAGGCTCTTCCAGACCATAGCAAATCTAGGAGAGAGGCACAGAGCAATTACGGCGCACATGCCAGAATGACACGATCCACTCCCCGTGCGAGCGCAGGGAGGTAGGCAATCTCCACATTCGGCTTCCTCCCAGGAAGCAAATTCCTGCCTTTACACACCCAGAAATGATTTGTTTCAGATGAGCATGCTGCCTGCTCCAGCCCAAAGAGTGCTGCATCCACATGATGATGAGGATTCACCAACAGGACGAGTTACCCGCTGCGTTCAGAGCAGAGGTGCTCCCCTTTACTTCAGAAAGTGGCAGTATTGAAATAAGTTCTAACATACCGGAATGATACATTTAAATTGTTGACAGTTTTGGATTAATTGCAATCAGAAAATGATAATGTGATGCAACTTCATTAATCAAAGAAGTATGGACACTTTCAAGCTATGGAAAGAAGCCAACCAGGAGAAAAATGAAAATAAAATAATAACAATAAAAAGCAAACAGAAGAACTGAAAAGCAACAGTGGTTTCTAAGGTCATGAATGATAACTGCAGGGGATCATCTGGACATTTCTCCTCAGACTTGCCAGCATGAGGCAACGCTGGCTGCAGCTAGGAAACCTGATATTCATATTGTGTTTATCCCCCTCTCTCTGAATGCAAACACATGTTCTCTCTTTTCAATAAAGATGTGCAACACATGCACTGGACAGGTAAAGAAACCTTAAAAGCTAACCTGTTGTTTGCAGATGTGTAAGTGACTATGTAGCAAACCTTCCTGAGACAACAGGACTGGAAGGGAGGGAGGACATGGGACAAATAAACAAATTAATAAAGAATTTAGAAGGCAAGAAAACACTCAGTGAAATCAAGCAAGGGAAGTTCTTTACAAGGGTAATTCATGTATTTTTTTTCTAATTCAACTATTATCATTTTAGACTATTCCAGAGTTTCAAGGAGTGATGGGGGTTGGTTTTTTGTTGTTTCATTTTATTTTTTTTACTCCAATACAGACAACGTTTGCCTCCGTAACTATGCCAACTGAAGAAAATCCATCATGTGTTAACCATACTCCAACCTCCAGCAGAAATATTCCCCATCTTGTGAAGTAAAGTGAGATGTGGGAGTCCTTGACCTTCTAAGTAATTAAGGGAAACAGAGACATTCTTGTTTTTATTAGAGAGACACTAAACTATTTGAAAATAATTTGAATAGCTGGAGAATTAGTGTATTTGCCTGTTCATGAGTAGTGCAGATAGTTTAGAGTTCTCTTGGGGGCAACACATCGTAATGAATATCTGCTATTCATATTTAATGCAATCTGCCAAAGAGTGCTTTTGGGAGGACTTTCTGTGTCAATATAATGATTAACAACAGAACTGGAAAAGCAAATGAATTCCTACAACGGGTGGGGCTGGCAAAAATATCTTGCAGTACTACACCAGGAACACTGGATTTGACTGTACTTTTAATGATACCAGTGGAAAATCCATTTCCCAAGGAAAAAAAAAAAAAAAAAAAAGCAATCTTTAAGTTGGAGTTCAAGTGGTAAACAACCAGCAGTAATGGAAGGCAAAACAATTCCAGCAGAAAACAATGCTTAAAACCACAATCTGCCTAGCCTGAGGATGTCTGAAAAGCCTCAGACGCAAAACTGGCTATTAAATATAAAAATTAATATTTACATAGCACCACAGTACTATCCAAAAAGTAATGTCATAGCATGTTCTTTGTCTACCTTTTCCAGATTCTCAGGTGATCTTACTTTCCATATGTTTTCTCTAACCTAAAAGTCTTACATAAAAAAAAAAAAAAGAAGAACAGAAAGTCTTTTATTCTTTCTTTACAATGCACTTTTAAAACACCCCAGACTAAAAAGTATGGAAAAGCTTGGCCAAAATACAAGTGACTTTAGTACTGACTTTTCTCCTTGATATCCCAACAGCCCTCTAAATAACACATTCAGATTTTTTTACTATGTTTATTTTTTAATACTATCCGGACGAAGCAATTTTACTAAGTTTATATAAGTTCTAGGACATCCCTACCATGCTCACCACCGTCCCGTCTCCTTACCAAGCTACTCCTGCTCCCTGCCCCTCGCAAGCAATGAAGGCAGAACACGAGGACCCAAAGACTCACAGGGGCAGCCTACAGACCAGAAGGTGTCGGGGACCAGAGGCAGACCACAGGCTTGCTCCCGCTGAATGCCACAGGCTATGTGCATCACCCAACGCAAGCAGGAGGCTCAATTCAAGCAGAAGGAGAACAATGGCCAAAGTGTTTTATTATTTAGTGGCTCCCACAGTGTCTGCTGCCCAGGACTTGCTTTAATTTCATCCTGGACACACTTGGGGATTATGTAAATCACAGCATTAGCTCAGATTAATTTTTTTCCTCTCCATGCCAAGGTCTCCCAGCTCACACCAACTGTCTTTTAAAGAGGTCGAGTGCAGGCTGGTGGTGTTCAACTCGCACTGAGACAGACAGGCTTCTGAGTGACAGCAATCATTTCCTCCCAAATCCAGTCCTCCCTGTAGCTCCAGGACTGCTCTGGCCTGTGGTTGTCTTTAACTGTGTTAAACTAGTACAATCTGACCATTTTGGCAAAGAAATATCACAGAAATTGATTTTACAAGACGCTTTACCAACGGAGCAAGTGGATCCATCTGTGCTGAGGTTCGCCTGTAAAACTGCAACGCTGCCGCTTGCTTTGTGGCTCCATCAGCTGTGCTATAAAGACAGCTTCTTCCTCGTTGGCTTTCAAATGAGCAGATACACCACAATGATGTGCATGGCTTTTACATACCTTTCTCAAATTTCAAGCGGTTCTTCACTTGCTTAGAATATTTTTTCAGTTTGTTGTTGTTGTTGATGATTTTTTTTTTTTTTTAACTAATCTTTATAGTTTTTTTCTAGAGATTAAAAGTGTTAGTTACAACCATAACAGACGTTTTATCAAGAGGGTAGTTCTTCCTAAACTGGTATTCTCATATTTTAAACAGTCTCCCTACTGGTCTCTGGAAACATCAGTCTCAATGCCAGGTCTCATCCTGGCAGGATGAGATGCTTCTTCCAGGAATGATGGAGAAAATTGCCCGTGTTAACACAATCTCCACTCACCTGAATTTCAGTTAAGCAGCTTTTACTTTAACAAGATGTTACGTTACAATCTTTAGCAAAATTTATTTACTCCCCCTCCTCCAGGCATTTCACTGATCTTTTGGGATCTTCCTATTGCAGATGTACAAGGCCCAGAGCCTGCAGGACCTGTTAAACGCACGGTTCCCAAAGTCCTGCAGTGAGACCTGTTGGTCTGGGCTTGGTTGTGGCATCACCCAAAAAGCGTGGGAAGGCCTGGCCTTCAGCTTCCCTCCCTGCCAGACTTCAACCCAACTCCAGAGAGTCTTGCAGAAAATACAGAGGTTTTCTAAAGGACTCAGGTGCAAGAACTACACAGTCCAAACACTGAAACAGAAAATACCATTTCTAGATGAGCTAAGCAGTAGTCTCCAGAGACAATATTTGCTTTTTTTTTTTTTTAATATAGAAGTGATTCCTCATAATCAATACAACTGCAGAAGTCTGCATGCCATCTGATGTCAACAGTGGCAACACCAGCTTTGTGCTGTATTGGACAAGTGCAGTGCCAGGTAAATCAATCGGAGCTACAGAAGTAACGATCTTCTTGACCGTGGGCTCTTCTACTTATTCAGTGCTAATGCATAGGTCACGTATGCATAAAAGTAATATTTTTTTCATCTTTTGACCTCTTCAGCGCTGTGACCAACCCTCTAATTATTAAGTATTTTGCACTATGTATCTCAGTATAAAAACAGAAGTCAAGTCACAGGGCATGGAGGTAACGCCATTATTAACATCAATGAAACTAAATCACTTAGCTTCAAACCCCTGCTCTAAGATCTCTGTGCTCACATAATTAATACATCTAATATGCTGTTGTCTGTTGAATAGAACTGGAGACACCTACTTCAACTGTAGATTAAGATAACCTTGATTGTGTTACATTATGCTACCTGGCATAATGGAAAGTCAAAAATAAAGACAGTAAAATATGGCAGAACAGTAATATGTAAGCTTAAATGACTGTAACTTTGGGAAAAAAGCTGTTGAGCTGCGTTGTTTTTAAAAAAATATTAAAAAGATTTTTATAGCACTCCTATAACGTAAAATCTTTTCTGTTGGATTTTGCATGAATGGAAAGAACGTGAAAGATAAAAAATGCAATAGCCTAAAGCATATATGGTGCACATGTTTAGCTAAATTCTGATTTCTTCAGGTCTTTGCAATCGAGATCTATATTTTTCAACTATCCATCTAAGTTCTGGTGTTAGGAGAGGCCAGTCATACTGACCTCTGCCCATTGAGCGGATTTATTGTAAAAGGACAAAAGAAAAGTCCTCATAATGCCCACAATGAAAAAGAAAGACACAATCAAAAGCTCAACCTGCTTGCTTCCAAGAGCTGGTCTCTGTAACTCTAGTGATATTAACCGTAAACGTAAGAATCACAAAACTACTGAATTGGAAACAAAAGAGATTGTCGCTACCAAAGGTAGGCAAACAGAATAACAAAGACCAGAAGAGTCCTCCTGCAGGGGACTGCGTCTGAGAAAAAGTTCTCATTCCCGTCACCTTCCTCAGTATCTCACAATTTTAGCTCGTATTTTCAAACATTACTGCCTTGAATTATGCACAACAGCTGCCAGACTGCCGTGCTCAGTCAGCAGATGCAGACCCAAAAATTCAGTATTTGTTTATGTTGCGTATCTACAGAAATTCATACCTAGTGCTACTTCCCCTCTCTTCCCCCCAAGTCTGAACATTAACTGATTTATTCATCATTAGCAACTCATCTGCCACTCAGTCTTAATTCCACATGAACAACTCGTATATAAGAAAAAACCCACAGACTAACCATTTATGTTTGGTATTTACCCATGTACTTTTCAAAGAAAAAAGTTCCCATTAATTCATAATACTATTTCTGCAAAAGGTGAGTGTTCTTGCAGCATCAAGGGATAAATTCTGTATGGTATTCTGAAAAGTATCTAAGAATTTCTGAAAGGATTGGAAAGCCAAAGTTATTTGTAGACCTAGCTTAAGACATTTTGTTTTTCCATCTCTGATAAAAATACTTGGCACAATAACACAAGGCAAACACAGGCCTGACCTCATATACCTATTCTCACATGTGAATGCATGAAAATTGCCTGCATTAGCTGGAGAAAGTAAAAACAAACACATGCACAAATACACCTTCAAGACCAACCAGTCTTCAACTGTATATATGTGAGACACAAAGCCAGAATTAGTATTTAGGCAGCACAAAACCCACAACTTTACTCTGGAAAAGATTTTTCTTCACTGGGGTTCCCCATTCACATTTGAAGCTCTAAGTTCACGTGCTTTCCATTGACTACTGCTATAACAAGTCTCCTTCACCTTCAGTAGGAAGCACAGTTCTGCAAGTCCGCTGTTCAGCCAAGATTTTTCATACTGAACAATCACAGTAATGCATTTAAACAAACAACTTCACAACTGACCTGCAAAGCTGTATACACTCTGGTTTTCCTCACGCGAGTCATACATTTCTGGAGATCTTCACAGCGGATGTCGTCCATGAGTCTATGACTACTTACAGAGTTTATATACTTGGCACGACTTTGGTGCCAATTAGGCATATATAAAACTAAGTCCAAGCGAGAAATGAGTGTTCGAAGTGATGAAAACAAACATGCCTAGCTGATATACTCAGTAGTGCTGAAAATGGGAGATGGCTGCATGTGAAACGCAACCACAAACTCAAGTTCTGCAGCCTTGGGCAGCTGCTAGCTGTCCACTGGGCTGCCACAGAACTGAGCTCTTCAGAAGCTACCCAGGAAGAAAGCAGTTACTAACTAAACAAAACAAAAGCAGCAGTAATTATAGTGCAACTTAAGGGAATTCTGTACTGAGGAATCATTACCGTTAATAAAAAACACAATGGCTAATTTTGTGAAGTTTCTTTAAACACAGCATGAGCTTCTGCAGATAACACAGCAATGCAGGATATGGCAAAATCCACAGCAGGTTTTACCACCCTTGGTTTCCACAGCTTTGGTATGTCATACAGTTGCATGTTTATTTTCACAAAAAACAGGATTAAGTGAAAATGGTATTTTCAAAACAAATGCATGCTCTTTACCCAAGAAAAATAAATCACAGATGGGCAACTGCAATTAACTCTTAGACCAGTTTCAGAATGAACAAGATCAGCCTTCGTTAAAGGAAAACAAAGGTTAATAGGAGCTATTAATAGCAAGCACTTACTTGCAGGTGATGGGGTGCTGCATCCGCTCGTTGGTGGGTGGCTCTGGAGTCCATGAAGGGAAGGTAGCGACAGCCCACCGATGACCGGAGGGAAAAGTAACGGGTATGGCGCTGCTGGGTAGTGAGTCATATGTCCATTCACTGCCGGTACTGGACATGTGCGGCTGCTGGTTGTCATGTTAGTACCTCACAGTGGGTAAATAGTATGTTGCATCACTCCAGGCCAGCAAACAGACACTTGAACTTTTGAACAGAGAGGGCTGTCCAGCCTGCGGGTATGGCTTGAGCTGGACGGCGTGATGATGAAAAGGTAACTCACTAGATCAGGCCTGTACGGTATTTCATTGCTGCTTCCTGCTGCTCTTATTTCCAGGACATCCTTGCTCTGAAGACTGTGCACAGAAAGACTTCTTACTCTGTGTCTGAGTCCACAGTTTGGTTGCTTACGCAAACGTTTTTCTGGGTAGACAGTTGCTCTCTACAGATGCATACTGATACAGCCTGTGAGAAAAGAAAACAATACATTGATTATAACTTGTACTCTATGCATACACATGCACAGAAAACTCTCTTACCCCCCTCTGCTTCTTTTGTTAAGTGATTACCTATTTACTGGTAATTTACCTATTTATGGGTGACCTATTCTCCATGAACACCAGTGATAGGACCCGCGGGAACGGGGTGAAGCTGAGGCAGGGAAAGTTTAGACTAGACATCAGGAGGAGGTTCTTCACTGAGAGGGTGGTTGCACACTGGAACAGGCTCCCCAGTGAAGCAGTCACTGCACCAAGCCTGCATGAATTTAAGAAACGTTTGGACTGTGCACTTAGTCACATGGTCTAAACTTTTGGGTAGACCTGTGCGGTGCAAGGAGTTGGACTTGATGATCCTTATGGGTCCCTTCCAACTCGGGATATTTTATGATTCTGTGATTCTACTGATGTCCTACAAAATCATCTTGATGGTTACTGGGGGGTAAAATTCTCATTATACTGAAGCTAATAGCAAAACACCCATCCTTGCCCAGTGTTTTACATCAGAAGCAATTTCTGGTCAGATGCAATCTTGTTTTCGAAACTGTCAGTTTTAAAGCTTATGCATCAATAAATCCCTGAAATATTGACATTGGAGGAGAAAAAACAACTTCTAAAAAATTTTTTCCATGTACTTGAAAGCTTTCAGCTTCCCCATAAAAGTTACAAAACTAATTACACTGAGGAAGCTCTGTGATCTGCTTCAATGTCATGTCTCATCTGTGACATTAGGAACCGTTTCTGAAGGTGATTTGGTATTAGGTTGTTAAAATACTAATTGGTTTGCCAATGATTGATCTCGCAAAGGTTAGTTAGTTTATCTTATTATCACTTAAGAGACCTCACTGGTCATTCACTCTGTTTAGTGGTGGGTAGCTACCTCTATCACCAAATAAATAAATAAAATTGATTCCCCAGCAACGTTCCCTTTTCTATTCTTAATGCTTTTCATGGCCCCTTTGTTGCCTCAGTTCCCTATCCCACCTGTCAGAGGTTCTGTCCTTCTGCCAAAGACTGAATCAAGTACTCAAAAGCTACATTACCTAATCAGTGGTTGTGGGCCATGAAACTATACCATCCTCCCATTTTAGGGCTTTTCTTCCACAAGTTATGTTTACAAAGCAGAATTAATAACCCTGTGTTTCACACTCCTCTTTTCTCACAAATTAGGGTACTGGGGAACACACAATTTCAGGAAGTTGGTTAGCTGCCTCTCACTCAAGGTAACCATGCAAAAAACTGCCAAAACATCTACTGCTGCACGTTCTGGCTGTTGGCTTTTTTTTTTTTTTTTTTCCTCCCCTCATTTTCATTTTTCCAGATTCTGCTCTTTAAGAAAACCCCAAAACACGTGTTATCTCATAAGCAGAGTGAGTGAGTGACCTGCCAGCAATACACCGCTCCCGTGCACTGCTCCTCTTGCACTCATGAACACTACCTACAAAGTCATCCTGAACTACCTTTTTGGGGCCTGATTAGTTTTGCATGCAGCAAATGTCTGGTCTTTTCAGAAACAATTAGTCCTGCTGGTGGCCTGAAAGCTACTGGGAACACTGCAACAACACCATGTTGTGACCACTGCTCCTTGACTTCTCTGTGCAATGCCCCAGTCACAAGTCAGCAAGCGTTGCTTCTGGCTCATGAGCATTCCCCTGCGTCATGGCAGGAGGCACCATGTTCTCCCAACACACACTGTTGGGGGAAGACAGCAGGAGCCATGCAGCAAAGCTTAACTACCCCAAACCGAGGCAGTCTGCAGCTGCCGAAAGGCTGCTTTCTGAGAGAACGCCTTACATCCTTACAGCTGCTACGGTGAGTGAACAGGAGCAAAACCCAACTCTTAAGTGGTGTTTTATTCATGGTTCTTAGAAATTATAGCCTAAAACAAAAGGCAAGATGGCTTTGGAGTGGGAAAGTAAAGGCACAAAAGCGAAATGACTCGTCAAGGTCACGAAGCAAAGGCAATTCCAGAGGAGGAGAACTGCGGCAACAGTGCTTACTATCCCTGCTGCTGCTCAGCCCACCAGTTGTCAGTACGAATTCAAATGAGCAAGTTTAAAAAAAAAAAAAAAAAAGAAAATACACGGATGCATATGTTTGCCTGTCACAGAAGAGCGGAGTGTTTCTGCTCTGTGAGGAATACCAGCAAAGGTTACCAGCTGTGCATGTTTTCAGATGGCAATTTGCGCTGAGTACAGCCTGCTTGGGGATAGCAGAAACATAGATGTAAGTATTTGATACCTGTGTAAATTATGCACAAAATACCTTTAATGTTAATGGAGAGAGACGTACGCCGAGATGAGGCGTGACGGTGCACACCGAGGCACCGCACGGCTCCCGGGGAGGAGCGAGCGGCTGCGTGCCACCCCGGTCTCGAGGGGCAACGCGCCTGGAGGTGGCTGAAATCAGACCCTCTGGTGGAGCCTCGACAGCCAAAACACCGCCACTCGCTAACGACACACACCGGGCTGGGTCACCACAGGTAGCTTCCTATGTCACCTAGCTACATCTCTGTGAAACTTCAGAGACAGGGAAAGCGAAGAATCAGAGGAACGTGCAAAGAACGGATGTTTTCTAACAGCTGGCAAAAATATGACACTTCCACATACTTGCAAAAACACGAAGGGGGGAAGGATGCAGATCAAAGCCAGCCCCAAAGTCTAGGCACTAAATTAGTCACAGATCAACGTCACCTATTTTTAAATTACGTAGGCCTTCAGAACTAAAATTAATTTCACAAAACTATCTACTACTCCCAATTATGTCTCCATTAGCCACAGGAACGCAGAGCTCAGCATAAATTACCCCAACGCATCCGACGCCGCGGTTCGGGGAACTGTGATGTTGAAGCGCTCCGTATGTGCAACAGAAGCAGCTCCTCCAGGACAGGGAGGAACAAGGGCACTCCGGAAACCATCCTGTCACTTCCTCACAGCTGGAGGAACATATTCTGGGACGTACCCGGTGATCAAAAATGCAGCAGCACTATAGCTCCTATACGCGAGTCCATATGAATACGTCATGGCATCAGAGTAGATACTAATCATATCGTTCTGCAGATAGGTGTGCAGGACATAAACCCTCAGACCTTGTTCCTTTGCTTTTCTCTCACAATAAGGACAGAGAGGGAACACGGTGGAAGAGGTGCAGTACTCTAAACGGTGTATCGTTGGGCTCTGAATACTGTTCCTCAGAGGCAGCACGATGTTAGATATGCTCACGTGGTCAAACACCTACAAGACGGCCAAAGTTGAAGCCACAGATAGACAGAAGCCGATGTTCCAGTAATGCACCTCATCCAAAGAGACAGATGGGATTTGAAGTCACTGTTCTGCTAACAGAGGTGACAGACCGATCATCACCGCTGCACAGCGGAGGACACCAGAACGTCGAAACTGCTAAAACACAGGAAACCCACAAAGCAGCGGCACGCATCTGTGCCAGTTCTGTGACACTGAAGAAAACTCCGAAGGACCTATGGCAAGACTTCTTTGTGTCCCTGGATTCACGTGCTCACTCCTCTTGGCTTGCTGGTGAAGGTCCTAGCACTTGACACCAGCCATCCACCTGGACTGCAGAGGGTTTCAGGGTGAGAACATCTCGTTTCCTCAGCTAAACCTGTGCCACAACGCAGAACACTGGATCTGGAGAATCTACCCAGTACATGAAAAAATCCTCTTCCACCAAGCCCTGTCCTGAGTGACTGCTCGTGAGTGCAAGGGTTACACAGCCAGCCCCCTGCACGAACAGCACGTGGAAAAGGATCACACAGAAAAGTTTCTTTGAAGGCAAACCAAAAGACGAGCGCGTTGTACACCATGAGGCACTGAACAGCCGCCAATGACTCTTCTTTGACAGAACATACGCCTCCTTTTGGGTTTTTACAGGCCTTTTATTGACTTGACTTCAGTGATAAAGCAGATGGCCACAGGGGAAGGAGGCTACAGTAGCTCCAGTGCAGAACACACAGCAGATTTATCAGTTGCAGTTAATGCAGCAGGTGTACCTGTCTCTTCCACACTTCTTCATGGTGTTTGTGTAGCTGAGCAGTTTAAAACCACAAATTTTCACTTATAAGCTCCAAATTTTACAGGAGATACAGTGGCCCAACTTTTATTTTCCTCTTGATTTCCCACGCATTTTACACAAGCTTTACTGGAGCAAAAAGTTTTGCTTTCTACACATCTGTCACTTCTCCCAAAGTATATCAAATGAATCAATCCCCATTTATTGTATCACCATTTAGCAATAATTCTCGGTGTTGCTATTCTAACATACTTAATTGGTCCAAATTCTGCACTTACAAGAGATTTTACTTTAATTCATAAAGCCCTTCTCCTGTTACAGGTGACTTTGATGCTCTCAGCAGCTGGACAGACAAGAGGCCAAGCCAGGGGGCTTGGTGACAGCCCCGTGCCACTCGGAAGGTCATGCTCTGTCCTTCACCTGCCAACACCAGCCCACCTCCACGTCCATTTCCCCCAGTCTCCTTGCCCACAGCAGGGAATTAAGCTGTATTACAAGTAAAGCAGGATTTTTGCATTTTTCCCCCTTTCCTTCTGAACGGGGTCAGTCGAGTTCCGCCCTACCTGCAGCAACATCTGAAAATCGGCAGTCATTCTGAGCGCCCAGCCATCCTTAAGCCAAACCCACCACCCCGACACCCTTCTAACAGAGGGAAGCAGTGCTTGCTCCTCCTTTACAGCTGCAGGACCAAGGCACAGATACACTGGGGGCTTGTCACAGGTACTTGGACAGGCAATGCACGGAGCCTGCGTGCTGCAGGCAGCTCAGCCAGCCGCAGCACGGAGCTCAGCACCGGGCAATTTGCTGCTCTACACCTGGCCGTCTGTGCCGTAGATGTCCCTGAAGTTTCCGGGGTCACGGAGGAAGTCTGTAAGTTCACTTCCCATTTTCTTGCCAGTGCCAAAATCCACCTCCCTCTTAAATCTTCAGTGAAGTCCTAGAACAGGAACCACGGGCTGCGAGGGCAGGGTGGCCAGTACGAAGAGAGGCGAGCTGCTCCTCTCCCAGCAGCAAAAACAACTCCAGGGAAACTTCGCCTGAAAAAGCCCTCAGCGATACTTCGCATCTTTTCCCAAGAGACAGAGTTGACCGAGGCCTTACTTATTCCGCAGTTTTGAGACAAATCCTAGTGGTGTTTTCACAACAAGTCAAGAACTAAGAGCTCCAAGAGCCCTTACTGTATTTAAGGCACGGTTTGTACTTTGTATGGCAATCCCCGATTATGCACATGCTTCCCATTACGCTAGCTGATGGCGTTGCAGCGAGTGGTGAATAATTCAGCAGGTTTAGCAAGAACCGTGCGTAAATCAGTCAGATACAGTACGACGGTCGCCGTGCTGCCTTTCAACTATAAAAAAATGTGCGGAAACTTCCCTCGGCAAAGCAGCGCGCCGCCTGCCACAGGTCGCCGCCAGCCGCGCGGTGCTGCGCTTTGCCTTCTTGGCTCTCCGAAGAGATTTAATTAAACAATAAACTAGTTCCAGTGGCAGAAGTAAAAAAGCCTTTGGAGTGTTATGTTTCCTTTATTAGCATAGTGATGTGAAACTAAACAGAAAAAGCAATCTAATAACAAACATTCCTTTGAGAACTGCTCCGGGAGCAAAAGGACATCCACTTATTGTTCAGCCCGTCCCATTGGTCCATATACGGCCATAAAGGTACAATAGGAGGAAACAGGAAACAGACTGGCACATCTGCATTATCTTATTAGGGGCTAATGGATATCTGAGAGGAACATGCATCTGATTCTGAATGGTCTGTACCAATCTCCGAAGCAATTACTCTTAATTAGTGGATTCTGTTTATAGATGGAACTTGGTGTACCCTTCTGTATCAAAGAGATGCAGGCATCTGGAGGGAGATATGGTTTTCTTAAAGGGAAAGCACTGCGGCACGGCGCGAGGGGGCTCGGGGGCTTGTTTTGTTTGGGTTTTGGCAAATAAAGGCGCTCTGGAGCATAACATATTCTACTGTATTATTAATCAAAAGAGCATGCCAGCTTTTTTTTTTTTTTTAAAAAAAAAAAGACCATACTGTTAATCTCAAACTCTGAAAGTAAACACAGAAAGCTAATACTTGCATATGAATTATACGACAAAAACCACTTTGATGATAAGCAAATAAACAACTGAGCCCTAAAATTTTCGACCGATGGCCAAAAAGTTTAAAATAGCAGCTTAAGTCAGAAGAACAACATCTGCATTTTGTATCTGCCAAGTCTGCAGCCAAAAAAAGTAAACCACTCGATATGACCAGATGCATGAATAAAAAAGAAAACGCATGAAACACAAACTTCAAAGTCAGCGTACTGAGCAGCAGAGCTGCGGCTCCTACAGCCCCAGTTGTCAGATATTTCCAGCTATAGGTGCAAGACCTATGGGGGAGGGAAGGTAAATTTTAGCAAAAGGAGAACGCTATTATTAGGACACTCTTCCTGCATCTTGGTGCGTACGAGAGCTGTCTGCCGGGCAACTGCGAATTCCTTTTTGTCATAAAACTGACACTTGCAAAATGGGGCTCTGCTTTATTTGTTTTTTCCTGACTGCGATTGTAAGGAGATAAATAACATAATTAATGCAAGTGTTGTTTATTTGAAAATCCTATGGGGGAAGTATAAGAAGAGGGAAAAAAAATAAAAAAGCTGCTCTTTCCCTAAGCAGCTCTGCTTTGTATTGCCTGCACTGCAGACACACACTGATGTAAGCCCTGAAAAAAGGGAATCTAAATCTGAAAGGGGGGAAAAAAGTAAGAGACACAATGACACCCATTTATTTACACACCACACAACAGTACCCTGCTGTGCCAGCTATTGATTTTAGTGGAACTGAGAGTCCATGCTGGAGAGCAGCAGCTGCGAGCGCACAGCCCGAATCCTCATATGGGAACAATACTCTATAAGCAGGATAACCTATTTCAGCCAACCTTCATGTATAACATACTGCAGTAAAAACACACACGGCTTAACGTTTTGAGATCTGGAAGGCGCTGTGGTTATTTTTTCACAAAGGTCCGGGGGAATTATTAATTTATTTGTGCTAGCACAATGCTAGCATGATGAAGAGATGTGAAGGACTGAAAATCCAGGCTTCTCGTGTCTGCTTTCTACAGAGATGTTAATTCTCTTCTATACTAACCATATTTAAGACCCGCCCACTGCATCATGCAATTTCTCTCTCATTTTCTCCTGTTGTTTGCTGTTTTAAAGGGCTGTTTGTAACCGAGGGTGGTGGTTTTTTTCCAGAGCTATCTGCATTCCATGTTTCTTTCATTACTCAGCAGTTGCCAAAACTATACTGAGAAGTAAAGATAAATGGTTAGGTCAGGTGGTGGGGTTAACAATTTACTGTGTGTACTGCCCTGAGAGCCAGATATAGTAGAATTGGCTCATGTTTATGTACAGGATGAGAAGTTGATTTCCTGTGCAGTGACTTTCAATCACCTCTATAAGGGACTCTTGCAGCGTTCCTCTGAGAATTCGAGGAGCTTTGAATACATTTTGTGCTGGCATATAGGATACTGTGCTTTGTAACTAAATGCTTTCCTTACTTATTCTGCCACGTTCAAAAATCCCCATGGACTGTCGAGAGGAGTTCTCTTTTATTTATGGAAACCAAAAGGAGGGTAACTGAGCTTCCCGCTCCCTGAGTTAAAGCGAGCTTCTACACTGATTTCCCTCCTCAACATTAAAAGTTATTTCTCAGCACTTCAAAATGCTCATTCAATGCAATCAAAACTTTTGGTTTTGCATTGTCATCTCTGTTAGTCCTTATTATGGCTTTTAAGGACATAAAATGGTAATTTCGTATTGAGAATATGCTAAGTAGGAGTCTACCCATGGGCTACAGTGGTTTAGGAGACTGAAGACTTCCAGACCAAACCTGTGTTGTTGTGTTTTTGTTGTTGTTGTTTTTTGTTTGTTTGTTTTTGTTTTGTTTTTGTTTGTTTTGTTTTTCTCTCCAGACTGAACCACATTGACCTGTTTCTGTTCATTCCCAAACCTGAAGGGAAAACAGAACAAAGCAAAAACAACGACAAAAAAATGCAAACACATCACTTCTTTCAAACACGCATTCAGATGTTCCACAATTTAAGCAGCACAGCAGAAGCCGGTCATTCGTATCACATGTAACTGGGAAGTCCAATACGAAACATTTACCCACCAAGGTGGTGTGTCTACTGCTTTAGCCTTGTCCTTTGAACACACTTCTCCAGCAGGTTTCCTTTCTTTCTGTAGTTTCTCCCTACACTTCTGAAAACCTAGACTGTACTTTCTGACCAAAATCATCCTTCACTATCCCATTTGGCCAACCAGGTTGTTTGGTTGTTTTGATCCTACCTGGTTCTATGCAAGGTGACGATCAATTAAGAAGAAAATTCTCATTAGTGGGACCAACACCCTTGGGCTTCCCTTTATCAGTCAAGGCAAAGAAAAAGAACCACTGATGAGAAAGGTGAGCTGCAACCAGTGCCAGACTGCTAAGATATGAGGGGGGATCTATATGCCAGCTTAAGCCAACAGCACACTTGACTATAAAAGAAAGGTCTCTAAACTCCGAGTAGGACACATTTTTTGCCCAAAAAGAAGGTCTTCCACTGAAGTTCTTCCCCTTAACAGGCAACTCTGGCTACAAGACACCTCAGGATGGCAATGCATTGATTCCCAGTTTAAGCAGGGTTTTGTAAGAAGGGCACTTGGAAAGAGATGGCAGACAAGGGAAAGATGGACCGAATAAGCAACAAATGAGGAATACTGAATAAACAAGGAAAAAAACATCCAGATGACTACGTTCAGTAATGTCATCCAATATTATGGGACACAGATGTTTACAAGTATGTCAGTGTCCTCCCAGATGGTGTTAGAGCCAGGAGGATGTGGGGAATGTCTCTGAAGACTCCCAGTCACGCTTTCAGAATGCCCATCCTGAACTTACAAGCTGATGGGAAACATGTCACGACGACCACTGGCAGAAGCAGCACTTACCATCACTGCAACTGCTAGAAAGGCCTTACGCTGACTGTTTACAACCTTTAAGAGGCCTCTGAGATCAGTAAGAGGGGTCAAGTGATGTTATTGTTTTGGTGACAGAATGAAGATCCCTCGTAAATGATGGTGGCCTGGGAATCATTAAAAGAATGGAGTACTTCATCTGCTTAGAAGCTAAAGAGGAAAGCAACTTTGGATGGCAGCTCCTCGACAGAGAAGTACGTCTCTTTGGAAGGCCAATGCTCTGTGGTCATGATGACCAGTGCAGGTGAACCACTGAAAGGACACAGGACAGCGAGATACTTCAATACAGAAGGGCACAAAGGCAGGCAAGGCTGCAGGTGACAAACTGGTGACAGTAAGTGGGGGCTGCTCTGGGAGGGGCAGATGCTAAAAACAGCGGTGTTGATGATATTATGTTGTGCCTTGTCCATACATCATTTAGGTGATGTAAAGTCACTGTAGGTTAATATTGATAAGGATCGGGGCAATTTAGATTTCTGACGTCTGCTGTTAGCCGTTGTTAGGTAAGTCTGCTAGGTAAGTCTGACCTAGCACAGAAACAAAGTCTGTTCTGTCTGCTCACCCTGAGAAATATTTTCCCAAGTCCTGAGGTGTCTTGGTCTTAGCACCATCACAATAAAGCAAAACTGCACTCCATCCCTCTTCCTGACATCAGCTGAGCAGTCATCTTCTGCATGGACCCAAACAGGGTATCTTCAGTGGCACAGAGAATGGAACCAAACCCAGTGGCCGAATGTAGCCAGTCTAGATGTCTGGCCACAACTGACATTTGTGTCATTAGACTAGCTAATAGCCAACTTAAGGAAGCAGCTCCGGAGCTTTGCTCAGCTTCGTTCAACAGCTGGACATCTAGTAAATACAGCACTCTTTGAGCACGTGGCCCTCACTATGGCACACACATACTGCCTGGGGATGCACCGACGAAGGGTTTGTGCACTAGGTGATCCTCCCACACTGCACGAAGAAACAAAGACTTCAGCATCGTCACTGAGATAAAGAAGGGAACAAAACACTTTAATTTGGAAAATGTACTGCAGCAAAGGTCTCAGCACACTTCACTTGATATGCCACATAGGGAAGGACCCTGCAAGGGTCCCCCATAGGCACAACACAAAATTTTGCTACCTTGAGCAATTTAATCTGTTGTTACAAAAAGTACGTGGATTCACTCTGAGAAACCTGAAGGAAGATTATGTTAGGAATTTGCCCAAATTATGAGCTAGGCTTCTCAATCCCCCCAGCAGAGTTAGGAGGCAAAACACTATATTCAGGAGGAAGGTTCAATCTCTTGGCAGATTAGTATTTTTTTTTTTTTTCACTAGAAAGCTGGAATTCCTACTTCCTCAGAGCCAGAGGAGTTCAGATCCTTGCTACATCCCTTTGTCAAGTGCGGATGGTGATACAAATGGAACAAGGGAAAAACAGAGGATTACTGGTTCAAGCACTGTTTGCGAATTTCATGTGTTGGACTAGAAGTGCATCTATCATCTCAGTATCACAGAGGTGCGGACACTGTGCTAACACAAAACAACCTCACACACATAATTTATCGTCTTTTGTTATATATGGCAAGCCTAACAATATATGCCTGCTGAAAGGTCCTGTAATTCCTCTGAGTTATTAGAGTCCTCGGTCCTACTTTACCCAGAAAACGACATTTCTGCTGTCTGCTTCAAGCTCCTGAACCCTCACTTACTACATATGGCAAATTCCAATATATTCCCACTAAGACTCCCCCAGGGTCAGCAGAATATGCCAGAGGGCTGGTGGAGATTATGAACATTTATTTTAAAGCCTCCATTCTCCATAGCTCCCTGTCACAGGAACAATAGGGTAGCAAAATTAGGAACAAGCACAGCCATTAACTAGGAGGGGACGGAGCCACAGACTGGATTGCAGGGCAAAAATAGAATTTTTATTGTCAATATTTTGCTTAACGGGGAGCCAATAAGGCAATTGCAAAATGCTAATAATGCACCGAGATAACACCACACGTGTAAGCACCTTTGGAGTTGTGACCTGAATCATTTGAAAATGCTGCAAAACCTTGTCAGTCGGGTCATAAAGACAGGGGTGCAATAATCAATCACGGTAGCCACAAAACCAGTGCACCTTTTCCACACCCAAACACATTCACAAGACCCGTGTCCTACAGCTACTCTGAGGGGTGCTGGACAGGTGGATAACCTTATCACAAAGACCTAAGTGAACTATGACTGTACATTTCACTTTCAAAAGGAACCTAATGGGAGCCTAAGCACCAACAAAACTCAAGCAGACTTGGGTCATGCATGTCTCTGGACTTCAGATACAATACCAAGGTTTTCTTGCTGAATAAGCAAGTGTTTGAATTAATACACAGTAATTGCTCCCATTGAGCCCCCTTCTGAAAGCATCTTTCCACTGATAAATGCAAGACAGCTTTCCCCATTTCCACAAGCAAACTACCCCGAATTTTGTCACGTTTACTGAAGAGGAAAAAGTCACGCATACACTCTTAGGAAAGGAGACAGGCAACGTGCCACCATGTGGAATTCAAACCTACTGTCATTTTGAAGCCATTTCACCATAACCAGTTTAAACTCAGCCCAGATCCAACTCTCAACAGGGCAGCATTTACCTGCTGAACAGACTCGGATCACTATTTAGCCAGTGAAGCCGAAAGATTAATGCATTAAAACTATTAATTTTGAAAGCATTCAAGAAAGTAAGCGAGCAACTTCGTAATTATGCCATGAGATACCACAGCTGAAGCAAGGCATAGGCCCAAATTTCACTACATTTCTTAACCACCGAAAGATAACTTGGATTTTAGGTCTGAAGGACAGCAGCAGACCAGACACTGCTAGTCCCTACTCCCAGCTCACTTCCCTAGGGGCCAGTATGTAGCCAGGTTTCTTCACCCTAGATGTCCTCCATCTCTAGGATGAAGAAAGGCAGCTGAGTGAAGGCAAACTGTGGCATTCAGAGAACTGGGAAGCGGTTTGCAAGTAAGAGCAGTTATATACTGCTAGTCAGTGAGGTAATCCCCATGGAGATCCAGCTTCTGCTGAAAGCACCAAGCGAGCCTGACAAGTTTAAATCATTCAGTCCTTTGCATTCTACGTTAGGGGATTTACTCCGTAAATTCACTGGGAATAAAATGGTGTGGAGTTGCACAACTTGAATTGCTGTCAGAGTTAAACTCTGTCACTGACAGCATCACCTCTGCTGCAGCAGCACATCCCTCCTACATGCTCACCCCTCCGTGAGGTTTGAGCCTGCCCCTATTGTACAATGCTGAGTTTTACCCTCCTGCAGACCTCAGGCTGCTCTCGCCACCCAGGACAGGCACACTTTCCACACCCCCTTTGCAACCTGCCTGGTCATCACCCTCCTCCACTGCAGCAGCCTTCTGCCAGAACGACCTTACCAAGGCTCTCCTGGGAAGATTTTGAGGACAGCAGCACTTCACAAGTCTGGATCTAGCAGCCCAACACGCTGCAAAGGACACAGAAGAGTCTGAGGAGCTGGACACCGGGAAGCCTAGCTGGGTGCCCAAGGCTGATAAGGCAATCAGATAACCACACAAATACCAGTGGCCAGGCAGAGCCTATCCTATAACTGGGATTGTCAAAGCAGACACTTCTCAATGGGGAGCACTCCCGTAACAGCACCTCTTTCTACAACAGCTACATGCACTGAGTGAGCAAATAAATTACTCCCTAACCACAGAAAAAGAGTCTCTGCAAGTAAGACAAAGCCTTACGAAATCCTCTTGTGGCTTTTGTGATTATAGCAAATCACTAAGCACTGTTGTCCAGTGAGAAATGATGGCTGAAGTTAGATGTTGGTTCAAGCACACCCCTCAGTATGCCCACTATTACGCTGACTGCATCCTCTTCCCAGCTAGCATCGGCTGCGCCAACTGCGTCTCAGGCATCCATTACATGTGGTCTCGCAGAATACCATATGCCAACGTAAAACAGAAGCAAGCAGAAAAACAACCAAACAAAAAAAAAAACCACCAGCAATGTATAAGTGTCCTCAAAATGATGCATAAGCAATGGAAGGCAATAAAGAGGCCAGCTAAAGGAAATAATCTCTCAAGGTAAGTGAGGTCTGCAAGGGCAGCTCACTCCCTTTATATAACCTGCGGTCCTTGAAGACATTTTGCCCATATGGATCCAACAATGAAGTTTTCTCTTTTCCAACTTGCAGTCCACAACTGTGGGGATTGTGAACTGGCAAAACCAGGGGTTTGTCTGCAACATGTACCCAAGTTTGTGAGGGAGAAGGGAAGGGAGCGGAAGTGCGAGGAAGAACAAAAGTACTGGATACAGTCCCTGTTGTTTAATTTGATGACCAATATAAAGACTCGCCCTTCATGAATGTGCTATCATGAACATGCTCATGTGCTATCAAAGATTCACAGCGACGGCAGTCTAGTTAAAATAATTACTTAAAATGAAAAGTAACTAAATTGTCTGGAATTCTAAGAAATTCAAGGAGGTATTACAAGCAATACAGCTGACTGAATGACACATGAAAGGAACGTTCCAAGAAAAATGATGTAGAGCTCTAATATACCTAGAGATAGAAGAGAGGCCGAGGAAGTTTGAGAAACTGCACCCTCTAAATCATTCCTTTGTAGGAACAGCCACGTTTATGAAGTGGGCTACGTCTCACATTCACGTAACCACTCTGACCCTCTTTTTGCCAAAGACATGTGCTTTAACTTTTAACATATATTAACCAAAAGAATAGAGATGCTCCTAAAATAATAATTGGAGGCTATGTGCTAAAGAAAACCACAGGATCTCCTCCTTTTAACACATTTTATGGCTACAGTAATATGGCTACGATACCATGTGTGAGCTAAGACCATTTCTTTTTCTGCATGTGTTTGCACAATAATGATGGGCCTTAAAAGTATTGTCTTCATTACCAGAGCATAAGGGCTTTGCAATGAAGAAATATTTATTTTCTGTACAAAGAGGAAGTAAAAAAATACAGCCTCTTAATGTCAGATCTAAGCATCAAAGACCAAACGGCCTAAAAGTAGAATAACAAGAAAATTTGAGAAACGCTACAGCGAGAGCTTGAATTCCAGTCTAGCATTTGATTTAGTGATAATCCTCCCAAAACAGCTCTGCATCTGATAAACACAGGTTCAGGATTCAGTTGTTGACACATGGTAAGGAAATGAAACACATTCTCCCTATATGAAGTTCACATTTTTCTGGGTGAAACAAAGAACACTTGTAATCCTGTGTCTCTAATGTACCTCTTAAAGCAGTAAAGAGAACTGAAAGTTATCTACATGAAGCAAGATTGTCTGACGTGCTAAAAAGATCTGAATTAAGGAGCTTGACTGCCTCATCCACTGCTAAGCCATGGAAAAACAAGGAAATCCAATTTATGATTTACACAGCAACTCCAAGCACACAATTCCTTGACATTACAGCTCCACTTGATATACCTCACTGCAGAGGTAGGCTACTTGCCGAACCTCTTTAGGTTAAGCAAAACAGAATACCCTCTATTAGAAACGCATGAAGGTAGAGAGTTGGGTTCACTGGACCATAGCCAGCACTGAACAACAACAACATACCTCCCTTTAAGAGATTCTCTCCACTTTTAAAGAAGCAACAGAACTGCTGGAAGATCTAGCAAGAGGTGATGAAGGCACCCGGTTAGCACCCGACTGAAGAGAACTCTTCATCATTCAGTGTTGCACCACCCCACCAAGATTATGAGAATGACATGGTTTGAACAACTGAGGGACAAAGTAATAACGTTATTCAATGGTCCTGAATGTTACTGAACAGCAAAACCCTTGAACAGGAAACTAAATTTTATAATTTAAAACATGCATACTCATAAAAGGGGAAAAAATAATCAAGGATAGCCTTTTTCAAAACAACATGCAAAATTACATAGCAACAGCATAAAAGCTTCTGGACAATTTCCTTTCCTTAGCCTCCAATGGAGGGTTTATTCCAGAGAGACAACGCTCAGCAGACAAAGCCCACTTGTAAACATAGGAACACAGGAATTGCTGTACTAGGTCAGATTAATAGTCCGTTTAGTTCAGTAACCTCTCATTTGACAGCAGCCAGCATCAGATACTTCGGGGAAAGGATGAAGAAATCTCTAGGAGAGCAATTACAGAAAAACTTTCCCATAAAACTTCTTTCCAACTCCCATCATCTACTGGATGGCTTATGCTCTGTAACAAGAGATTTTTTCCCTGGGCTTTCTGTTTGTTTTTGCTAGACCGAATAATATAAATAATACTCAAGCATTGTGGATATCTTCTGTATCTACATTCCATATGTTTTTAATCTTTAAAATTGTTAGCCCTAGCAGAATTCAGAGGCACTGAGTTTCAACATCACCAACACAGTGCTTAAGATAATATTCCTACTGTGTTTTTAAATAATTCCCATTTCCCCTGGATGATTCTTTGTATCTACAGTATCTAGGGCAGCACAGTAAAAGAGAAGTTTAAGGTATATAATTCATTCTCTTCAGAAGTCTCTGGTTCTTGGTTTTTCCTCAATGCAGTATTCTGCAGTCACTCCTCAGAAGCAAGAGAGAGGCTCTGAGAAGGCAGAAGTGCCTCCAAATTCCCTCTACCCTCCCTCTCCCCCAAATGTGTTAGGTTTCCTTCAGGACAAATACTAGGTTCTTCGCCAAATTTACTCTATTTTTACTCTATTGTCTATTTTAATCACTAGTATACCCTTCTTCAAACGTTACCCATCTATTTAACAACTTCCTTAGATTTCAGGGCAAATACTTTTCAGGACAGGAAAAAAAAAAAAAAAATCAATTCTTGAATAACAAGTCAAGAGTAGCAAGTCATTTCTCTAATTAAGGCATTGACTTTCTTCTGCGATTGCAGTAGAATTATCTGTATGGTCACTTCCATGCTAAAACCCTAGGTAAATATTAGCGAAGCTACAATTGCATCAATTAATAACAGCAACTGACAGATAAACACTATGAAGAGAATTCCATTAGCTCCCCAGACAAACACCGTGCCAGTTTACAAATGAAGGCACAAGAGGAATAGCACGAGCCTAATCTGCCCCAAAACTATCCACATCTGCATGCAAACACTTGTGCTCTGTAAACACCAAGCCATTACCAGTCTGCTTGCCATCCTCTCCTGGTCCGCAGGAAGCCGCTAATGGGGCAGGCTCCAGGCGGGCAGGCAGCCCGCTCCGTTGTCCGACCTCTGCTTGGGTTTTGGTTCCCTGGTGATTCTCCCACGTTGGCTCAAGCCTGTGGGCTGCCTCCATGATTTTGGAGAAAGCTGAACGTTTGCAATTTTTGTTAATTTATTCACGCATTTTATGTCCATATGTCTTGATTTGCAAGTCAACTCAAGCATGGAAATGAGAAGAGCATGGGCAAGGATTAGGCTAAATTATCTCAGCAATCACATTGCCTTTGGTAAACTGCCTTTTTTCAAAGCAATGCATTTGAAAGTCAAAATAGAAACTCCAAATTTCAAAACTTTTCTGAGAAGTGTACCAATTCATATATTTGGATGATGGCAATCCTCCAAACAAATAAGACTAGTGTGAGCAAATCATCCTTCTGAAATCAGCTGTGACAGAACATTCGAGGAATTTGTAGAGGGCGGCGTGAATATCAGACCTCAAGTTTCCCCAGTCTCATTTAATGTTACGTTCTTCCATTTGGTTTCATTTATAGCGAGTCAAAAGGCACAGCAGAAACTGTAAGAATCTGATCATTGCTTGAGATTTGAGTTGAAGGAGGAATTACATGAACCGAAATAATTGATAAAGAACTTGGAAGCCTTAGAAGTATTCCCCTCTTCTCCTAACTGCAATCCCTTCCAAATGAATTAAGCGCAAAGATTACACTGCACAGGCAGACAAGAACTGGAATCAGGTCTATATCCAAGGACCAGCTCTCATTCATATGTGATCTGCCCCGCACCAATATCAAAGAGCTAACCACAGAGCTGACAGCATCTGACAAAACACTGTGTAAGGAACCCTCAGCCCAGGTCTCCTGGTGCTTTCCAGGACCGATGGCTCAGGTAGGCATTGGTGACTATCACCTCTCAGACAGAATGGTGAGGAAAGATCTCAAAACCCTTGTTAGGCAGGCAGTGTGATCTTGGCTCACATACTAGGCAAGAAGGATGAAACTGGATGTGTTCAGGTTTTTACAAATGTCACCATCATCTTTTTGTTTATTATTCACAGGATTTAGGAGATGTTTATGCCACCATCAATAGAGTCAAAGCCTTGAAATACCCGTATTACATTCTATTGGCAAAGGAAACATGTGAGAAGTATAAATCAATGCACTACACTGACTCAAAAAGGGACAACCTGTAAGAAGCAAGTTCAAAAATGCCAGAAACACCTTCCACTTCAGAGTAACAGCAAGCCAACTGAAATCTTAAGAGTATGAAAAAATGAAAAGTGTTGTGACAAGTAATCTAAACAAATGTTAAAAGTGAAGCTCGACAAAGATAAAATATCTGACAAACATCCAAAACTTAAATGAAACTGCCATTTGGCAATGGCCAAGTAAAACAAGATGTAGTCAGGCAGTTTCTGACAGAACAGTAAGCACATTGTTGAGTTTTCTTATAGCCCTCCTTTCTTCATGAGGAAAAAAAAAAAAAAAAAAAAGGCACATCAGTATGTAGAAAAGTGCCTCCCAATTTCAGTACACACCTCAGACTTTCAGCATTAACCTGTGAGAGAAGGGAAATAGTTTTTTTTCCCTCCTTGGTTTGTGCAGAGCACTGCGGCGCTGCACAGGCTGGATGGTTCTGAGGACCAGAGCACCAGGAGACAGGAGGAGGTGACAGGGAAAGTAAAACGGGAAGTCGTCAAATGGGCTTTGGGGAAGTTGTAAACTCATCTGAAACTTTGGGAAGATTTCTGTTTTGATTAAAGCCGACTCCATTTCAAAGGCTAATTAGCATTTTAAACAAAGGGCCTCTTCGTTAAACATTAACCACCTCATCCTTCTAGCAACTGTGCTGAAATCAGAGTTTACAATGTGAGCAGACATAAGGTCTTCCAATGAACAATAAAGTAACTTTTCCCATAAATTTTCTTATATTGGAGCAAAGTACTTTGTACTTTATAAGTACAGAGCCAAAAACAAAATTAAAAACAACAACAACAAAAAAACAGCAACCAACAAACTGTGTAGGTTTTCTGAACAGTAACGTTCCAGCAGCTAACAGTAAGTCCAGCATATTCCCTGCTACAAGCTTCATTTTAGGATCAAAATGATAGAGAAGTACACACATTATATTAGCAGAGGGAATACCAAAGCTCATTAATGGAAACCAATACGAAAAATCACACTTTAAACATTACAGAGAGACATCAACGTGCGCTCCTATGTTCATGGCAACAGTTCAGGAAGAGTAACCTCTCAAAGTTGTGTATTTACTTTCAAGATACTCACCCTTCCGTGACTGTTTAACACAATCTCCTCTATTAATAGCAACTCTTTTACAGCAATTAGCATTAAGGATATTAAAACAAACAGTCAGTCACAGAATCACGGCAGCGGCTGACAACCAAACATAGCTGTGACTAATAACAACTTTGGCACATCCTTCTGCTCGTAATTTAGGCAGCTCCCAGATTTCCCTTGGCAGAATTAGGCTAATACAGCGTAGGGAAGCCCGGTAGAAATGCTGCAATTGATGTCTGTGGCTGAGGAGGGTGTGAGCCCCAGCACGACCCACGGAGAGCAGCCACATCTGGCCTAGCCCAGCAAGGCCTGCAGGGCAGCAAGGGCCGCTCCTGGTGGTGACCCCAGCCCAGCCTTCAGGCAGGAGGCTCCTGCTGACAAAAGGCTCCCAGGATACGTTTCCCTCCTCTCCCCCCACTCCTAGTTCACTAAAGCACCCGACTGGCTTGGAGGAACTTCAAGAAGCGCATCTGCCATTGCCACTGCCCTGCCATGTGGTAGGAACCATGAGTAATTTGCTGCTGGAGCAATCCTACAGCACGTATTGACACAGGAGGGCTCAGTGGCCACAAAGAGCTGGGGACTGCTCTTCCCCAGCAGCAGAGACATGGGCAGATCTCTGGAAACCCACCTGAAGCCAGGCCATAGGTCCCATGGTAGGCACAGCCAAAAATCTGTCCTGCATAAAGCTCAGCAGACATGCAACGACTTCACCCAGCTCCGTGTTACTTCACTGGTGCCTGCATCAAGCCCCTTTGGGTACGTGGAAATACCGCCTGTGAAACCCACCTTTGGGGGGAACATCTCCTGTGGTGGGCTGGCCACTTGCCCACAGAGCGTGCCCCAGGTCCCATGGCTTTGGCAGGGGAGTCAACCAACTCGTCAGTCCCACCTCACCCACATAAGAGCGCAGAGCTAACCCACACCACCTGGCTGCAATAAGCACTGCTGTTCCAGGCTGAGAAACAGCACCCCATCTTCCAAGATATATTTGAATGAACTTACATACGTCCTCAAAAGACACGCTGTTTTGCAAGAGAGAGTTCACTTCCTCGGATATGAAGAATCCATCATTTCAGCCTCGGCTTAAATCACAGCTATTTGCTCACAAGTGTCCCAAGTGTTCCTTTACAGACTAGTCACAGTTGCATTGCATTTTAATTAATTGTACACATGAGAGCTGAATTTTATACAAATCCACTTAAGCAGTTTTCAGCCAGGAACAGCCTTTAGTCAGACTTTAGAAGAAGCCTGGCGTTTTTCTATTATAAGTACAGGTCACAACAACTTGAAGAAAGTCTAAATGTTTTATGATTTGTTTACAGGATGGAAATACTTTACATTTCGCTGTGACAAACACGGTTACGGGTTTAAAAAAAAAAAAAAAAAAGTATTTATTTTAAAATGTAACTGTTGATTTAGCATTTATTTTAAACCTACCAACTAACAAAACTTTATTTGGATCCATTAATTATGCAATTAACATTTAGAGCCCTAATACAGCAACTATCAATGGTTTTATTGCTTTTAAAAGGTGAGTGTGTCTGGAATGCTGTGCTGTGGAACTGGGGGCAGGAGTTGGGGACGAGGAAGGGACGGCTGGTGCTGACCCACCAGCTCTGGCTGTAACCTCCCTTCTGGTACCAAGCAGCTGGTATGAGCCAGGGCTGTAAACACCAAGTGAAGTAATCCCTACAACTGCAGCCTCCATTATGAGAGTTCATGAAAGGAATCCTAAGAAAAGCTGAAATAAAAATTATATACACAATTTGCAACCATAAATTTTCCACACTTAAGAGACCAGTTCTTACTGGATGGCTATGCTCCACTTGCACCTAATAGCTGCCAGGATTCGGGGGAGAAAAATCCCAGCTATTGACTATACAATCCTTCAGGCAGCTCCTTTCTTACCCTCGCAAAATGTCATCTAATAGAGGCACGCATACTGCTGGCAACTGGACGTTGGAAGTAAGCCTCATCAAGCAGTATGACACAGAATTGGAGACACCAAGCACAATGAGAACATAACTCATAGGGTTATACAGCAGGAAAAACTGTTTGACTTACAGAGACAGAAGTAGGAGGGTCACAAACTATGGGTTCTCTAAATAAGAATGACAACACGTTTTAGAATGACCAGCGAAAAGCTCTGAATTTCTCAGGTGTTAGCGAAGAAGATGGTGACTACACCTATGACACAAGGGGAACCTAATCCTGCGTCTCGCCTCAAAGGGACTTGAAAAGAAACACTGGCAAGCTAATAAACTTCAAGGCTTATTATTCCCACTGAAATGTAAGGACAACCTGAGGGAAGTGTTTCCAACTGGGGTCAGGCAGACACACAGCTCGTAACATCATAAAGTTGGGCCTGATTTCCTCCCATCTCAGATAAAAGGAAGAAGCTCAAAGGTCAAGAAAAGAAGGTGCAAATATACTTTTCTGTTCTGCAATTTCAGCTTATTGCTTATAAACGACTACATGGGAAAAATAAATCCAGAGACCATATCGCCTGTTTTGTATTTTAATTAAGTAAGTGCCTAGAAATAAGTAATAGGTTTTTTCCACTGCCTTCCCTTGCTAGCTACACAAACAATGGCCTTTCTATACCCATGTCATGAATAAGATATTCATTAAAAATAAACAAAAACCTCACTGGAACATAAACTAATTAAATGTGTCTCTACCAATTTCACCTTTACTCATCTTCTTAGAAATGAGTACTTCCTCATTCAACACAAAACCCAGCACTCTGTAATCCTACTTTCTGCCCAACCACCCGTAGTTCTTTTGCCATTACAGTACATGGCATTTCAGAGAGACCCTAACGTTGCCATTTTCTTATTCAACCCCCAGAAACTCCTAGCGTATCTGGCAATTTGCTAACATCCAATTTATCCAGTGCTTTCTGCATCACTTCAGTATTATGAATGGCTCTTGTTAGCCTGCTGCTCTTAGCTCCTTTTTTAAATACATTTTTTAAATACTCTGATGAAGTAAAATACTTTTTCAACTTTTTCAACAGCATGGACAGCTTTTGCTTTCCCCATTAAACTATTATTACTTCAATCCATGAGACTTCTTGCCTTCCTTCCCTTTTTTTCCATGTCTCACAGGAGAGGGGAGTGAGCAAGCATCTGGGTGGGCATTTGGCTGTTTGACCAGGCTAACCCACCACCGCTGCATTTCAGTTTTCCATCTTGGTGCATCGTTGTTCACAATATCTTCCTTCTCCAGCTAGTAAGACTGCACAAATGTTGTTGCTGTTGTTAGGACTGCCAAAATTTTCTTCTCGACCTTTCCTCAACTCTAATTATCTTCTGTTTAATTAATCTAATTAATCTGTATTTATTTATCAGATCAAAAGCCTACCTCATAATATTCACTCTGTTAGCGTCACTGCTTGCCCAGAATCCACAGATTTATGTCAAGTCACTGGCTGAAGCTGGACGTCCTGCCTAGGCTAGCCTCGCTCCCTCCAATCCATAGCATAAATGTCATGTTGTAGCTTGCAAGAATTCTTTAAGGGAATCCTCAGGAGAACAGAAGACAATGATGGTGCAGATGTGACCCTACCTTATATACTTAGTATGTACCCAACCTGGTTCTTAGCCATTTCTGCCCATGACGACAGGAATGACATCGGAACCACAAGACCCCCGATGGATCAGGGTGGCAGTACCACAATCAAGGTTTTTGATGACGTAGAAAGTTGTAAAGCTGTTTGCCTCTTAGTGATATGAGCAGAAAGCATTAATAAACAAAAATGACTTACTTACACAGTGCAGAGGGGTACCCAGCCACATAGGGCAGGGGGAAAGGGCTGCTGGACTCTATCTTCAGATCTGACAGTGATTTGCTGGTGACTTCGGGAAAGTCATTTGAACTCCCTATGACTCAATTTTTCCATTTGTGAAATGGAGATCAACGTGCACTTCCATTTGAAGATAAGTGAAAAACTGAAGGCTGGCAACATCATTAACTAATATCTATTAGTATTCGGTCTATGCGATTGCCCCTTTAAGCAGTTTTCCTGGGGGTATTGGGAAACATGACTTACAGTTTAGTACAGATAACAACTTCATTTCAATAGCCATTCAGAAAAGGGCAGTGTACATGCTCCTAAATGAATTCCACACCCCAAATCAATTCAGTGCCTAAGAAAAAAAAAAAAATCCACTGAAAAAGAGAAAATATTCCGAGAGGGCTGTTTTATCTATCTGATATGTTTCCTGCATCTCATGGTGATTTACAGTAATAGGTAATAACTAGTGTACATTATATCTAGTTTTTAATAACCACACTTCCATTATATTTCATTTCCCAAAGGGGCTATTTGTGTTTTTTCCTATCTTTAACTGTAAAACTGTAAAGTGCTATAATCAAGCATTGCTTTCTCTTGTATTCTGGACATCCTCAGTTGATTATAATCGCTGCCTGCTGAACTTATCTTCAAAATGTTAATCATGAAATGAAATAAAAATTGATATTATTACATTGCCTACTGCTCCATTCATTCACTCTTCTCTCCTCAACCCAGGAGATCCAGAATACAA
>CM021766.1:40212554-40323823 GCA_011076525.1 Nettapus auritus | reverse complement strand
AAAAAAAAAAAAAAAAAAAAAAAAAAAAAGGAAAAAGAAAAAGATGACAGAATAGGCAAAATTGTCTTTGAAGGTGACAGAGTTGAAGACGACAGCTGAAAAAAGTCAAATAACGGGTTGTTCTCCCTGTGGTCTGGGAAAGAGATGATGGCTCTGGAAGTATGCTTTGAGATAATTGCACAACATTCACCGTAATGCTGGATAAAATAAATCATATGCCTATTTAGCGTAACTGGTGAGTGTGTACATGCTACCTTGCTTTCTTGGGAACTTGGGACCTGCTCCCACAGTCACTTACCAGCAGAAGGACTACGTGAGGGGAATGCATTTTAGTACGTGCCAATAAAAATGAGCACAGGAATGTGCAAATCAAGCTGCACAGTCAGCTGACTTCTCAAACTGAGAGCACATTTAGGGGAACTAGTAGGTTAAAGAGGATGCCACTACTGAAGAGTATCTCAAAGGTTCACTGGAGGAGGTGCTCTACCTGATGAAATCTACAATAACATTTTCAGCAGCCTCTTATACAGTATTTCAGAAATTTCAAGTTTCCAGGAACAAAATAATGCCATCTAGGGAAGACCTAAAATCCTTGGTGTAGTTTACACCCATCACACCGGACACTCATATGCATGCATGTGAGGTGTTAGTTTTCTCTGGCTTAATATGGAAAGCTAATACTAACAAAAAAAAAATATGGAAAGCTAATCTAAACAAACAAAACAAAACAAACAAACATAAAAACCCTGCATCCAAAAGAGCAAGACAGAACCACAGACTACTTAAGAAAGAAGATCTCCTTAGGAAATAGAAAGAGTTTTAATAGAACTGATAGAACTAAACTCTCAAAAATCCCTCCGTCCTCTAATGGGATGCTGTTGTGAGAGGTAATTAAAATTTCTTAGCTGCCTCTCAGAAGAAGAAAGGAACAAATGAGTATCCGCAAGTAAGACTTAGGAAAACTGCACAAAGTTGGCCAGCTCAAATTCAGCCAGATGGAAAATAAAATCAATGAACTAAAAGCATTATTAATTGAGACAACTGAATATGGACAGAGGCAAAACTACTGGCAGAGCAAAGCAGATAAAGCAGACAAAACATTATCGCTAGTAGTAAATAACATTGAATCAAACAGATATGATCAAACACAAAGTAGCATGTACGCAAGTACCAGTGATATTACTTTTGAATTTGATTTATTTTATCTTAAGTTACAGTGTATATCATTTAAGCAAGCCAATTCCTTCCAGGTATCTTGCTAATATCCCTTTAACAAGAACAGGACTGGAAGCCCAGACAGTAACAGATTAATGAAAAGGCAAGGAGACCCTAGCTAGATAGAAGGGCACTAATCACGGGACCGCCAATATTTCCTATACACAGTAGAGCAGAAGGCCACTACGATCATGGAGTTTGGTGTACCATAAAAACGAGCATGTATTTTTCCCCAGAACTGGATTAATTAAATTCTTTACATACATAAATCTAGTGACTCATATGACGGCAAGCTCCTCACCTCTCCCATTAAACTCTGTTCCCTTTCCTCTCCCACTTTTGGTCACCCTCTGCCTACCTAAGGAGCAGCTGCAAGACCCAATGCCCATGAGCAGGACCTGCTTGCACAGCAGTGCTGCCATCCTCCTGGTCCAATCTATCTGATACAGCTGGTTTAGATCCATGCTTCAAACAGACAGGTCTATGAGGAGATTTTACCCAATGGAAAGAGCGGTATCAATGATGCAGTACATCACACTCTACATAAATATTGATCTAAAGAGGTATCAGGCAGGACAGCGGTCCTGACTTTGGGATACCATGAGCTCCTAACAACTTGTGGGGACTAATACTCAATACTATTTAGTATCTGAAAACAAGCATCGTCCCCAAGGCTTTAACCAAATTTATCTTCTGGCAGTAACAGCCTCCGAATTCCCCCTGCAGCTGCAGCTGCACGTCCTACTTACATCTGCTTTCACATCCCAGCCTGCTCTCTCCTTAGATAACTGTTTCCTGCCCTAAAGGACAGGCTGTGGGTGAAGAAATCCCGAACTCCAGCTGAAGCAATTACAGTCAGGCTTACTGCTCTGTGCCTTGAGATCCTCAGACAGTAACTATGTAAAGTATATACAAACCTGGTGAGGAGAATATACATTACAAGAAAAAAAACACACGTAGCAAATGTTCTTCTGAGCATGAAACAGAAAACGTACGAAAACATACCGACTGGCCACTTAATTGCAACTGATCTAATCACAGCTGAGTCTACCTCAGCCTTCATGGACTGCACCCACCGTTATTCAGCGCTCAGTAGTTGTCATGGAAAAAAATAACACATCTCAAGAAAGTGCAATATATTCTGAGCTGGTCTGCATCAGTTAGTATCTAATACTCCCAGAGAGCGCGCCTGCCTCATACCCCTAGGTTATCACCGAATTACAAAGTCAGCTCTGGCACTTCTACTGAACTGAACTAAAAAACATTCATTGTTTCACGAATGTAACACATTTAAGTAAGAGCACTGAAAGAAGCTCATTCACTGCCATCTTAATTGTTTTGTATAATCTATGTGACAAGTGGCACTGCGCTTCCCACCTGGGAGGCGTACGCAGTCTACTGTAATGTAAGAGTTTGCCTTTCACTTCTCTGATTATGGCTGTTAAAACCCTAAATGCAAAAAAGGAGGGGAAATTCCCAATGGAATATCCTATTAGAAGCAAAACCACTTATAATAAACTTATTCACTGTATTTATCTCTTTTTAATTTTACTACTCAATAATGTTTTCACGGAAATTATAATGGATACTCGTTCCTGTCATACATACCTGAAATAATTCATAAAATATACGGTAGACCACTAACATTTCTGCAAGGCTGAGACTACAACTGGTGAAATCGGTCCTGGTTTTGTGGCTTTCCTAACCAAAAGAAGACCATTAAAAAATGAGTGCTGTGAACTTCATAACTATGCTGTGTTTCTTGTCATGCTGGGATTAGTAATAGCACTGCTATCAAATATTACTGTGCAATAAAACCTGTGGTTTGCATTTAGATTACATTTGATTTCTTCATGTGGAAAATGCATGCTCTAATTTTCTTCTTACAGTAAAATTGATAACACATAGAATACAACATCACAGCAGATGACACAGTCTACAAGGTAGGCATGACTTGTTTTATAGTCATAAAGCCTGTACTTCTGGCTGTGATTTTATGAGCCAGGCATACAAAAAGAGTACAAAAAAGGTATTTATAAATAAAGGCATACAACAGTAAATAGGAGAGGAGACCGAGTTACAGAACAGATTGAACTGGATATAATCAGAACCAAACACCTCTCACAAAAAGTGCACACTTAGCACCTGGGTACCTCGCCAGTCAATAACGCAGGTATCTCGGCCTTCTTTAACAAAAGAAGGCAATTTTAGGCTGGAAGAAGAATGTAAATAGGACAGATGGCATCCTCACCAGGCAAAAAACATGTATATCTTTGAATATATGCTGCTAAACCTCACGATACCATAAATATCCCTCATCCCTTCCCCTTCTTCCATGAACTGAAAATCACCTATCACTATTTCTTTACGCTAGTTAATCTAGCAAAGTATTCATTCCAGTGGTATCTTTTACAATACGTCTCAGAGAAGCTTCTATAAACACCTAGGATCCTATTAGCTAAAAAAAAAAAAAAAAAAGAAAAGAAAGGAAGGGGAGGTGCACGGAGCACACGGTCTCCATGGGGACCTTCCACATGGTAGAAGCTGTGAACTGAGCACTTCCATCAAAGAAAGGCAATGGGGAAGAATTATACAATAAGGAACTGAGCGGAGAGCTCATTACCATGTAAAAACCATAGCCTATACATACTGTTATATTTCTGTACGTCGTCACATTAACAAATTGCTGTTTATTAACCGTGATTTACTGGATCAAGCGCAGCAGAACTGGGCACGAGCCGAAGCAAAGCAGCTGGATGTAAAGCTAATGCGAGCCACTAAGAGGAAAGTGATGTCTTAACTGCGCCTCTGCATGGCCCGAGCCACCAGCCAACAGATGAACTGATTACACACAACGACAAAAATTTCACCTTTTGTTACACCGCAATAATTCCTGAGTAAATACAAAACATGGTCAAGCTTGACAGACTGATTTACAAAGAGCTGCAAACTGATCCCTCACTTCCACTGAGGCCAGTGCTGCCAGCGACAAAAGAAAGGACGGCCTCACGCTGCAGCCATGTTCTACGTTCGGGCCAACCATGAAAAATCACAGAGTGCAAATGTATTCATTTTTAACTGTTTACATCTGCTTCCCAGTACTCATTTTTCGTACTACTACCATGGTGCTGTCACCACATTATCTTCCTCATCTGAGCTCACATTTCTTTCCGCTGCAGTCGCACAGTGGACGCATGCCTACATCCAAAGAAACAAAATCTGGGCTCCACAAAGCCAATGATAACACTCTGCTCAAAGTCCAGAACTGCAGCAGGAGTGTAAATTCCCAGCAAAGGCCATTACAATTTAGTATCCCCATAATCCTGAAGCTCAAACTTGTGCCCATTTGCTTTCATGGGCTTTGTGTCTGGCTGAAGAAGAGCGCTGATACCAGGAGAAAGGCACTTCAACTATGTATCACCAACAGCACGCATTAGTGGCTTCAACACTTGTATATATTATATATATTGCTCAGGAAGAGAAAAAAAAAAAAAAAGAAGAAGAAGAAGAAGAATCGAAGCCCTGGGATTCATTTTTTTCCTGGAAGAGCAAAAAAGAACCAAACAAAAATTGTGCAAAATGCAGCAGTTCCCAGCGGCAGATGCAGATTCTTTGTTTTAGTATAGCTCTATGCTCTAAAATGGAAGTTCATGTTAACCAAAATTAAAATACTTTTTAGATCACCGAGTTTCATGTGTTTTCTCATAGGCCTTACGCAAAATTTACTTTGGCACAATACAGAAGTGCATTATTAATCAGCATAGGCTTGTTTGAAAAGCAGGTTCTATTTATTCAGAGGTAGAAACCTCTCCAGCTCCGAGCTTTCTTTTCCACATGGAACAACACAAGCGTATCAGATTTGGTATTGGATTTTTCAGCTCAGCTGTGAGGGATGAAATGAACTTTGGAAAAGAACAGAGGCAGATTCTACATGGCAACTGAAAAGAAACCATGACTTTTTTTTCTGGTTTCAGGTATCGAAGTGGAAATGTCCCATCTCTCTAACCACACCCCTCACAGCAAAATCTCAGACCAGCTAAAGACGATGAAGCTTGGCTATTGGCATTAAACAAATCCACTTTCACCCATCGATGACCAAAAAGACAGCTTCACTTCAAAATCACTGTCACTTTTCTCCAGACTTTGTAGGTATTTTCAATTCATATTTAAGGATCTGCTAATGCAGTCTATTGCTGTTATTCCTCACATCTGAAAAGATACTGGTCTGAAGTCTCTGACAATAATGCAAAGAGATGTTCTTGGGAGACAGTAAAAAGCCAAATGCAAGTCTCAGCTTTAAGGATTTCATCACAAATAAAACCACCGAAGTCTCCACAGCTACACTAATAAACATGTAAAGTCAGAACCTGATTGTCCAGTGCTGCTGGAAAGCAATGATGGGAACATAGGAAGATTTTTACAGCCTAAGTCTTCTCCATAAACATGTGCATGTAACACTAAGATGTACACACTCTTCTGAAATTCCATATAAGAAATCACAATGATTTCACGCGAGACAAGTGATAACCTTTCAGTGGTCACAATAGGTACGGTGGTTGCAAAAACTAGAAGGAAAAAAAAGGCATTCACACTTGAGTGATTCTGTAGAGAAACTTGCCCGCACCTAACACAATGGAAAAACTACTCAAGAAGAGCTAATCTGTGTGAAACTATGACCCCACTAATGCTGCTAGAAACAGTGAAAACTGTGAAAATCTACTGAATTAAGTGTTGACTAAGTTAAAGCTTCAGGTAGGCATCTCTCAACCCATCCATCCACCCACATACCTCGGGGTGGTATCCATGTGATAAATTGCATTTAACACACACCTGCACTCTGCCTACTAATCCGTCCTCACCTTGGCTACTTCTAACATTACAAATCTCCGAGGCACTTCAAACAACTACCTTCTGTGAGGAAGAATTTCTCCTCGAGAGTGCGCTGGCAAGCAGCCAGGCGAGATTTAAGATGAAGTATATTACAGTTCAAGCTGGTTAGAAATAGGATCTTCCAATTCTTAGAAAACTCGGTTTCTAAGGATTTCCAGGATTGTTATTACTTCCAGGAGACAGGAATGCAGGTTTTCTAACAGTAAAAGCCACTCTAAGTCACTGAGTGGTAAGCAGCTTGTAGACTCGTACACACGCCTAGAGCTGAGGATGGGGTGAAGCCCGACCGATGAA
This sequence comes from Nettapus auritus, assembly GCA_011076525.1. Classification (NCBI taxonomy): domain Eukaryota; kingdom Metazoa; phylum Chordata; class Aves; order Anseriformes; family Anatidae; genus Nettapus; species Nettapus auritus. The sequence continues at coordinate 40,317,424 of CM021766.1, read as the reverse complement.
GACACGACACGCACAGCCACTCCTGGGTCACCTACAGGCAGGACTATCATTTCCCCCAGCAGAACTGACCCGTCAGGGGACTGCCCCCCTGAACGCCGAGGGTGTGTGGAAGGCAGCTTGCCAGCAGCCAGCTGGATGGAAAATTGAGGCCTCGGCACGGGGAACAGACCCCTCGGTTGTTGAGTATCGAGGAACCCCCAGGTGAGCAGTACTGCCATCACTGCAGCAAGGGGCACCACGCCGTCTGTTCGTTTTTCACTGTGTGCCTTGATACGTATGTACAATTCACACCTCTCCACTGTAATAATAAAATAACAATAATTAATAATAATAAATCTCTGTTTTACAACAAATTTGGAGAAAGCAAGCCATACAACCGATGTGAATTCCTACTCAAATTAAAGGTGCAAGAAATTTACAGAGGAAATATTGACATTTTTCTCAAAATACTCTACTTTGTAACACCACAAGTCAGAGAGAAGCTGATGCTTGGTTCTCACCTCCCAGCTACCCGCCGTGTGGCAGCGTGCAGAAGCGCCGTGAGCAGCACCCCGGGTGTGCTGTGACCTCCCTCCATGCTCAGAGCCAAACTCCTCTGGCAGGCAGGAACATTTTTTTACTTCCAGATGAGAGAAACAGAGAGATTTTGTGCAAAGGCCGGTTTGTTATTATTTGAACTCCGACAGGGCACCCGGACTGGACCCTGAATAAATTATGCCAGGATATATGCTCAAAGTTAGCTTCCCTAGCAGCTCTGCACAAACAGAAATCAGCAGGAGTCCAGCATGTAGAGCAGCTTCCGAATCGGGTCATTAATCTGTACAAGCAGAAAAACCTACCCAACAAACGCATTAGCAGTCATCACACTCCAGGTTACAAGGCTGAACTATCATGTAAATTGATACGCATCTCATGCCTCCTCCAGCCTCGCAGGAAGGCACAAGCAACCTACAGGGGAGCACAGAAAGAGCCGAGGGATGTGCATGCTTGGGAAGGAGCAATGAACAGGACAGATTTATTTAGCCATTGTGACGACAACTTGGTGTTATTTCTTCTGTGACCGCAAGCAACGTCTTGAGAGATGGTCAAAGCTTAAAATGACTTGGCTCTGAAAACATGGTTGTTGCCACAAAAATCTTTTCCAGCTTGGAACGATGGCCACAAAACTGTAACAGCAAAAAATCTGACACCTGAAATACGCAAACACACAGGGGTTAGCCACAAGCCTCTGCTTTCCATACCGTTACTTGATGATTTATCAACAAACCAAGCAACCTCTGCCTGTGCCTATCCACTAGCTGGTTAGCTGGATGCTTCCCTCCAGGTCTCTGGGAGGACAGAGCCTTGACAACTGATTTCAAGGACAGAGCCACAGCTTTGTCCAGAGTTGTACTGGGTGTGTTTGTTCGCACTTTGGGCTCAGACCAGAAATGGATGGGTTCTTCCTAACTGCTGCACCAGCAGTTGTCCGCCTTTCATAATTACATGATGGCAATACTGTGGAAATGAAAGGATTTCATTTTTGTAGTCCCTACGTAAAACCTAATGCCCTTTATGGAGGGAACACAAATGGGACAGGCCTAAGTGGGACAGAAATGCATTTCCCAGACAATGCTTGTACCACGAGAACGCCCGGTATTTACAGCAATGCATAGCACAAAGAGAACCACACGCAAAGCACGTTATGAAAGCCAGAACAGCTCTACATCACTCATCTAAATGCATGACTCTACAGCCATAAGCACAATCTGAGTTACTGCTGCCTGTCAGTTCCTCAGGATGATGCAGAAAATAATGGGGAGCACCAAGAGCTGAGGTGAGGGAAGAAGGGCTGGCTGAGTGATGCACCTCCTCACTTGCTTCCCTTTGCCATGCTGCCTGGAGAAATTTATGGAGGAACAACTCGAAGCACACACTTAAGCTTATGCTCTTCTACACTGACATGACTCTACAGAGCTTCTCGTGGATGTAAAATAAAACACAGCTGGTTAGAAGCATTTTTGCGCTGCTGGCTGGTATAAAAGGGCCCTTGTACAGGAACCTGACTTTCTAACTCTAGCTTTTGGAGTTACTCAGTTTTGTTTTCCCTTTGTATGACAAAAACAAAATCGAAAGGTTTGGTGCAGAGTGGAAGTACAAACAAAACAAACAAAAAACCATGCTGCTGTGTATATGCATATCAAAATATACAAATTATATAAATATAAAAACACATACATTATATACATACATATATAACTTCTTCAGAACACAAATTGTCAAGCGTGTGTACTGGGGCAAGTCTTATTCTCTCCAGAATCCTGGAAACAATTCTCTAAATAATGGCAGCGTTTACGTTTTGCTTCTCACTGGAGAACAGCGAGTGAACAAAAGTTTGAATCGTTTCAAGCGAGCCCGAGAGATGCTTATTCACCAGAGTTTGCATCTGTTGCAAACGGCTCATTTAATTCAACCTCAGAGGCATTTGCTCTCCAGTTTTCAACCTTAGAAAGCAATAACCTAGCTAAGGAGGTTAGAGACAGCATCATCGGTTCCGATCAGAAAGATGCCAATGAACAGCTGAGACTTAAATTTACACCTAGCATGCTCACACAGACTTGAAAATGAATACCAGGTGTAATCAATTTCAGTTACACTGTACATTTTTGCTCGTTTTTAAAGAATTTCTGGAAGATAAATATTAAACAAAAGCCTGAAATTAAAATCAAGCAGGGAAAAATTAATCTAACTGCCAAGAGGAATAGATTCAGGTTCCATGACAAACACAGATACACATTCAGTATTAACTTTAAAAATGCTTCTGAATTCAAGCAACATGCTATAAAATGACAAATGTATGTATTATACGCACCAATTATAAAACATTGCAGCAAGGATTAACTACATGCGCAGATCTTATGAGCACCCTGGGAGCAGGATTGTGAACTAAATAAAGTAAAGCAATTTTGAAATCCACAGACATTACATTTTTCCTGCATTAAAAGTGGTTGGGGGGTGATGTTCAGGGCTTTTTGGATTTTATTTTTCCTGAATGAGGGAGGAAGCAAAAAAACAAAAACCAAGACAGCTTCTTGGATTATCGGTGGGTTTAGTCTAGATGGAGTACATTTACTGGAAAATTAAACCTACCTAAGTCCTGCAACATCTGTTTTTATCAGAGACTCACCTATTCCCAGAAAGACGATAACCGCTCATAAATCCATTTTCAAAAGAAAATTGTAAAAATCCTTTGGAAGTGCAGTGCTCAGCATTCAATATTTGCCACCAGCAGACACCATTCTTAAATGAAACGGGAAGCAGCCTTAGAAAACATCCAGATAGAAAAGAGAATCTTAGCCTCCCTGTAAATCCTGCAAAAATACATCTCGTTCACTTGTGTGGATCTCTTTATTGCAGTTGACATGGGCTTGCCCAGGGGACTAACTTGTTGTTCCATAAAGATCCTTAAATAGGCACTACTGATGAAACATTTAATCCAAGCCCTTGTATCAAATGGCTGCTATTGCCAGTGACAGTGATAGAAAAATCTATTTGCCAATTAAATAACTGCATGCAAAGCTATGACTGTTTATTATGCCTTTTAACATAGTTCAGCTGCTCTGGATCATATCCAGTAAGCTTCATATTTTACAAAAACTGCATTCCATATAATTTATAAGTAACATGCTTTAAGCCTTCGTTTTTTAAATACACCTTTTCACTCATGTTGTTATGAAGTGTTTGCTTGGGCAAGGGAATACGTTTTACACACAAATGCCATTCTCATCATTCAACTATACATATATATTGCTTTGGACCTCTCTGTGTTGATAATGAAATTATGATTTATATGTCGAATATAAGACTGTGCTTTAGTTGTTGCAAAAACACTTTAAAAACTCACTATGTTTACTTTAAAAGTGAAGGACGCACAAAGGCTATTCATTTTTGTGAAACTAAGGGAATACATTTTGATCCCATGAGTCTAATAAAGCTGCATAAACATAACAATAATGAAAGCTAAGATGAATAGTTGAGATGAGCACTTAAGTGTGCCTGGACTTCATTTACACTTGGACTTCCACCATGCCAAGAAACAAGAAAACAAGAGAAGGGGCAGTAATTAAAAGGAATTTAAGATTAGAGGCAGCATTATATCCACGTATGGAGCACCATTAAAACAGCAAACAGCATTTGGTTTGACAAGGCTGTAACTTACCCCAGTACACAGGGGTCTGTGTTGCAGCCCAGAGAAGCCATCACTGCTCAGAGCAACTTAAGCATATGCTTACCTTGAAGAAATGGGATCTTAACATGTGCTTTATGTCAAGCATGAGTATACGTCTTTGGGACATACACCATATTTTCATTTCATTTTAGTATGTGAAGAAAATGAAGTCATACTAATACGTTTAGCAGTACTGAATAAACACTGGATAAAAATACTGGAAACTGTAGAACATACAGCTGAAATTAATCCCTTTCCATGAAATAGGGGGAAAAAAACAGACTTTTTTTTTTTCTTTTAATCACATGGAAGTTTATTTTTTCTCTTAATCTTACAAAACAAAACACAAAACAAATGTAAGTTAGCCTCTTATCTCTTACCCTCCGTTTCCACAAATTTAGTCTAAGTTGCTACAAACTTGTACTTGATGTTTCAGAATGAACCCTGATTCTTCTGTCTCTGGTCCTGTACTAGTATTTTGTGTTATGATTTGAGTTACTGCTTGCAGTGCTATTCTCAACTCCTTAACTACCTTGTCAGTACAAGTTGTAGTTTTTACTGTACTGATTTCTGGAGAAAATACTTCCATATTCGTTTATCAGATTCTCAAAACAGCAGATGCTGATTGCAGAAAGTACTATTTCCATTTGCTTATCTAAGCTTGGAAATTATTTACAATTTTTAGTAGCCCTTTTAAAGTGCATAGGCTGGAGTCGTTAGTTAGGAAGTGTCACTTAATTTTGGAGAGGTAATATAACTGATTTAAGTATGCTGCTGTACCCCGGGTTCATGAGAAAACAAGCTGTAGCTTTACTTTTGCCTGCATAAAATTTAGCCTCTAAAGTTTAAAAAGAAAACAAAACAAAAAAATTGTTTGTCTAGTAAATAAAGTTAACGTTGCTATGTCGTACTGCACTATCTCTTTTCTTATACTTTATGGTTATTTATATGGGAAAAAGTCCAGAATGTCAGTGCTTAAAAACTGCATTTGAGTGCCTCTTTACTTCCTTGATTTCTCCCTGCTGGTCTGAAATTTCTAATCACAAAAATACCTCTTGTAAGTCCATCTTGAATCCAACTTAGTTATACTCGAACCCCAGCCCTATCACTTTATTGTAAAAATACCTTCTGAGTAGTCATAACCGGAACCCATTAAGATTTGCCGCTGAGAAGCTTAGCTTTGCAAGAGTATGAGAACAGAACCTGCAGAAACACTGGGACCCCAATCCTGGAGGCACGTTTGTGGGGTTCACACCAAGTACCCACGTGCCCCTCAGAGCGCTTGTATGGGTCCAAGGTAAGCACGTGCTTCCTGCCCCGAGCAGGGTCCCAGCCAGAACGTGAGCTGCCACGAAGCTACAGGGAAATTCTATTTGCTAACTTTCCCAAGGATTAGTTGTTGTTTTTTTTGAGTTGTGAATGAGACATTTTTGTCATAAATATTAATCAAAATTTCATTGCAGAACTTAGAACTTTTAGAACATTTCTTTCACTGGCCTGGCACTGACAGGTGTTTAAGAAATGCTTTTGGCACTTCTTATCTGTTGCTTTTAAAAGTCTGTCTTTCAAATCAACAGCAGTGACCAAGTCTTTCATTTCTTCCTCCTAGTATTCTGATTTCTAACATCAACAATTCTACTGGTTTATTACTGTATAAAATATCTTTAAAGGTGCCAAATCTATCAGAATAAATATGCTTCAAGTAATTAGCAATGCATATTCTTTTTTTTTTTTTTTTTTTTTTTTTTTTTTTGATGTATCACAATGAATACATTGGCTTTAACATCTATTCTCCTGATAAGTCATTTTGAGGTGGTCCACTTTTGTTTTCCTTACTTTCACAAACATGCTTGCAGCCAGTAAGAGACTCTTCACTATGATTAATGGCCTCCCATTGGGTATACAGAAAATTTCCCAGCCTGGTTCCCTTGAGAATGCTCCACTACATGGATTTCTACGCAAAGCTAGATTAAAAGAGGAGGAGCAATAGCTATAGTCCACCTACCCCACAGCCATCAATTATATACAGTTATAAATCAAAGTTTTCAGCCAGAACAAAGACCAGTGTGGCAAACAAACAAGGGCGTTCACAGCAAATTGTTTTGAGGCAGAATAAAACTCTTGATAGAAACAATGGGGCTAGCAAAGCCACTGTCAATATCACTATAAAGTTCTGTTGATTTATTAGGAATTAGACACAGTGTATCCAATTACTGCTGAATTAACTTAAACAGAAAGCAGCAAGTGGAAAAATAAGCAAGGAGATAGATTTCTCGTTTTAAAGAAAAAAATCAGGCAATTCTATATCAAAGTTAATTGAATACAGTAATGTGAATCATAAAGTATCTGTACTTTAACTCTCTATATTTGTGTTTCTTGGCTTTTGGTTTTAAGCTCTCTCTTTCATGAAACGCTGGTATGTCTCCCTCATCCATATTTCATCTCCGGTCTGTTTGTTTTCCGGGCTATTTCTGCCTCTATGCCATAGATGATTTTGATCATTTTAGATGTTTTTAAATACCCTTCACACACAATCTGCTTTCAAACAAGAAAGCAGAAGAAACACTAGAGGATCACAGAAGCAAAAGAATGTTAGCACCTCTCTTCATGCCTCCCTTTTTGGACAACGCGAATCACCAGAAAGAGGTTGTGTCCCCTTTTTTTCATAGGTTTGTATCTCCACTTTTGATATGCAGCAATTCTTGGAAAGCCAAATAATATAGTACCAGTCAAAATGCAAGTAAGCTCCATCCAAGAAAATTAACTGATATTTGCAACTGCACCCAGTCCAGAATGAATAATGTATTTCACATAGACCCTGTTTTTCACTGAAGAAACATGCTTCAACAAAGCAGACAGTAATTTTCAGCAAGACATTAGACTTCTTGAATGTTTGTTAAACATTAAAATCTGACAACTCTGACTAATGCTGCACAGCCACAGGTGAGCATCTTCAGGACTACTCAACCCTCCTGTGAGACAAACCTTGTCCTAGACTATATTTTCATAGGTTCTTCTTTGTCTTCCTTGTGCTGCTGTTCCCCAGCTTGCAATGCGTGTGATCACCCAGAATTAGGAGGAAGATGCAATTTCTACGGCAGATACTGCACTTCTGACCACCGATGGTCTCACACGAAAATACACAGATGAACCTTCTTGTGGGTCAGTCCTGTGTTATGCCACGTGGTTAATAAACAACTCTCTTAAAAGGACTAAGACCATGATGGCCGAACAGATACCACCACATCACTACTACACATGGCTTTGGTATCCCTCCAATGGTAGGAGCACTGAGAGGATCATCTACAGAGGCTGCCTTCCTATGTGGTCAGAAGGAGTCCCAGGGTCTTCTGGAATTGAGCTGAAGAAAGACAGAATTGCAGCACAATGGACGCTATGGAAGAGTGTTGGGGAAGCACTGCTATATACTTGCTCTGTTTTTGTACTCTTTCCCAGGAATTCATTTCTGGACACTGTTGGAGACAGGATACTGGGCTAGACAGACCTCTGGCCTGATACAACATGGCTGTTCTTTCCACAGATAGCTTGAGGAAGAGACCTCATCTAAGAAATATGTCCAGACCTACACTAATACATACAAGCTCCTGTTTTCTCCGAAAATCTCTCTTGAAATGGGCCTGCTGTATTCAGAGTGGTGTAAAGGCACCATCCACTGTGGTTTTAAGGACTCCTAGGGGCCGCGCAGAGACAAAGGCTCCCAGGCCACTTAGCCCCACCTCCAACAGACAGCAAGCCATGCCAGAGCCTGTCAGCCAAGCCACTCCTTCTTCAGGAGTAAAAAAGCTTTCCAAGAAATTATTCCTGAAAATCTGGAAAAGCACAGTAGTGGAATCCTTACTCTACACGTCCTCTTTGGAGAGGGCCAAGCCCGATGACTCATGTGAGGCAGTTGTTGTACAATACTAATGTAACACACAACATGCCGGGGAACGCAGCGCACAACATGGCGCCAGGGGTGAGACCGAGCTGCAAGGTATCTTGTCCCAGTCATGACAGACATTTGTCTAATTTGTTCTTAAATCCTTGTAGTGATGGGAAGTTCATAACATCCCACAGAAGTCTTCTCTGGTGCTTTATTTCCTGCATAGTCAGAAAGGTTTTCTAACCTTTCTGCAATTACTTGTTCTTCTGTCTTCCACAGATAGGTTCAAATTATTCCCATCTTTGCAGTACTACCATATAGACTAACACTGGTATTCTTTCTCAGAAGAAACCCAAAGGTTTCTGTTGCACAGAGAGTCATTATAAGACAGCATGCAAATATCCTGCCTCTAGGGAAAGCTGTGGTGAGAAACATGGACCACCACCTCGAGAGGGGCTGAGTGATTCCCAGTAACAAGTGCTGAACTAGTTATGCATGTTTAGTGTCTGGCAGATTTGTAACGTATGTATTAATGGTATTGGATACAGAGCAGCCTTTTTTTCTCCTTTTTATTCTGTACAGTGATAAATGGCAAATAAAGAAAAGTGACAATGATGTCTTGAGTTGTAACTCCAACTCTGCTGCTGGCTCTACACCACCCAGTTCAAAACATTTAAGTCTACATCCTTCTGCAACCAAGTAAAACTGCAGATAATCTGTTTCTCAAAAAAAGGCTTTAATCAGTATATACTTGAATTTTCTTTTGCTTCTCCCGGGTGTGTTTATTCAGAATAAAACTCAAGTTTTCTTAAGCAAAAGTGATTTTTTCTATCAACTTCACAGGGGCCTTGCAGGTATGCATTGCTTAATGTTCATTAATTTCTTAGTTTCTGGTATTAAAATTAAATTATATTTTCTCAAACAGTAACTTAGGTTTAGTACTTCTAATACAGAATGCTCTCTCACACCAAATTGCACTGCAATCTCAACTTCCTTGTGGCCTTGTACAATAAACAGTACATCCAGTGTGTCACTGTTTCCATCTTCCACTCAGTGCAGCTCTTTGGGAATGAAGCATGTCTTAAATGGTCCTCATAATAATGGCATTCACTATTACATGTGCAGAACCTAAAGCCCCACCATGCTACCTCACATGGAGAGAGGACTCTACAGCTACTGTCCTCTGTGAAATTTGGTTGGAAAAAAAGTTCACTTCACGACATATTAAAATTCTGCAGTTTTGACTGGATTACACTGAGCTTGAAGTTTCATCTGCAATACATTGCTGGCTTTTTCTGTGGCACATTCATAAGTGTCCCCTAAATATCAAGTAACAACTCCTCAAATGCTCTTCTCCTGAATCTACCAAAGCATCCCATGCCACTAGGCAGCACCTGAAGTTGCTCTTGCATTGGACTCACCTCTCCAAGTGCCACACCTACACCACGGGGCTGAGGTTCTCCAGGAGGGACAGCCCTGGCAGGGGCCCTGACATAGTGTTCCTTCCTCTGAGTCCATAATTTGGGTTTCCTACTGCCCCTGAGCTCTCTGGGTTGTGCAGATGGGCCTCTGGTGCCTGACGGCATCTGTGACAGGCCATGGCAAGGCATTATTTGGGCTCCCCCTCCTGTCCTTGTTTCCCTGCACTCTCTTGTGGATGTGCAGGTCATCTTATCACATCACCTCACATTTGGTATCCCGATGCATTCTTACCCTCTCCAAGAACACACTCCCAGGAACACTGCCCAGTGTAATTCATGTTATTTTGTTGCCCCTCTGAGCTCATCCTGCAGCTCCTCTGACAGGAGGACATCATTTAACCTCTTAGTGCATCTAGTTAGAAGTTTAGCGCAGAAGCTCCAGGAAGAAGCCTGAGATCTAAAGCAACACTGCAAGAGACTTTGGACATAATTTGGCCTAGAAAATAGACTTAGAAGATCTCAGACAGAAAATGCCAGTAACAATACTTTCCATGGTGCGCCAGGCAGAGTCCGTATTTCACACGAGTTTTATTTTCTTACCTCAGACTTTCTAGCACTGAGTTAACATCAACCTGGCCATTGGTTTAAACGCTGTGTTTTTCTTGTTTCACAACTTCTTGTGTGAATGCCATACCACACACAGTTTAACCTCAGAAACTGTGTTGCCACGTTTTAATGGTGGGACAACTCTGTCCCTGGAAAAACAGGGAACTCAAGGTCGCCTCCTGCATGGCTATGTCTGCTCTCCTGCAGACACAAGCGATACAGATAGCTCATGCCACCAGGCCGTACATCCCTTTCATCAGATAGATACAACACGACTTGACTTATAAGGACAGAACATGGACAGACATGCTTAACTTCCCACTGGAAATTATATTGATATTTTGCTTATTTTATTTATAAATGATTGTGGAAAAGAAGCAAAAGCACATACCTACTTTCAACAAGCAGCCAAGGTCATGCAGAAGATTATAATCATAAAAAATGAGTCAATATTAAATACATAGTTCTTTGTATGAACTTAGTGAACAGACAAATACATCTAAAAAGAGCTAATGGAAAGAAACCTTCTTTTCACTCATTCATTTTCACTATAACTTCATATAGTATGAAGTTATGCCCGAGTCACATAATTTTAAGATAAACATTTTCTGTAGTTGCAATACGACTTTTTGAAGGGGCCACAAATTCAAACACAACACCTCATCAAAACAGCAACTGAAACAGCCTAGCCTAAAAGCTTTCCAGTTTTTTTTGTTACTCATTTTTAATGTTTATTTCATACACATTTAGCACAGTTCATTTCAGCCGAACAGAACCCCCGTGTTTGTGATTTTTGCCTACAAGAATATTAAATTTCTGTGCATCTGTCTTCTCTCTAGGGGTTTCCCTAGGGAATATAATAGTCTACTTGTTTTTCTATTGATCTTGTATCTAAATACTGTTTTCTCCCTTTCAGAAAAAAAAAGAGCTGCCAAAGAATCAGCAGTGTCACTGTAAAAATGTTTTTCTTAGCTGGATGAAATGATAGCAGAGCAAGATTGGGAAAAATATTTTTCAAATCTGTTTTAATAAGCGTACTTCCAGATAGGGATATGCTAGATATTGGTCTAGGCATGCCCCAGGCCTATGATCCATCTTTCATCCTTTTTTACCAATTTCAGACTGACAGCTAAATTAGCTCATGGAAAAGGCTCCCGTAGGCAGTAACCAATAACCTGCCAACCAAGGTAAGTTGTAACAGCAAGAGGCATAGAAAAAAAAAAAAAAAAAAAGATAGAAATCTGCATTTACATCAGCTGGGAATGAAAAATTTGGGGATATGAAAAAGAATTAAATCATTAAAAAAAAAAACACTTTGTAAAAAGAAATACAAATCGTGATTTAATGTTATGTTAAGCAATAGGCATAAATTGAAATCTTAAAACATGACTAGCCAGTCTTGGGGGTTCTGTATTCAGTAAATCCAGTAAATTTACAAACATATAACCACAAATGGAATGCCTTCCTTTACCTTATTTAGACTCAGTACCACCTCGGTACAGAGAGAGGTTCATCTCAGCAAGAGAACAGTTGGTCACAAAAGGCAGAGCTATCAACAACCTCTTGAATCACAATGCTCATTTTCTTAGGAAAAATAAAATCCTCAGCATGGGAGTGTTCATATTAGATTGCTAATAGTGCACACATACTGAATTATTTGAAAAATAATAAAAATATGAATTATATATTCACTAGCTCACTGACAAAACAGGTTTTTTTTCAACATATCTGTCTGACAAAGTAACTGGAGGTTACTGAAGCCAGTACTTAACATACATTTCTCCATGAAACTAACTGCTTCAAACATTTACAATAAACTATTTCTGGAACGGGTTTAGCTATACCTGAACTCGCATTTTACTTGCATTTTCTTTGATTTTTCCATCACGCAGTACAATAGGTAAATTGCAGTTTAAAACCAATGACTTTGATAGGGCTTTAGTGACTTTTTTGATGGTAGCCATTTGCTCTAATGGTATTTGTTGTACCACGTAACATTAGCAAAGGTGTTTATGTTTGAGAATATCATGGAGTATTCTGTTAAGTACCATTATCAAATTTTCTTCTCTTTTATAGGTCTATATAGTATTACGATTTCAACAGATAATACAACAAACCCAAAATATTGACATGGAAATTCATTAAAAAAATACACAACAACAACAAAACACACACTCCTTTTTTTCTTAGCAGGATGCCATAAAACATAACAAACCCACCTACCCACCTACCCATGTGCTGGTGAGATGGGTATTTTGTTGCTTACTGCAGCTGGGTATCTGCATTTGAAAAACATGCTTAAATTAAAGATGCAAAGAAATGCCTGGGGTTTCATTGCATTGCAAATGTAAAGAAAGACTGATTTTCTTCAAAGGAGGTTGATAATAACCTACAAACAGCAGGTATTTTCTGCTACCAGCATGGAGCTGGCATGTCATGGCTAGCACATCTTTAATCATAATAATGAGTTCTGTGGTAATCATGATAAAATATGTTTTAACTGACAATGTTTTTACCTGCCATTGCTACCCTCTACTGAGAATTAGCTGACTCTTTTTCTTTCTGAGCTCCTCTAGCCTTAGCAGCGCATCTCACTGAGGCAGCTATCACTAGCTGGTTTGCTACTTTAAAAGCTTTGGTTGTAGTCAGTCTTTAAGTCTTAAATATTGATTTAGTCCTTTGAAATTCAGCTGACTTTGTCACAAGGAACACATTTACAAATAACTGAATAGCTTAGAAAAGCAAAGGAAATATCTTCCCCAACTGCTATCTCTTTTCCTGTAACAGGCAAACAGTTCTCTGACTTCTTTCCCCAACAAATTCTTTTTTTTTTTTTTTTCTGCCACAGTTATTTCTTTCCTAAGTTCCTGTTTTCTTTTTTTCTGCATTTTCTCTGAGAGTTTCCCATGTAAACCTAACACGTTTCTCCTCTGATGGAAAAAATCAGTCCTCCAGCAGGGTTCTCTCGTCCTTGAGCACTAACGCTGCAGAAGGGCCAGTTACCTTGCCCTCTGCAGCTCCCAGGGAGCACACCTTTCCTCTTCATCCAAACTGCCAGAACTCAACTTTCTCCATTCATAAGCATGAGGTTACCATGAGATTACACAAGTTTCTAACTTCCTCTAGCAAAACTAATTCTCCTTGCAGTGCTTGACAGGTTGTATTCTTTGTCTTTTCTCTTAAGAAAAAAATCAACTCACTGAAGAAAGATTTTTTTTCTAATTTTTTAGAAAAACTGCCCAGCAAAGATGTGATACACACGGTATCAAAAGCTATAAGCAAAACCAATCCTGACATCTAACAAACTTCCCTCAGCTCCACGACAAACAAACAGGCAGTTAGCAATAAATACACCTTCCACAATACTCACAGAAGATTACTTTGAAGGGAAATTGGTACAGCCCTCCTGTGCAAATGAAAAATAAATTTGAGAGCTGGGAAAGACCATAATATGGACACTGAACCCTGAGGTCCACAAAAAAAAGCTTATCTAATAGAGCTGCACCTTGGCCACTTCCATCCCAGATCTTTCCATGGCTGGGAACCTCACCGAGCAGCAAAGCTGAAGGATGTGGATGGGGGGGGATAGTTCGAGGCTATAGCTTAGGCTCAATGCCTACTCCATCACCAGACCTCTTCTGAGCAGTTGCACACCTCTGCATCCTGCCAAACGTTACCAACGCTTTCACTCCACCATGCTGTTACGAGCAGAACCAGAGATAACGCCTCTCAGTAGTTCGGACTCATCAGCAGCACAGTTTTATTAAATACTTCAGATTATTTTGCAAAATGTGAGCAATATAAATGAACGCTATCAGGTAAAGAGCTCTACAGGAAAGAGTGTTTAAAGAATAAAATATGAAGAAATAGGGATCCTGAAATTCTTTCTGAGAGCCTATTTCAAAATCATTTTTCTTTTCCTACTTATTGAGGTTTGCAGAAACATGCTGAAAGGATGTTTCTCTGTTACAACCTTTAACTCCAAGTTCTTAACCATACCATAGATCATAATATTGTCATTCTTCACTGTCACCACTGCGTCAGCAGCTGTTTTTGGTCTCACAAAAAAGGATTTGACCTTTGGGATGGACAGGAAGCTGAAGGAGCAACTTTCTGAAAAAATAGCCTCCTGTTTACATTTGCCTTGTTTAGCGAACAATTATCTTGGGAGACATAAGTAATAAGCAAGCAAGTTTACATAAGCAGAAGTGTCATTTTGATAGCACTAAATATGAGTGCATGTCAAGCTGTTGCTGAGTAACTTAGACAATAAAATGCTGATCTGTATTTTACCAGTAAAAAAAATACAAAACCAAAAATGCTACTGACCAGATCAGCACCATAATCCACCGGAATCAGATCGCTATCCATCACAATGAAGCCCATCCCTAATAGCAGAGAAAACAGGAGCTGCCATTACTTTTCTGTGGCCCAGTTTTTATTGGCATTTGTTTACAATGGTATCTACAATGTGAGTAAACCTAGGACATCACTTTTGCTTTCTATTCTGTATTCACTGATCTCCCGCAAGAGCAACAGCAGGCCAGAAACCATTTCCCATACATGTCCTAAACCTTCTCAAATACTTTCATTCTTAGCATTAAGTTCTCCCTCTATATTTGTATGCTGACAATAGATTATTTCACTTTATTTCACATTGATCATAGAAAAAGAAGGGTGAATTGTATACAACTGTAGCATCTCATAAGGGCTAAATGTATTTTCAGATAACTGATAATGGCAGAGACAAAACAACTTGGTCTTCTTTTAAAATATTGTGTCCTACTAAGCTAAAAAGCTATTTAAACATATTGCAAGCACTTACACCTAATGTCTAGATAATCTGACTTTATTTTAATGAAGCATCACTTCATTTTCTGAGGATGGAAAATATGCAAAAATCAAATATGAAATATTATCGTTTTTCCAGCTTCATATTATAAACTACCTTCATGGTAAAATTTAATCTAAATATTTTTAAAGGAACAGTGCTGTTAAGGTCCAGTAGACAGTATCTTATCAGAAAGTCAACTTCAAGAGCACCCCTGAGAAATTGCTTTAATAGTATAACAGAATTTATTTGCTTGGGAAAACAAACAAATATCAATACTGTTTGAGTCCATATATTCCCAGCTTCATACAAGTTCTTGAGGAAAAATTACACAAATTATGGAACAAATTTACTCCTATATAGACACATACCTCTACTAACTTTATATTTGCATGTACTTAATATTCAGCAGATTTGGTAGGTCACTACTACATTGATATTTGGTTCACTACAGGATAGTAATTGTACTGACAACAAACTCTTCCCATGAGTGTACCGAGGCAAATTCTTCTCTTAGTCACACAGTAACAGCCCATTGAAAAATCCCATCCTGACTCAAAGTAAAATGTAGATTATCATTTACTTAAATTTCTGAAAAACAACTGGAACAAAGTCCTCCACAGATGACCATTAGCCTATTTTGCAGGAAAACGTGACTGTACTATTGACAGATTCTGGAGAAAACTGAAAGCAGAAGCCGCCTCACAGTGCAGTACTGCATGGCCATGATGCCAAATGCTACTGCCTTTACCTGGGCAGTATGTTCTCTTCTACTGCTTCACTAACATTACCAAACGTAAATGGAAGAAAACATCCAAAAACCTCATTGGACCATTTCACGACACCGAAATGCAAGAAAAATAATTTTTGGCTTGCTATCTAAGCTAGTGAGAAAACCTTTTCATTTTTTTCCCCAATGCACTCAAAGCACCTAGGGAACATCATCGTATTTGCCATTTCGGATACGTGATATGACAAGAAAAGAAGGTGCATCTATACAATTTTTAACAGCTGCTGGGAGTTTGGTGACTTGAATTACAAAAAAGCGCTATGTCTGAAGAAAGTCATGCAAGCCATCTACCCACAGCTCAACAATCCTGGTTACATGCTCTGTGGTCAGCATTTTTTTGGATCCATTTACATTAGATGGATTACGAAATATTGTTCCTACATTTAAAAGTCCACTGGGATAACTGTGATAATGCTACCTCTTTTACTGCTTAATGCAGACCATTGGTCTCCTCTGCCTGGGCTTCTCCTTGCAGTATGGATGCCAGGAATATTTCTATTGAACATTTGGCAAGCTTTTTTCACTTAAGTAAATTAAAAGCCTCCACAGAGTTAACCAATGTAAGCTTCTTTAGATATAGGACTCAACTTCAACTTTCCCGTCTACCTGAAGTTCATCACCAACCTGTGTGCTGAGGCAGCAAAAGACTATGGATTAACCATCAGTCTGAAGAAAGCTGAGATAATGTGCCATCCTACACTTGGGAGAGGATAAAGATTTGGCATGACAATCAATGCAGATGTACTCTAATAACGGATTTCACTTACAGGGATTAGTTTTGTTTAAGCATTAGCCTTAGTGATCAGGAAATCATTATTTAAATGTAAAAAGTTGTACCTCACATTCAGCAAAGTATCCCCCTGAACCTGAAACCAGCAAAGAATGAAATAAAACAGTGATTCTCCACTCTACTTATATTCAATATAACTTCACCTCTGCTTTCTCTCTTCCTTCCTTCCTTTCCCCCTGCCCACTGCTGTTTCCTCCCCAGCACTGCCCCCAGGCTCTCCCTACCAGACCACCTCGGAGCTCCAGCTCACCCCAAGCCCATGTCCCCTTCCCTCTCTTCACCCCAGTGGTCACCACTGTCACTCACACCATGCCCTCTGCCTTCCTCCCCACCTTACTCTTCTCTCCCTCTGCTCCTGCCCTCTGTCCTCTCCAAACTTCTCAGCATGTGGCCCCTGTATTTCCTCCTTGTGTCAAGAAGCCATGCTCTCACAGTTGCTTCTCTGATTTTCATTTACTCTTTTTTTTTTTTTTTTTTTTCCCCTCTTTCCTGAGCAAACTGGTCACATAATTGACTCCTTCCATCACAAAAGAGACCAAAAAAAAAGGAGGGGGCAAAAAATAGCCCTGGCCCTAGCAAGGCACTTGTTGCCATCAGATGTTTATTCGATCTGAGCTCCTTCTCCCAGGGCATGCCTTGCCTATTGACGCCGGAAACTCTGAGCACAAAGACTACTTGCTCTGGTGTGTTTGTACACTGCCTCACACAAAAAAGGCCCTCCTGTAATAGAATAATTTCTGAACTAAAAAGAGTCAGTGTCAGGACATTACTATTTTTAATGCAGCTCGTCCCAGGGAAACCGACATCCTCTCTTTTTTTTTTAGGTTTTCTAAACAATATAACAAGTTTCTGTAACTGTTTGCAGGCACAGAAGTAACAACCAAGTGGGCTGCTGGATGTAAGGGGTATTCATTAGCGTATCAAGAGACGAGTCAAGTACAGGCATCTTGCACCATTCCCAACAAAGTGAAATGGAAAGCTAGCTTGTGCCTTCAGCCTTAGGTAACAGACATCCAAGATGGTTAACTGCCAATCACAGGTTTATCTGGTGATATGAAAATGTGAGCCCAGGTCACCCCACATGGGTGCACACAGGGGCATCCACATTTATACTTGCAAATGATCAGTTTCTGCACCAACCCATTCTGCCTGCCTGGCAAGGTGGAGAGCCTGCCCTTAATGGGTTTTTGCTATGACTTCATTTTTGTGCCCCTCCTCACACACTGTAAAAACTGCAACCTAATTTTCACTCATGCACACTTGTGTTTCATAGCTTCTGGTAAATGAAACTCCTGCATTGTTTTCAAGCAAGCTCACATTCATTGATATTCATTTTCTTCATCCAGATGAAGTCACGTAGCAAAGTGTTTGACAAGAAGTGAGGTCATCTAGGATAGGAATTTGTCCTCTTATATAAGGAAATGCCTGTACTAGTCACAAAGGATATAAGAAAACAAAATGATAATACAGATCTATATAGCAGTGTGGAAGCAGAATTTTTTGAGTGGTGGTCATTTGTTTGCCCAAGAGAAAAATGTATGAAGCAAAGGCTTTCAAAATAATAAAAAAAAATAAATAAAGCTTGAATGGCAAAGGGAGACAGATGGAAAAAAGAAAAACATCCTTGCCACTGTGACATCGGCCTCAACATCTGCAGTTGGTAAGGAACAGAATTTGTTAAGGTAAAGTGACTCTTCAGGGTGAAAACAAGTTCGAAACATACTTCAACCGAAAGCAAACAGGATGCTTCTCAAACAAGGAAAGCGATTTACACTTCAGTTACGAAAAACAAGTGTATTCATTTGTCTTAGGTGCCAAGTGCCATAAATTGAAAACCTCAAACTTTAATCATCAGTTAATAATATTTGTGTAAAAATATTTTTATCTCTACTTAATTGTCACCTACAGCCCTTTCTGTCCCCCTCCTTATGAACATGAAACAAGCACTAATCTGTTCCTATTTGTTTAATGGACAGAAGGAGAAACATATACTCAGAAGGTAAATCTCTTCCTATTCTCTCAGACTCATCATTCAGACCCACCAGAAAAGAATTCTCTTCTGTGGCTGAACCCTTGGCTTAAAAGCCATTACATGTAGAATTGTACCTTTATAAAATATATTTATTATAGCTAGCTCGCTAGGAAAAAATAATAAAAATAGAATTATAAAACTTTTAATACATACATAACTTGAGAACTGGATGACTACGGTGACAGATTTAGACCAAACAAAACAGAGCCAAATTTAGGGTTGGGAGAAGAACGCTTCCGGCACCACTATTAAGCATAAAGGGTTATAGCAAATGGATGTGCATCAGACTGGTGGACAGTCACTAGTGGGGTTCCCCAGGGCTCCATTTTAGGGCCAGTTCTATTCAATGTTTTCATAAGTGATTTGGATGTAGGACTTGATGGTATAACAAGTAAGTAAGCTAGTTTGCGGATGACTCTTGAGAGTCATCACGCAGCACTTGCGGGGCAAGCAGGCGATCAGGCCCAGTCAGCATGGGTTTATGAAGGGCAGGTCCTGCTTGACGAACCTGATCTCCTTCTATGACAAAGTGACGCGCTGGGTGGACAAGGGAAAGGCTGTGGATGTGGTCTACCTTGACTTCAGCAAGGCTTTTGACACCGTTTCCCACAGCATTCTCCTCAGGAAACTGGCTGCTCTTGGATTGGACTGGTGCACGCTTCGTTGGGTTAGAAACTGGCTGGATGGCCGGGCCCAAAGAGTCGTGGTAAATGGAGTCAAATCCAGTTGGAGGCCGGTCCCTAGTGGCGTTCCCCAGGGCTCGGTGCTGGGGCCGGTCCTCTTTAATATCTTCATCAATGATCTGGATGAGGGGATCGAGTGCACCCTCAGTAAGTTTGCAGATGACACCAAGTTAGGTGCGTGTGTCGATCTGCTCGAGGGTAGGAAGACTCTGCAGGAGGATCTGGATAGGCTGCACCGATGGGCTGAGGTCAACTGCATGAAGTTCAACAAGGCCAAGTGCCGGGTCCTCCACCTGGGACGCAATAACCCCAAGCAGAGCTACAGGCTGGGAGATGAGTGGTTGGAGAGCTGCCAGGCAGAGAAGGACCTGGGAGTGATGGTTGATAGTCGGCTGAATATGAGCCAGCAGTGTGCTCAGGTGGCCATGAAGGCCAACAGCATCCTGGCCTGTATAAGAAACAGTGTGACCAGCAGGGCTAGGGAGGTGATTGTCCCCCTGTACTCGGCTCTGGTGAGGCCGCACCTCGAATACTGTGTTCAGTTTTGGGCCCCTCGCTACAAGAAGGACATCGAGGTGCTTGAGCGAGTTCAGAGAAGGGCGACGAAGCTGGTGAGGGGCCTGGAGAACAAGTCCTACGAGGAGCGGCTGAGGGAGCTGGGATTGTTCAGCCTGGAGAAGAGGAGGCTCGGGGGCGACCTTATCGCTCTCTACAGGTACCTCAAAGGAGGCTGTAGCGAGGTGGGGGTTGGTCTGTTCTCCCACGTGCCTGGTGACAGGACGAGGGGGAATGGGCTTAAGTTGCGCCAGGGGAATTTTAGGTTGGATCTTAGGAAGAACTTCTTTACCGAAAGGGTTGTTAGACATTGGAACGCGCTGCCCAGGGAAGTGGTGGAGTCACCATCCCTGGAGGTCTTGAAAAGACGTTTAGATGTAGAGCTTAGGGATATGGTTTAGTGGGGACTGTTAGTGTTAGGTCAGAGGTTGGACTCGATGATCTTGAGGTCTCTTCCAACCTAGAAATTCTGTGAATTCTGTGATTCTGTGACTCTAAACTGGGAGGAGCTGTTAATTCCATCAGTGGTAGAGAGGCCTCACAGAGAGACCTTGACAAATTAGAGAGCTGTGCAAACACCAGTAGTATGAAGTTTAACAGGATCAAGTGCCGGATTCTGCACCTGGGAAGGGGCAACCCTGGATATGTGTACAGACGGGGACGAGAAGCTGGAGAGCAACCCTGTGGAAAGGGATCTGTGGTTTTTGGTTAATAGCAAATTGAATATGAGCCAGCAGTATGCCCTGGCAGCCAAAAGGGACAACCGTATGTACCCTGGGGTGCGTCAGGCACAGCACTGCCAACTGGTCAAGGGAAGGGATTGTCCCGCTCTGCTCTGGTGCAGCCTCATCTCAAGTACTTTGCACAGTTTTGAGCACCACAGGATAAGAAGGACATAAAACTGTTAAGAGAGCCTCCAAAGGAGGGCTATGAAGATGGTGAAGGGTCTAAAGGGCAAAATGTATGAGGAGCAGCTGAGGTCCCTTGGTTTACTCAGCCCAGAGCAGAGCAGGCTGAGGGGAGGCCTCATGGCGGCCTGCAGCTCCCTCACGAGGGGAGCGGAGGGGCAGGCGCTGAGCTCTGCTCTCTGGGGACAGCGACAAGACCTGAAGGAATGGCATGGGGCTAGGACGGGAGGGGGTCAGGCTGGGTGTTAGGAAAAGATTCTTCAACTGGAAGGTGGTCAGGCACTGGGACAGGCTCCTCAGGGTAGTGGTCACAGCAATGAGACTGCTGGAGTTCAAGAAGCCTTTGGACAACGCTTAGTCATAGGGTCTGATTTTTGTTTGGTCCTGTAGAGCCAGGGGTTGGACTTGATCCTTGTAGCTCAGGATATCCCTTTCAGCTTGGGATATTCTATAATTTTATGACCACTTTGAAGTTATTTCATACATGGTTACAAAACTGAGGTGGGATGACACTGCTCCAGAATGCCCAAGAAGCACCAACAACACTTACTTTTCCACATGCCCAACTCTGTAATGCTCTTTTTCCCATACTAATTTCACTGTAGCTATTTTTCACCATGGTGCCAAATTGCTGCAATACACCTGTATGGAGGCAGTGATCTGAAGAGCAGAGGGATGCTGCCTAGAGAATAGGTGTTGCATGTGAAACACCAGATGCATTGATGCTAAGGCTGCACTGGCCACCAGGAAACTTCCAAACAAAATGTCATGCTCTTCGCATACTGCTGAACAACTGTAGTTGTTTTTTCTCTTTTCCCTTCCATTTTCTTTTCCTCTACCTGCTTATCACCCCCAGTGCCCTCTCATGCAATCAGTCAACAGTCCCAAGCCAGAAACCTCTTGCTGTGAATCAGATGGAGCTGTTAGCGGGGGTTCTCCCTTTGAGTCTCAACTTTGTGATTCATTGGATGCTCTGGCTACTGAACTCTTGATTTGTGAATGCTTGAAGCGTGCTGCAAGGCCAATCTCACTTTCTACACTGAACACTAGTAACATTTCATGCCAATCACATTGCCACTGAACATTTGTTACGGTGAGATGAGCAGTCCTTTATATTCTGTTGCTATCTGTACTATGTATTAATTATAGGAAGGGCATTCAGAACATAGCTTAAGTCTCTTTAATGGCTTTTAGAAATCTAAACACATGAAAACAAACATCGGGTTTTGTTCTGTGCATAATCCTTACCAGCTGTGACTGAGCTTTATATAAACTGGGTTATTTGATCAACTTCCTTAATGAGAATTGTCTTGTAGTGTAAATCATCCGAGGAGGTAGTACAAAAAGCAAATTTTACTTAGCTTTATTCTGTAGTGTCATCACTCAGAAAAGGAATCAGAGTAATTAATTATTTTTACACACACACTCCATCTGAGGTACTCAACATGATCCAGTACTGGACAGGTAACAGTTAAGAGTCTGGTAATTCACAGATGTGCAGCGTATTTATGAAATTAATCTAAAAACATTTAGCTTGCTAGGGGCAGGAGAGAGAAGAACGCCAAAATATTCTCTCCGAAGACTTGCTGTTTGCCAACCAGACCACATGCTAATGCAGGATTTCTTTACTATAAACAGAATTTTTATTCTGGAACATTACAAGAATTGATACAGAAAGCAACAGTTACAAAAGTTGCAGCTATGCATGTTAACAGCAAGCCACAAATCAATGAGCAAAACACTGTGATGCCAGAAAACCAGCCATCCATGGGAGAGGTCGAAAGAGTGAAATGCAGATGCTCTCCCAGTGATATCAAAGCACTATTTACTGCATCCTGATGAAATGTCAAAAACAAACCTGGGGTGCCATACTCTAGCCATGTACAGGGGTTTGATTCTGCAGTCTTTAAGAACAGCTCATAACATTCACATCCTTTCACTGCCACAGTTAGGATCACAGCCTCTTTACCTAGTGGGTGGAAAGAGGTGGATGCTTTCAGAAAGCTGTCTTGAGAACTCCAGGTAAAAAGCCCATCCATCTCCTACCTAAGTTTCAGGTGTTCTGAGCTGCCTCTTAAATGCTCTGCTGTTAAAGGAAAAGGACTGAAACCCCATCAATTCGGAAACCAGTGTTAACAACTCTACATTGGGTGGTTTATCTCTCTCCCAGAGCATCCCAGCATCGTGCCGTAGCCATGTGCTTTACATTTTATGTTAGTTTTTCCTGTGGGAACAGCATCTTTTCCCACCAGGAATAAAATGAATGGTTCTTTCTGGAACAGAGGAACTGAGCGGGCTAGTCACAGACCTTCCCCATTATTCCCTGCGCTGGTTCTTCAGGCGCTTTCCTATGGAGCTAGGCTGGTGGGCTGTGATCTTGCAATAAAAATGATCGTGCTTACTCCAATATGAGTTCAAGCCCAGTGTTTGATCTGTTTTTCTGGGAGAACTCTTAAGAGTTCTGTCTCAAATTAGCATCAAAACCAAGTTAAAGTGGCCATGCACAATTTACATTTACTGTAATGCTACCTACTACCTTGAACGAGAAGGAGGGTGGCTCCACCTTCAGCCTTGTCAGGTCTGATACTGTTGGGGTCTTGTGAGACCGAGCAAGCCCTGAGTTGGGACAGACAGATCTGCCACCAATGGCAGCATGATGGGAGCATACTGAGAAAAATAAGTGTTTATAAAAGGAATAGTGCCTGAATAAGGGACAGCATCACCAGTAAGTGGGGTCAGCTGGCCATTCAGGACGTGTGAGGCAGCTACCCTCTCATAACTCTGTCTAGCTGTCAAAAAGACAACAACAAAACTTTTGTACACCCTCCAGTCATAAAAAAGTCAGGTTAAAAAGAGCTGGTGAAAAGGCATTAAGATCAGTTTCTAGAAAATTTAAATATGCTCAGGTGAAAAGAAAAAAAAGCCTCCAATAATCCTGATCAGTGAGAGTAGCAGATACTTTGGAGGGCTATTTGTCTCTCTCATACTTAGTAAAAAACAGGTGTTTTTAATGTTATGTTTTACGTGAAGATATTTAAAATACACGTCCAAAATCCCAAAGCTAAAAGAAACTGTTTTACATAGCAGTGGAACCACGCAACTCCTTCCTCCATTACAAATGCCAACTACAACATGGAGGGCAAAAATGGCCAAGCAGTGAAGAATAACTTCTTTTTACAAACTCCCTCCAGCTTTTTTTGCATTTTCCCGTAGCACAAAGACTTGAATACACAAGACTCATTCTCAAAGTCCTTCTCAGACATGCTATGGAGGAAAAGAGGTTTTCCAGTAGGTTATTTAATCCACAGTCCACCTATAATTACTTGTGCACAGGAAAAGAAACTTCTCATTTCAGGCTTCTGAAAACAGATTAATGAAAGTGCTTTTGTTTATGGGGAAAGAGGGAACAGGGTAACTTGCTTAAAACGATACATTTTTGCCATATGTAGGTAGAAAATAAACCCATCCATCAAGGAGATATTAATAATGGATGAAAACTGGCTCCAGACACAAGATTACTTGGTGAAAATGCCAGAATAATGGATACAGAATTTTTATTCGATCAACTGCAAAGAACGGAGGAGATTAGTTTATGCAAACTCTCCAGAACAAGGCTTTATTTCAGAAAGTAATCCTTCCATTTAGCCAAGGTTTTGTTTGCTCAGAGATACCACAAAACAAAATAAAAAAAATGTATCTGGCATAAAACGAGACAAGCCTATGTACTGCACTTAAAAACAATTAAATAAGCAGTTTGCATCAGAGTAAAGCTTTTAACTATTGGAATAGGCAGAGCCAAATCTCATATTTTGTGCATACAGTTAAAACTGCCAAAGAGGGTTTATGTACCGATTAGTGGAGATTATGTAGAGTGGTACTGCCATTTTTAAAAAATACAATATTATTACAAAGAACCCCTAGAGGTTCATATGAAGATGGTCTCTATTTCATAGACAGTAAAATCACTGAGGCACATCATCACAGCAATGACTTACTACTCGTGCAGGAGCCTGGGGAGTTGAGCTAAGGACTGCTAATGCAGGGAACAGCCCTCCTCTGCAACTGAGTATGTGAAAGCCAGTTTACAACTTGTATCAGGTTTTTCCTGGACTGTGAACAAAGCATTAACACATCTGCATCATTTTCAGCTTCTCCAGCTTTTCTAAGAAATTAGGACAAATTAAAAACACCTAAAATATCTAGTATTCGAAAAGTTTCTACTTCCTGTCAACTCTAATGGTGGCTTTAAATCTTTGTCAGGCTTTTGGGAAAAGTCACTTTCACAATCCCACCACATCCATGGGAGAAGATTAAATACTGAATCATGCCATTCAGATGTCTGAGTTGGGGTATCTCAGGCCTTGCTAAAGTGTACAGTCAGTGTTTTAATCAGCATAAGGCCATTTATCTTCATTACAAACACAAATTCTAACATTACTTAGCAGATCTAGAAATGTTTTTTAGATAATTTTCTTTTTGGGGAAATATGTTTAGCATGATTAATGGTCACCAGCAGCACAAGAGCAGGATAATATAAACATCACTGGATTTTAGCAGTTTTTAATTGTATCCTAAAAGCAGGTAACACAACTTGCTTGGGAGAACGTTGATTTATTTTTCAGTAACAACCTTAATCTACAGTATGACTGAAATAGAGGAAATCAAGGTGTTTATGGGGGACACCAGCAGAAATACAAGCACTATCCATTATTTAGCCAGCCACTCGCATACTTGGATGCCACCCAAACCAGGTCCCACTTCATGTAAAGCAGGTAGTACATAGCTATGTGTACCCTAAGCGTCCTACAGTCCAGGTGCTATATGGGCGCAGCTACTTGCACTATACAAGCACACGCTGTTCACACAGTATACTCATCAACACCACATTTTCTGCCACCCCTCCACGCACCCCCAGTACACCCTCCCTATCACAACACCGCCCTGCTCACACCATCTTGCAAGCAACCACAAACCGCCGAGGCAAACCTGTGGTAGAGGCAATACCAACCAGTATTTTATGAAATATACATCAGTTTCCCATCACCATTTCTTAATTCCCTTTGGGTGCAAACTCTGCAGGTTCCCAAGTGATCCTCCTCATACACACACAACAGAGCGACTCAGCTCAGTGCATGAAGAATCAGGCCCCTGGTGCACAAAGTCCTTAGTGCAGCAGATGAAAGTAAGGCTTTCAGTCATCACAACAGCTTGGCTACACCAACAAGGGTTAAGCTATTTTTATACAGGTCCAAAACCTACCTGTGTCTCTATGGTCTACCTCAAAGCTGACGAGAAAGAAAGGGAAGTTTACTATCAATGAATGTCCACGTGATTTATGCAGCTGATGGTACACTGCACACCAGGATCTTCACACACCTTATTAAGGCAAGCATCCACTTTCTGAATCTGACCAGGAGTTTGCATGGCTTGCAAATTAAAAACACAACTGGAGTTCTACCATTTCCCCTTCCTATCACCAAAACAAGAGAGAGAAAAGATGTGGTTGGGAGGGATACAACATGCCCACAATAGGAGTCTAGACCTCAGAATCAGGAGACCACTGATGGACTTGGAGAGACTTCTATAGCTGACCATGGAGTGATGATGAAGTCTTCTGGAGCAGACCAGCCCTTGAAAAAAATGCATCCCCAGGCAAAGAGGTGACAGGCAGGAATGAAGCATGCAACAAACCAACAACGAAGTAGAAAAAAAGAAAAAAGCATGTTTGCCACTTACTACCTCTTCTAACTTTTTTTTTTTTTTTTTTTTTTTTAGGGCTGGCTGAGAAGGGAAATGGCTCAAGCCAACCATGCTGTCCTGAAGAGACCTGCTTCCCTGCCTATGTAATGGAAGTTATAACAAAATTTTCCAATAACTCCTGGATTCTTTGGTGCATCCAAGGCAGGGATAACAGCAAAATGTTCTTTTTTGTTTTGTCCTTTCTTCTTCACTGAAACAGTAATAGCCACATGTACATCTTAGCAGTTCTGCACCCTGAAGATGAGGGCTGCTCCTGCCCTGAGAAAATGCTAGAGGAGAAAGGAAGAGGGGAAGAGCTCGGATAGAGCCCTTGCACTTTGAGCTTTTTGCTCTGGTGCCCTCCAGCAGCACAGGAAGTGTCTAGTGCCATGCAGGGAGCTACATCTCTTGCAGGCAGACCCACTGCCTCGCAGACCCACACCCGGCAAAAGCAGCACCTGCCAGCCTCACTTTCCCCGCTGCTGGGCAAGGGAGGCAATGGAACCACCGGGGGGGTTTCTGCTCAAGCAGTCTGCCTGCTCCAGGCAAGTGCCTGCTTTCTAGATAAATCTCAGCAAGAGAGCTTGGGATTTATGCTCACACCCTTTTGCAGATCCAGGTTCACTTTTCCAAAGGCATTCAGAGTCCTTGACACATGGAGAACATGCACCTCTTGACAGATATTCCTTGCTACACAGCTACCTTTATGAGACTGACTTAGGAATTTAAGTACCATTAGTATTATTCTAATGAAAAATATCTTAAGTCACTATCAAAGAAAAAAATTCAATTATCTCCATCATTCTAGTGCTAGGAAAATATTGTGCTGAAAAAATAAAACACTGTAAAATTGCACTAAAGATAAGCCGCACGTTTAAGCTTTGCCGTCCCAGAGCAGACAAGCAGGAGCCCTGGAGAGCTGCTGTTTCCCTCCCTCTCCCAGGCAGCAGCAGCACCGGGGGCCACCCAAGAATGCCAGCCCTCCTCTAGGCACAAAAGCTCAAGACGTGGAGAGACTTTCAATTGAGATTCTAACTTACAATTTTAGAAAAATAATACTCAAATCTGAAGCATCTCTCCCTTTTAAGCACACCTTTAGTTCTGTACTGTTCCTATAATAATGAGTTCAGTGAGAATTGAAGTGCAAGCAACATAACAGAAGGGACACTGGAGTACTTCAGACAGTAGAAAATGAAGAAAAATAGACATCACACAACAGAAACTACTGGGCTCTGCGTTGTTCTATAGCATAAGGCAATGAAAAGAAATGTTGTCAAACTACAAGGGAAAAACACATCAGGCAGGTAATACTTCTATTTATAGAAAAATTCCATTTATAGTGATGCTAGCGTGAAGGGGAGAAAGAGCCTAAAACAAACAGTCCATTATTGGTTTGACGAAAAGCATACTCAAGTCAATGTCAGTCTTTAAATCGACTCTAAAAGACTTTGTGTCAGGCCCTATTAAAGACTCCACCGTACGAGGGACAAGGAGAGAGGGACGTATCCCGATTTGCCTGAAATCAGCCAGAATTTTCTCTCTGGTTACAGCAGCACCAAGCTTTATCCAATCCTTGCATATGGTACACAGGTAGAATGATCCCAAACTAAAATTAAATGAAAAACTAAAATATGCGATTTATAGCCCAGAAAACTTACAGGAAAGATACTTGGGTAATGCAACAGATGAGTAACAAATTTCCATATAAATGGCTAGAATAAAGAATAACAGGAGATGGCCCAGTTTCTAATATCCAGGAGGTATTCACTTTTGTTTAAAAAAAGGTCTAGAAAATAAAATGAAAATATTATTGTATGTATTATTAGAGAATTCTTAGAAGATTTAATTTAAATCCCTTGTAAGTAAAATTGAAGCAATTTATTGTCACTAAAAGGGAAGTAAGATAGAAAGGGCAGTTATGACAGGCATTACAACTCCTTAGCCTCTTATCCTGTAAAATTTCTGAAATATTACTTACCATCATGTCACCAACCTACGGAAATACCAGAAGGAAGAAAAAAAACTGCAATGTGTTATACTGTAATTCTGAATATGGATGATGAAATTCCAAACAAGTGAGACACCTTTTAAAAGTGAACTATATAGATTTATGACTATTTCACTAGCATCTTTGTAAGAACTTTAAAACAGTTCATCTCCTACTGATTTTCTTAAACGCAGAAACAGACTTCTCCTTTACAGTCTGATTTCCAGTTATGACATCTGCTTCTCACATCAAGGTCAGTATTTCAGTGAAGAATTTTCCTTACAAACTTGTTATGTTTCAAACAGCGGTGGGACAAGTCCAGATTTCCTTCTGAGCAAAATTGTTTAACAGGAATGTTACCCTGAAACCATGACAAATTACAGTGAAAAGTCTATAGAAAAGTGTGTATTAACACTCACATGAATATGAAATGAGATCATCATTGTGAAAGAGACCACAGTAAATACCAGGGGAATCAATGAATTCTAAGCAATTACTGCAGAGCGCTTCAGCATCAGACTGTTTCAAAGCCCACTGAAGTCGCTAGAAAGACACCACTGTAGCTGGTCCTGGGTTCATAGCTGCCAACAGGCAGCATCAATACTCAGAATCACAGAATGGTTTGGGTTGGAAGGGACCTCAAGGATCATCTCATTCCAACCCCCTGCCATGGGCAGGGATACCTCCCACCAGACCAGGTTGCCCAAGGCCCCATCCAGCCTGGCCTTGAACACCTCCAGGGATGGGGCATCCACAGCCTCTTTGGGCAACCTGTCCCTGTGCCTCATAGTAAAGAATTTATCCCAAACATCTAACCATAATCTATCCTTTTTCAGTTTAAAACCATGATCCCTTGTCCAGTCACTACAGTCCCTGACACAGAGTCCCTCCCCAACTTTCCTGTAGGCCCCTTTAGGCACTGGAAGGCCGCTGTAAGGTCTCCCCAGAGCCTTCTCTTCTCCATGCTGAACAACCCCAACTCCTTTAGCCTGTCTTCATGGGAGAGGAGCTCCAGCCTTCTGATCATCTTTACGGCCCTCCTCTGGACTCGTTCTTACTGGAGTGAAGAATGCCTCCTAGTTACTTAAACATGAAAAGGCAAATAAACATTGGCCACAAAAATGTCTGGGTTAACAAAGGCACAGCTACCACGTTGGTACTGTAGACAAAGCCATCCAGACAGCAGAAGGGATGTGAAGCTGAACTCCTCAGAAAAACAAACCTTAGGACAATTTACTCCCAAGCATATATACACAATATATGGGCTTCTACATACAGCCCAAAGACAGGCAGACACTTGTCTGGGCAACACACAGGTCGCTAAAAATATAAGCCATCATTACCACCACCTCTCTGAATGTCAGTAATTTATCACCAGATCTACCTCCTGCCACTCTTACCTCTTTTTTTTTTTTTTTTTTTTTTTTTTTTTTTTTTTTTTTTCCTCCCCCCCCCCCCCCGGTTTTTTTTTTTTTTTTTTTTTTCTGGCGGGGGGATCCCCCTAAAACTCCACCACAGAGCTGCTTCATGCCATGCCACAGCATGGGCAGCATGCACTGATAAGCTCATTCTGCTGACACTACTGCTGAAATAGGACAGCCAGGCAATACAAGACACAGAGAGCTACAAAATACTTTATACTCCGCTGCAAAGGGTGGAAAAAAAAGAAAAAAAGAGGGGGTTGGGGAAAAACAGATGAAAATCAATACTGTGAGCTGTTGAAAAACAACATTTCCATCAGCCCCCAGCAGTGTACTCACAAGTCACCTAGATCTCACTAAGGCTGAAGATTTCTTCCTCGCAGTGCTATGACCCATCATCCCATAGTTCACTGAGGAACCAAGTAGCTGGGTCATGCAATAGCAGATGCACACAGGATAGAAAACCTCTTGCTGAGACTGCTGCTCTAGCCCCTGGACTCCCCTCTGTGACCAATGAAGCAACCAACTCTTCTGCCCCCAGCTTTTGCAGATGGGGACATGGGGATAGGGTTAAACCTGGATTCATAACCTTGTTCTGAAGGATACCTGACACACTGAGAAAGTCGGGGCAGAAAAACTTCTTTCTTCAAATAAAAACATTTTAAATATTAAACATACATGCACGCGACACAATGTGGAGAATAAGAATCACGTTCCTTTTCATTTCAAAGAGAGTCTTCTAGCTTGTTTTCTTAAAACTGTGCTCTAATTTGATAGATGTGGAAACTGACTTCCACTGTCCCGTAAAAAATGGGAAAGACAAAGAAGAAAAAGAAATTAATACTAATAATCCAGAGGATTAGGGATCAGAGGTTAGTGCACAACCTTTTAATGAGCAAGGTATTTAAAGACTGATGACACAGTATATTTTTATTCTTCAGTAATTTAGTACAGAAGTTCACATTGATTGCTTAAAAGGCCATTCAATTTTATTTCCCATATTTAATTGTTCTTAGTGCCTAATAAATGGTTGACGGGAGAAAGTAAAAGATTATTTTATTCTTTTTGTGTCGTTAAAAATACTGTCGGCCCAATTCACTCATTCACACGCCCTCTACATGCCCTTCATGTTTTCACAAAACTGGGCAGATTATCTGTTTTTCATTACCACAAAACCTGAAACCCCCACAGTGCTCAGGCTGTCTAACCTGAACTAAACCTCTCACAGGTGCATGAACAAAAAGGAGGTATTTTACCATTCCCAAGGAGAACTTTATAAATAGAACAAAGAAAAAACATGGACTTGCACAGGAAAATTTTGTTTTACCTTACAACTTATTTCTTCTGCGAAAAAGGGTTGCCTGCTAAGTCCTTATGCCTTCTTATGGCTTGGATCTCTTTAGATCCTGCTCGCTG
This sequence comes from Nettapus auritus, assembly GCA_011076525.1. NCBI lineage: Eukaryota > Metazoa > Chordata > Aves > Anseriformes > Anatidae > Nettapus > Nettapus auritus. The sequence continues at coordinate 40,286,155 of CM021766.1, read as the reverse complement.
AACAAGGGCTGCAGGCCCACAGATCAGGTAAGCATGCAAGGTAAACACATGGCTTAGTCATATGCTTAAAGTTCAGCATGTGCTTAAACTAGATCATCATCTGTTCCTCTTGCTTCTCAGCATACAGAACAAACATGAAAAATGCACAAAAAGTGCTGTCACCTAGCAAGTATTTACTGTATCACACTAAATATTTGAATTATGTCCTTCAGTGAACATCGTGACAATTTCCCAGGCAGAAAGTTAAGTCTTTATTTTCCAAGAATTACGTAGCTATCTGGACGACGTACGATTTCTAGGTTGTTATTTGTACAACATCCAGATAGCGAGACAGCAGGTATTTGTTGAATCCACCTACATGCATGCATGATTTTGAACTCTCTAGAACCTGGGGGAAAAAAAAAAAAAAAAAAAAAAAAAAAAGGCAAAAAAAAAATATTTTAATTTGTATCTGTTCTCAGACTTTCTGTGATGTAAGAAATTAACATCGCCATTTTACATCCAAGAAGCTGAAGCAATATGGTTTGGATTTGCAAAAGGTTCTAAGGAACTTTAATGCCCTGATTGCCTTAATTCCTAACATGTTACCCTTACTTTCAACAAAACTCCTAAGGTAAAATTGCTAATGCCATTGAACTCACCAGGATATTTTACAATGATTTCAACAGTATCAGGATTTCATCTTCTAACGTCAGTAGGATTTTTATCTAAATAAAATCTGGGACTTCTCCTTCACAGCAATTCACAGTATTTTATCACATACCACTGAATTACTGAAAAAATAACTTGTTCCACTACTACATTTAAAGTGAATCTTATTCAGAAGAAAATATAGGTTCTTAACAAAAAATAAATAGGTATTAGACAATAAGTTTAATACATGTGTATGAAAGGCAATTTTAAAAATTAATTTTCCTGTAACATCTGGTATTCATGATCTCAAAGATCATCACTGCAGAAAGGAATAGAGATACGTTAACAAAAAGAGGAAATAGCATAACATTTCTTTTGAAAGGTAACACAGTTTTTGAAATGCAATCACACAGTTGAACCAGTACAATAATCTTAGATCTGTAATCTACTTAAGTATTTATTGATTGACACCCGTGACAAAATAACTGTTGCCCTAATAGGATTCACATCTAGCATTTAAGTTTCACAAATAGTTCACATGGTACGCGTACATATAAATCAATTAATATTGACTGATTGATCAATATATGCACAATATGAAAAACAGTTTTGGCGGCTTTATGTTCTCCGCAGAGCAGCTTTACCTACTGATGATTAATTTTAATTTACTTTAAAGGATTCCATTGCACTGAAACTTTAATTAAAAACGAAATGAGAAAGTCTATAAAGTCTGCATAGCATCAATTACCTAGACTTGATATCCTGCACTTCGCCTACCCTCTGTACATATGGTTTCTGTTAAAATAATTGGAAAGCACTTCTGAACAATGTCACCCACACATCCATTCTAAGAGCGAGAGGATATATTACCATTAAATGTCACTAATATTAATAAAGAAACAATTAATTCTTCATTACCTATTTCTAAAATACACCATCAAGCTCCTTCAGTTCAAACACAAATAAAACATTACACATGCCTGTCAGTGAAATGGGTAATCATCATCATTGTTGTAATTTATACTGCTTTCTGTTATAAGTCTAATGCCTCATCTATTTATAAAGCTTTTTGGCTGACATTATAAACAGCCTCTTTGAAATATTAAAAAAAATATCTAGCTGTTATAAAGCAAATTCCCATACCCCTTGTCAACTATTTCCTTACAAAATGTTGCTTCTAATTTGCATTAAAGTTTCTTTTGGTTCACAGACAAAATTTGCATTTATAAATGTTACTGTTTCAGTTAAACACACTAAATAATACTTCCTGTTGACTTACGCATGCATAAAAACATGTATTCAGCAGACTAATTTGAATCCCAAAGAAAATTACTGTGAAGAACATGCAGACAGAAAATCGTTCAGATGCTGCTGGTGAGTTTACACGAGGAATAAGTTGGCTCAGCAGCTGTAAAGTGTCTGATTTAAAGATCAGAGTTGGTGACAAAACTCCAACTCACTACCAACACTGGTTTGGATGAGGTACAAGAGCAGTTCAGCGTTTTAATTATTGAAAAAGCCTGGAATTGTCACAGTCCCCGTCCACTCCAAGCAGTCTCAGGTTACAAGCCTCTGAGGTGTCTCTGGCACGCTGCCTGGGCTATTTATCGCTATTTGTAAATTAGACACTTGTGTAAGAATGTCAATTTTAAATATCTTTGTTTAAATGAGACTGATAAGAGATGACCAGATATACATTTTATGAGACTGCTAAATAATTACATTACACAAAGACAGCTTGTGAATGTTACCGGACAGTTGATAAAGTCACAGCATAGTCGCAAGGAAGCTTGTGAATTCACCATTAAAAAGTAAAGCTATCAGAAACAATAAAAAGTATATGCTCCAAACCTTTAAAAACAAGAACACCAAGAAAGTCAGCTACAGTCCATACTGAGAACAATCTCTGAGCTCTCTACATACGAGAGTAATGGAGTCTAAGGTGCCTCTATCAATCCTGCTAATACAGCTCCAGCAATTATTTTCTGTATTCTACATCAGTAAGTTAAAATATGTTTCCAAGACCTAACGCAGCAGTCATTAAAGTTTCCCCTGCCTCAATCAGCATAGCTAATGATGCCATATAATAACAGAATGCAATCTCTAATGAAAAGACTAACAAAGTCTCGCCGCAACAATGCTGCTCGTGATTTAGTATTCTGAACTTGTCCATCCTCCATATTTTATTCTGTGGATATTATCACCACTCAGAAAATTACATTTCAATGAACTTGTCAGGAAATAAGTAATAAATTAATCAGGCAGCATAAACCAATTACAGTCATTTTCTGTGTGTTTTCTTTTAGGGCCGGGGCATGAATCTAGTACTTGCTGCATGGTTTATTCCTGCAGGCGGTTTGAAAGCGCTGCAGGTAGAAGCGGTAACACTGCATGGAGGAGGAGGAAAAACCATCTCTGCTCCACTGAATCCTTCACAAGTGCTATCTTTCATGCTTCCAGGGTCCCACCACAACGATTAGGAGGCCAGGGCCCTTAATTTCTGTATGTAGTTTCCAGATGACACAGTGAGGAAGGTACATACACTCTGCGCCAATCACACGCTCCTCAGCAAACATGCCCCTCCATGGGGAGCTGGGGTCGGCCTCTGCTCACAGGTTAGCTAGTGATAGGGCTAGAGGGAATGGCCTCAAGTTGCGCCAGGGAAGATTTAGGTTGGAAACGAGGAGACATTTCTTCTCAGAAAGAGTGGTCAGGCATTGGAACGGGTCACCCAGGGAGGTGGCGGAGTCACCGTCCCTGGGGGCGTTCAAGGAGAGGTCAGATGTGGTGCTTAGGGACATGGTTTAGCGGGTGACATTGGTAGTAGGGTGATGGTTAGACCAGATATCTTGGAGGTTTTTTCCAACCTTAATGATTCTCTGATTCTGATGAATTAACACACATTTTCCCTATAAGAACTTTCTGCCTTTGACCAAAATGTCTGGATCTCTCCCAGAGGGGAGGAAGAAGTATTTCTTTACTGCTACAATCACAGCACCAATACAACCCATTACCGCGAGATGACAGGGCTCTCCTTCCTCTCTGTCCAACAAGTGCTGGTACATTCCTCTACATCACAACTGCAAAGTACAAACCTGAAAAATCATCACTCACATATACCTGATGAAAACCTCTAATACTGATGATGTTTCTACTAAATGCATGCAATGAGCAGCAGCACCATCTGAGTTACCAGTCGAGAGCTTCCACATGAACAGGGACAGAGCAGTTCAAACTGGATGCCTCCTGCTCCAGGCTGTGTGAAAAGCCAGGAAGAGCAGCTCACTGGTTTAGCACCTCTGGCTTCAAGCATTGTGCTTGTCTTCACAAGTAAGTGAGCCAGAAAGACTTTTTTTTTTTTTTTTTTTTTTTAACAAATAAAGTTCAGATTCTGAAGCGCAAGGCACTCTGTCACAGCACAGAGCTTCATAGCAAATTATTCAGACGCAAAACCTCAAACCATATAGGCTTCTGCTCCTATACACAAAAGTGAGCCGGGGTAATGCACGAAACAGTACAGAAACTCCGTCCTTAGCAACAAAAGCAGAAAGGAAATAAAGTCTGCCTGCTTAGTTGCCTTCAAAAGCAGACGATTCTTGCATTTCAAGATAATAACTTTTCTACGCACTGCTTTTCTCGATACATAACAAAAATGCAAACACACGCTCTTTATATACATGCAATATATCAATGAACTCTTAAGCTCAGCCCTGCAAGGGTAATTATGCCAGTATCACACACCTGCCAGACTACAGACCCTCCTGCAGCACCAGAATCCTTTTCATTAATTTTGTCTGTGTCCTGTCTTGGCTGGGAAGTAATCCAAGTAGGTTAAGCTCCAGGAGCTCATTTTCATTGCCACATTTTGAAGGCTGAATATTGTTTAACCTTTACCCCGCAGTCTGCATATAATTCCTAGAGGGCAGGTTCAAGCCTCATATAGTCTAATTAAAAGTGGGATTTATTAAGACTAGAATAAAATAAAGTAAAATAAAATAAAATTTGTCATAATACATATAGCCCTGTATTTGGCATGAGGTAGGCCAGAAGTGCAGTAAAAAATTAAGTTACGGCATTTAAAAAAAAATTATCTACCAAGCACTTTTGTCACTGAGTGGGCTGTCAAAGCAATATCCCACCTTCGCGACTTTTACCATAGTTCTCTTCTCTTGATTTATCCTCATGCCAGACAGCTCCTACCAAGAAGTCATGTGGTCTCATACTCTTCTCCTATATTCATCTAAAACTGTATTTAATCTACTCAGTGGCTTCAGATGCTATTTTCTTGCTTCCCCTTTTAATCATCCTACATACTACTTTGAAGGTAGAATCAAAGCAGCTGCTCATCCTTGATCAGTGGAACAAAAATGTATCAGAGGTTGATTGATTCAGACAGTGTAATGTCTCCTTCATATCCAAGAGCAAGGAAATAAGGTCTAAAGAGCTATAAGCTATGGAATATCTGTAAAGCAACCAGAGGGAAGACATGCCTCCAGGACAAGTTTAGTTGAGCCAGCTCAAGTACTCATAGCAATGTAAGTGGAGCTCAAAGGGCCTCTGTTTGCCTGCAGGCACGTGATCCTATGCTTGAGTCTATGCCACTACGCTTTCACAGCATCTCAGGTTAAAATACACAAGCTAAAGTTCATACTTCATACACTTGTGTGGAAACCACACCTCTGTCTGCAGTATAGGTATATTTTTAGACAACACATCTGACATTTGCACTGCACTGCCAAAAAAAAAAAAAAAAAAAAACACAACACACACAACAAAAACACCAGGTAAAGAAATGGAACAATTGGTCCTATTATGTTGATAAAAGTGAAAATGGATCAACAGCATCCACACACTCATCACAGCAAAAGGGAGAACTCTAAAGAACAAAGACATAGGGAGCTGACTTCACCAGCTGAACCCAATACTCCATGGGGACAGTGATCAGCATCACAGTTTTCAGCTTTTGCTCCTACTCAGTAGGCTTTTGCCAGTAACACATCCTAACAGCAGCATTCTGAGACCCCATGCAACTTTAACCCACTTCACCACGATCACAACCAGGAAAGCTTTGGCAAGCAAGCAGGTCTATTGCAGAGGCATAGTTACAAATTTAGCTAACAAATCAGTACACCTTGTAGCACAAATTCACTTGGTAACCCAAGTTTCTATATATTTTTATATACTTCATAAACAGCTAGCTGGTTGTTGTGCCCCATCATTTCAGTTACCATTAGCAGATATTTAAGTTCTTTCATATTTGTTCTCCTAAGACAATGCTTCCAGCGCCTCAAGTTTGCTTAGCTCACTGGCTTTCAGTGTACAAGCTTCCTGGTGTCAAATGCCTAACCTTACCTTCCAAAGGAGAATATGGTTCCAGTAACACTCACTTCAGTGTTTTTCTATGCTGGGAAACAAAATGAAACAAACAAAAACAAACAAATGCGCCATTTTCCCCAGTTGCCCTTAATTTGACTTTACTGTGGTCTACATTAAGAGAAACAGCAGTGAAACTGTCTTTGAAACTTTATTCACCATAGCCAGAAAAAAAAGTAAAAAAAAAAAAAAAAAAAAAAGAAAAAAAGACTGGTGAAATGCCTTTAAAACATGCTTTAATCTAGCTGGAATGTCATAAATTGCTTCCAGATGTGCTCCATACAAAAGTCAATCATAGCTATTTATACTGACACTCTGCAGTCCAAACAATCTGAATCCAAATGCCATGTCTCTGCTACAATAAAGCTATAAATGTCAGTTTTGTTGAATTTGGAGAGGTGTTGAAGAGTTCATGCTAGTTTGCTTTCTGGGCTATTTGTTAGCCAGCAATTATTTAAGAAAGAAAAAAGAAGAAACTTTTAAAATAGGTCCTTTCCTTGCCGAGCTATTCTTAAAGCACACCTGACACCTTCCAATCATGACCTTGAAAGTGCCACAGGTTACAAGTTGAAATTCATTTCATAAGTTAGAAAAATGTAGTGCTTAGGCTATGAGCCAAGAATAACTGAAGGGCTTGGCAAGGCTCCCATGCCCTCCCTTAGACTGAACACACACGTAGTACACCTGGGACTAAATGAACTGAAGTACAGTAAAATGACACACTGACTGCAATAATACCTCTATTCAATAATCTTCCAAGGCACTGTGAAAAAAATATTCTCACTACAGGAAGAAAAATAAAAAGAAATTTGGAAACTGTATCTTAATCAATTGTTTGGCGTGCAACACATGGCCATCAGAATCAAAGCGTTCTTCACTTGGGAACACTGAATAACTAGCATTTAGATGAAGAGATGACCTAGGTAGCTATCTGACACTATTTCAAGAAAATGTATAATTTTTGTGAAGTCTCCACAGAATTTTCTGGTTGATTTTTATAGGCTTCATTAAGATTTTTTTTTTATTATTTTTTTTTTACCCTGCAAAAGTGCACCTGCAGTTCAATTTTTGTATAAATGTTCATAGTTATAATTCAGGCTTTTTGTCAGTAGAAGACAAGGGAATTCTCTTATCGCTGCTCACAGTTTTGGGAATTAAAATGTTTCAGAAAATCATAATATGTAATGAATGTTTTCTCCCACTTTCCTGGCTTTTTATTTCCCTTGATGTTTCCTTCCTACTCCAAAGACTTCCCCTGCCTTCCCTCAGTTCTTTGCCTTTTCCAAAGTTCAGAAAAGCATCCTACAAACATTCCTTCCTCTCAGGCTAAGCCATAACACTGAATGTCATCTGTCACCATACAATTGGGAAAAAATGGCCATAAAATGTACATTTTCAAGTTCTTTTCTGTATTTTCAGGGAAAGGATACAAACTGCACAGAACATGGTAGTTTAAAATTCATATTGTATATACAAGCAGAAGAAATGACAGACTTTGCAAACAAGATTTGTACTCACTTCAACTTACTGGAAACTTATTTTTTCATAAATCTCTGCAGTCAGAGATTACATGAAGCAGCAAACATAATGGCTGTATTTAAGAACGGGGGAGGAACCTATCCAGTGAACTACCAAGCCACCAGTCTGGCCCAAATATTATGCAAGGTTTTATAACCTATTTTGAAGGAATGTAATTTCTGTGTAATTGCAGGGGGTTGGAGGAGAGATAAGCAACACAGAAGCAGAGAAGCTATTCAAGTTAAAAGACAATTTTGGCACAAGAACAAATGATTAAGAATTGGCTATGAATACATTTGGACTGGAATTTACAGGCACATTTCTAACCCTCAGAAGGGTGAGGGCTACAGCAGCTGTCCTATGGGACTAGGAGGGAGGAAAATAATTTCACAGTGGGGGCTGAGAAATTTATGTGATTTCAGTGTCCTGAAACAGTAGGGGTGCAAGTTGGTGATGCACAAACTGCTTTCCTATCTATGTTCATACGTCCCTATTTCAAGCTCCTGTCAACCAGCAAGATTTTTTCACTACTAATGTATCTCTTCGACCCAGGTGATGACAGTAAGCTTCATAAACCTTCTTCCCCCATGAATCTGACTACACCTCAATCCACGTTATCTCACATCCTCAGACTACCAGAACACACACACGGTCCCTAACACATCCGACCTAGCGGCGAAGACCTGCTAGGCTGCCTACATTTAATGTTTTAAGATGTGTGTGTACAAGTTAATTACTTTAGGTAAATAACTGCTCTATGCTCTGTACATAAGCCTTGCTATCTTCTCTCCACCAAAGTTTTCTCTGGCATTGTGTTCTCCCCTCATCTGTGCATTGAGCTTAGCACTTAGCTCACAAACTTCCCAAGTCCAGGACTTACAGTCTTCTGAGGAGGCAACAGCCATGCTGTGGGACACAGCAAAACCCAAATAATTTTGGCAACAACAATAACCAACACTAACCACTATCACTGGCCTCAAATGCTATGAATCTGTTCTGCATTTGCAGCTGGGCTGTGATTCTTCTGAAGCACCAAAGGCGCTGCCAGCAGCCTACATATTAGATTATTAATTCAACCCGTCCTCCTCATCCAACAAAAAGTACCGTATCTCCAGATCTGCATAGCTTCTGCATTTGTGATGGCTGACCCCCAAAAAGAGATAGAAGGAGAACAAAAGTCAGTAAAGTTACCAAAATATACAAGTCCCTTACAGCTACTGTTTCAAGCAAACAGGTTTGGAGCCAATATAATATTTTTACCAGTACCATACAATGTTTTATTTGCTTTAGATTTGTCATCATTTATTGGAAACAATAATCCTTAAAAAAAAAAAAAAAAAATCCTATATGTTTAAAATTATTTACTACAGCTTTAAAAGTAACAAATGAAGCACTTGAGTCTCAGATGTGTAACCAGTAGGGAGTTGGCTCGATGCATCAGTTTTTACACCTCTTGCAGTTAAATCAGAGATCCAAATGCAAAATCTAGCACTCAGTGGTGAACTTATAACACTCCCTGGAGGAGTGTGTCCATAAACCATTCAGTGGATTACACTCATCCATACAATACTTTATTTTATATATCCCGTCCCCAGGAAAAAAAAAAAAAAAAAAGCTTAACTAAGGTGAAATTAAGGTTGCATAAACTATGTATCACTTTTGTCATCATATTTCTAAGTTTTTGCTTTCCTTTTTGTGACTTTATTAGAACAATTTTCCATTCTCTTTATCTCAAATGGATTTGTTTTTCCAAATTTGATTCTCAGCCAGAAAAGGACTCCAAAAACACCCAGTGACATATGTGGCATAGCCACGCATGGCTTAGGAGCATTCTCAGGCCTTTGTGAGCACGCTCAGCATAGCTGAGCATAGCTTTCAAAAACTGCTGCATTGGCTTTTCTGCACAATATCCTTAATGGTGGTATTTGGGGAGTCTCATGTTACTCCTTATGTATTAAGAGTCTTGCAGACACCGAGTCTTTCTCAGTATCTTTCTATTTACATATACACACATATATGCGTGTGCCTGTGCTCACACCCACGTACACATGCATAAACATATGGATAGATGTGTATACACACAGTTTATGGCCAAATCTGCAATGGGTAAATTTCACTGAATTCAATGGAAGCTACATCAGATAACAGAACCTAAGGACAGAGAACTTGCTTTATGGTGTAGTGACTCTTTCAAAGTTCACAGAACATAATAAATGCAAATATTTCTAAGGTCCTTCAGATTTTATTTTTTTTTTAAAAGGAAAAAGCACATGACCTCATAACAAGAACAGTGCTTTTTTTGTCCCAGTGAATACCACTCTCCAATCCAGGGAAAAAGCACTCTTGTGATACAAACCTCGTGGAAAAATCAAGACACTGTAGTGCCAATGCCAAGTTCTTCCAAGGCCAACTCGTCTCTGACTTCATTTGGATGCAATCTATCCTCCTGACTTCGGGAGCCAAACTCCAGCATTTTCCAACCAAGGACATTCCACATCATTCACAGCTAGGTGGAGGCACTCACCTAAGAGAACCTGCATCAGCAAAGCCTCCCTGCTAATCATACCAGATAGTCCTGGGATGAGAAGCCGTAAGCCTCATTTTTGAGCTATATGTAGCTCAGGAACCACAAGCCACCTGCCTTACCTTGAGTGCACTGCAATTCATGCTAAAAGCTGCCAAATAAAAGATAATGCTTACATCCAAGACGAGAGCTGGGCAAGATCCTGAACATTAAAGAACTAGTGGAAATACACTCTGTGTTAGGAAAAGCAGGATCTCAAACTAAACAAGAGATCCAAAATTTCTGCATCTGGCACTGTCTATTAGTCATTGCATACCCCTCTTTTGCTACCAGACTCTATCAGTGCCTAAGCAAAACAGCAGGGTTTAATCTCCCTCTTCCCTTTGCTGGTTTTCTTTTCAAAGAGGAAATTTATTTTAAAATAAAAGGCTGTTTACTCAAAAGGAAAATTATGATAAGCCAGGGGAGGAAAAAATATAAAATTCACAATTGATTTAAACTTCATAGTCATCTGCAGTATGTTTTCCAACCACAGAGGACATTTATCTATCCAACCTAGCATTTGTTGTTCTTCTCTACCTTTTTTGTTTTCCAAAGAGAAACTTTCAATGACTGCATAGAAAGCTTTGCCTTCAGAAAAGTGGCATTAAATGCCAAAAGCGTGAGAAAATGTGAAAAATTGAAGTCTGTAGAAATTTTCTATTTATCATATATCAGTAATTACCAGCTTTACAATGGGGCCAAACTCTTTCCCTTCCCACCCTGCCCCCAAAGCCCCAGCTAGGCAAGCCAAAAAGGCTCTTTTCTCATGGAGAGGATGATGATGATGCTTCCTGTGACAGACAGCTGAACTGACCATGCAGCACATGGCTCTCACTATGAGCTTACTTCTACACCTCCTGGTTATTCAAATTTTGGAGTAAGCGGCTCCTGAACAGTAGTGTTTGATTAGACAGGTACCACTGACAGACTGCAATTTATCAATCTTTTGTAATATACCAGTTATCCAGATTTCTACATTTATAATCATTTCTCAATTATGCCTGCATCAGTTTATTAAGTTCCAGAAAAAAAGCTTCCACCAATTCTCTATTGGTTTGATATGACAGTACTATTTAGGAAACTACTGTTCTTATAATGCGTTTTAATTCCTAAATATTTTTTTTGTAGTTGACATCTGAAGTGATACAACTGAAAACCTATTTCTTTCCATAATACCACTCCACTCCCCCGAAACAACAAAACCAAAACAAGTCTTACTCATTGTAAAATAGATGTTCGGTCTGTGGGGATTAAGTTCATGGCAACATAGTAATAAAAAATAAATAAATAAGCAAGCAAACAAACAAATCACATTCCACTGTGTGTTCATGAAACTTGGATCAATGCCGAGACTGCTTCTCATACTATTATTATCTGAGCACACAGTTTTACCTTGCTTGCAGCCGAAAGGATACATACTTAAAATATGCTGGCTTTACCATTGAGAATTTCTAGCTACAGGAAATCTCCAGCCATCATAAATCAGTTTCATGCTCCATAGGCACTACTGGAATGGAAACAGCAGCAATGGCAGCTCATCTGCAGCTTTCTCCTTCTCCTCAAACTACAACAAACTGGAAGCAGAACGGGTCATGCTAACAGTAATACCAGTGACATATCGATCCATTGTATGACCCCATGCTAAGGAAAAACGTGCACTGAGATTATGCAAAAGTGGCTATCAACTCAATTAGTCAGTTGAAGTAATTATGCCCTCAAGTGTTAGGAAACTGAAAGGCCATTTTGGCTATAAAATATACAAGGAACCTTAATGTTATGATCAGTAAGACAACAGCACACACATTACTCATGGCACAATTTATCTAGTCCTTGAATGCAGCTCTCAGAGCTCCTGATGTAAGATTTTCATTAGGTGTTATGTGGCCAAATGTGAAAGCCAAGCCAGAGAACCAAACACGCTCAAACACACAGCCAAATTAAGAACTTGACACGGACTATAAAATACGACAGTGGGCCTCTCGTACGAGTCACAAAATAGTAAGTTTTGAAGCACACTAGCCAATAAAGAATAACCACCCCCTCCTCAAAAAAAAATAAGAGGAATTTGGTGAGCAATAATAGGTAATGGTTTGTTCATCTATTTATCAGCCCAGCTCCAGAGACTAATCTCCTCCAATTACATAGTTCTCTCTCGTCATGCCATACTTCAGTGACCACATCTCTATGTCAATGTTTTTTAATTCTTCTATCTCCCCTGTTCTTCTGCTTTAAAATGCTGTCCTAACTCTTTGCTTATATCGCTCTGCTGAATTTCCATTATCTTGAAAAACTATCCACTGCTATTCATGTTTTCTGTGTATTTTGTGTTGTGTTTTTTTTTTGTTGTTTTTTTTTAAATCAGCTAATAAAATTGCATCAGAATGCTTCTTAGTGCAGCCTAAGCAAATACTGCAGTCTAAGTACAAGGAGATAGAGTACAACATGCAAGAGAACTCAGAGACTGAAATGAGAATACAATTTCCCATGAGAGAGTTCTATGTTCAAGCCATTTAACTTTAAAAACTAGTTCAATATTTGAACAAGACACTATTTTATCCCCATTCAAAGTTTAAACACAGATCACTTCGAAATCAATCATAAATTCAAACCTCTTTAGAAACTGTTTCAATATTTAAATGCTTTTTTTCTTTAAGGTAACAGCAGCTGAAGGCTGCAGAAGCAGAACTGACTTTAAGATCTTTAAGAGCAATGCTATTTTCTTGCCAATACATACAAAAGGCAGTTCTAGGAAAAAGAAAAAAACACAAAGGCAAGGCTGTGCTTTGCTTCTGAGCTTAAGAACAAAGTTTGGACAAAGAACACATAGCCTAGTCTTCAGCCCAAACTAAAGTAAACGAATCTGGTACGGGTGCTTTTCAGAGACCATAACTCCACATTATTCTATTGCTTTTGTCCTCACCTGGGTGCAAGGGAAAAACCAGATGGCCAGTGGGATCTACACAGACAAAGAACAATCCTCCTGTAGGGATACAGGATTCACAACAAGAGTAACAGATCTGTAATTCAGAGCCCATTTGCTAACCACCCTGAATTCAGTCCTCTTCCTCACCCACTGTTGCTGTAGCTCCTCACAAGCACTCACACACTGCCTAGCATTGCAGAAACTCATGACACTAGCTCTGTCACGCACAAAAAATAATTTCTCTTGGAAGGAGCAACATTTCACACCTGCATTTCATTTTCATATAAAGATCTCAAAGTTGAGTGCGTGATCTTTCAGTTTGTTTTCAATCCAAAGTTGTCCTTAAAAGTCATTTTCAATATGGGCAGCTTACCACAGTGAGTCAGTGACAGAGAGGTACACCTCAACTGCACCAGCATCCTGTTCTTTGGCATACACCACTCTAATCCAAACAATTTCAAACACAATTTGATTCTAAAAAAAATCTTTTGTACTTCTGAACTCTGTAAAATATTCAAAAGTAGAGAAGGCATTGACAAAAGACATTGACAAAGGCCCGACATAAAACTAAGTGCAAGTGTTATAGTGCAAAACTGTGCGTACCCAGTAGAAAAGACAAACCAACTCAAGATTAATAACCTCAGGGCTGCCCTATTCTGGTTTCTGGTCAACTTCTGTCTGTTAAAAGGTGCCTTAACATGGATTAAGTGTCTGTATTATCAGGAGGTGACAGCAAAACTGCAAGAATTAGGCTTTGTCTTTGCAATAACAATGCATTTATCTACCTACGGCTTTGCACAAACCCAGGACATATTTGGCTGTATGTGGCAGGCTTTACACACAACACAATAAACCCATCTCCATGGGCAGAAGTTGTGCTGTTCACCCAGCTGATACACTAAGCAGCTCACATCTGAGACCACCACCTCCTCAGGAAAGGGCAGCTGCCATTCATAACCCTCTTCCCTTAATCAAACAAGGAGGGGACCGTATTTGCAGAATGCCGCTAGCATCATGCAATAAAGGAACTCTATTTCCTCCCCTTCCCTTTTTACATACCCCCGAACAAAATATTCGGTTGTAATTGACACAGTATTAACATGTCTTCTAATATTTCACATATAACATGTCATTGAAAGCTCAGTATTGAGCAGGAAGGTATTTGATGAATCAAGTAGATGAAGCCAAGATGTAGTTATTAGATGCATTACATCTTTAGCACATCATCTGTAAAAACGTCCAGAGTAAACTAATGCTCCAGGGGAAACCTGACCTTTAAGAGGCTCCGTAATACTACATCTAAATTAATGTCAGTGACAGGCACTTCAATCTGAAATAGCAGGGTTCTTTCGTTCCATCTACACTACCTATTCATCCGTTTATTTGTGTGTAAATGTGCATGTGCATAAATGAATTTGTGTCACTCTGGCACTAGGGGAGCTAGTGGGAAACAAAAGGAGCTCCTAGGTTTTTGGATTACTATTCCACACCACTGTTATGCACGTTATTTTGGACTATTCATTCACAATCTTTCAAGAGTAAGGAAAAAAAAAATCAGGATTTTTCTTTTTTTTTATAGTAACTAAATATACTTCTCCAAAGTATCAACTTTACACTGCAAAATAAACATGCTTGAACTAGAGCAGGATGAAACTCTTACAGCCATCAATATAGCAAGCTACGCTGAATTTGTTTTAAAGAGCTGGGCTGGGCTCTGACATAACTGGTGGCCAAGATAAAAATCGTAAGTGAGAGCAGTTCTGCCATTTCAAAACAAAACATTACAAATAAATTTGCAATGCAGTAGAAGACATTTCTGCCTTGGGGAAAAAGAAACAAATAAACAATCCACTGCAAAAGTCTGATAATGGAATAAAGTTATGGCAGTTATTTGGTTATTGGCACTATGGTGGCCAAACCTTCACTTACTTCTCTTATTTTCCATTTTCTTTCAGAGGTTGTACAATCAATTGTGTGAGCAACTGCAGAGCATCTGCTCTGTTATCCTTCCAGGCTCCTTAGGGTGCTCCTCCTCCCTTGCCCATAACCCAGGCATGGCCAAGCCTAGGAAAACCTGCACTCCTTCTGCAGGGGGAATGCTATGCACCTCTGTGCCAAACAACCATGCACTTCTATTACTAAGAGATATGTCTTCATGCAATAGAAACTGAACCTTGTACCTTGATGGAAAGGATTTATGCCTTCCTCTGAAATGAGGACAGCCAAACTAGCCAAATCCTAGCGAATTAAAATTGCTAAGTCCTTTCACATTTTGTTGATCAATAACCTTCTTATTAGAAACGTTTTTTTCTTTTTTCAAACCCCAGGTGAGCCTTAAAGTATGTTTTAATTGGTGTCTATTCGATGATGTCTACCTTGCATTTTAGTTTGTTTTTTTTTATGCATAGCTTTATTTTCTTACAAAGACACAACTGATCAGGAATTATCATAATCCCATATTGAGATGCAGCCCTAGAAACAGAGTGCATAAAACATTAATGTCACTAACACAGACATGACAAGTTTCAACTCTCAGCTAAACAATGCACCTCCTTCATACTAATGTCATCCTTCAGCCCATGGGCTATACAAACATTGTCAAACCTGGTTTCAATATAGAGAGCACATTAATGTTCCCACTAACGCATTTCCCACTAACCACCCTATTAGACTGCTTAGTTCCAGTTCTATGACATATCCCAAACCCTAGCAGATAGTTCAGATTCATAAGCTCAGAAGATACAGACATTGTCAGCTTCCTACCTAAGTATTCAAATAAAAAACAAAACAAAACAAACAAACAAAAACATTATGTGTATATGTGTACACTCAATAGCCCCACTAGTACAAAAACTCCCATGAGACTCCTAAGAAAATACGCTTGTACTAAAAAACAGCCCTTCTCTTTTTGTTTTAAGTGATGGTCTTTAATTTATTACTTCACACAGCCTAAGTTAATGGGAATTAAAAATAAGAGATGCTATTCAGAGGGGATAATCCTTTCCACGACCTCGGAGAGTATACCTAAGACCAACGGATCCAGGGATGACTCTTAATGTTTCCCAAAAGCATAAATGAGCGGCTACTAAGTTTAATGTACAAGACGTAGAAATTCCCTGACTTTGTCCACTAAGGACCCTCCATAATAAGGTGAGATCCTACTCCAGACACATGAACTTTGCCTTTTGCCTGGTACTTGGCAACAGTTCAGCTGTATCAGTATCTAGGATAAATGGATGCAGCTGCACATGCTAAAACACGGCACCGCAAGTTAATCTCATGTGAGCCTCTTTAGCGAGTCTATGGTCCCACAAAGTACAGCACACATACTGTACAAGCAATGTGCTACAGGCATTACTGCGCTCCCCCTTGTCTGCCTGGATTATAGGGTGGTTTACTATGGGTTGGGGACCTTTATACTAGGAGCTCACACTTTCAATTTTCAAGTTCAGCAGCTGGAAAGGCAAATATCCTCAGACAAAGTTCATTAGCCTGGAGATTCATGGCCAAGCTTCTGCAATATTGCAGGAAGATGCAATTTTACATTTGGGTTATGATATTTTGAAGTACTTGATGTAGCTGGAAGCCAACAAATCTCAACTAACCTTACCACTGTGCTTGATGGTGTGTTGTACAAAATATAGATGTTTTGAAATAAAATGATTTTGAAACAATTTAAGTTTAACACAGTGAAATTAAACACACAGAGCCAGACACACTAACTTCCACATTATTGAGTAACGCTTAATACCTTAGAGAAGTGAGAAACAGGAAAGAGATTTAGGGATTTAGAGGTCAGCAGGGAATTACTATCAAGCCATCTGATTTCTTAGAAGAAAAAAAAATAAGAGTTGAAAGCAAAATTGAATTAATCCCAGAAATATGTAATGAATGCCCCCTACTAATCAGACTATGGGGAGCACTCAACATAGATAAAGTTCCAATCAACCTTTAAAAGAAACAATGCCCTCTCTGAAGTCTTTTGACTCTTCCAAGTTCACTAAATTTGACCCAGAATACATACATCTGGAGAGTCACTGATCTCATAGGGTAGATCCTCAGAATGTGTAATCAGAGCAACTCTACTGACTTGAGAAAGTCTGCTCACATTCACCTCTTGCCAGCTGAGCCTCTGGCTCCAGATTTCTGTGTGCAGTCATGAAATCCCAATTACAGTATATTTTAAGACAGCTAGAAGAGTAGCCCAGGCTAAAGAAACTGTTGTCGTTGTTAAGTAAAAAATAATAATAATAATAATAATAATAATTGGGATCTTAATTATAACTAATAGCTGAAAATATCCTATATATTCTGATTAGCACTTGAGACTTATCCCATAAATTTAGGTTCAAAGTAATTTTGCTTTGGGCTACAAAGCTCACTTTTAACTTCAGCCAGCTTCTACTATCAACTTTCCAGAATAAAGTTTAATAAGGTTTACTCATAAGACTTAAGTTGTTAATGTATACTGCACACTTTCATGTACAGCATGCCTACTGAAATGCAAGTCTTCAAAGGCAACGATCTGAATATCGTGTTATATCAGTCAGAAGAAGGTCTGCCCAAACATCCCAATCAGAGCTATTTCAACCATTCAGCAGTCCAATTACTTATACTGCATTAGACCTTCCAACTCTATGAATGTAAACTGTTTACACTCAGGCAGCCAGGATTGTACTGATAGGGCTGTACATCGTGAACAATTTTGTCAAAATACAGTGTTTCAAATATAATTGCCAGAAGAGATGTAACATGTAGGCTTGCAGCCTCAAGTGCAATTGTCTGGCACATATAATGCATGCAGCTTACACTAGAATGTGTAATTCCATTTAAACGCAATGTAAGAAAATAATTTGGACTGAGTATTATCCCCCTCATACACAGGACTCTCTAAAATTGGAAGTAATCTGGAATAAATTAACACAGACTAAATTCACTTGTTTCATTTAGCATACAAATGATTTCTGAAGATGCTACTATTAGCTAGTCTTTATAACTTAATTTGGAAGATGACAACAGCTACTTTTTCTTTCACTCCCAGATCAGATAAAAGAGTTACGCCCTGCAAGGAGGGGTGGTTATAAAAGGCCTTCCAAATACGCCTGGAAAATATTCTATCAGATCCTCAGAAACAATATTGCAAGATCCTTACTGTGGCTCTGCTATTTCTGGAGAGTTTGGGGAAGACAACACCAGCCTGCAGAACAGGGACAAGCAAGTGTCCTGCCTCCAAATTCCTCCATCTCAACAACACAAGCAACATTTCAGTTGCTTTCTGCCTTCCAGCTGTATCAGTGAAGAATGAGTTCAACCTTGCCATCAAGCACTATCTGAAATTTTGGTTCAATTCAACTTGCATCATCCCCTCCTGTTCCTCTGAGAATTTCAGCAGCATCCTGTGATAAAAATTTGAGAAGAACTATAGGCACAAAGCCTAACAACAGAACAACACAGCTTGACTCTGACGGATCACACCAAGTTCTCACACAATCACCTCTGAAGTTCTGGTTCTACCGCAAACTGCCTGCACAGCAAACTGGAGAGGCCTCACATCAGTATGAACTTTGATGGAAAGCAGCAGCCAAGTGCTGGACGCACTACTTTTGTTTGACAAAGTCAGAAAGTCAGCCTTACACTATCATCTTTTTCTCCTGTGTATCTTCACACCTTTCTGGGTGGGATACAGATATGATAAGTTGGTTAGAAAGGGAAGTCTTGCTTAAAACATGCTGTCCCACCCAACAATGATCTGATTATTTCTGGATTCTCTAGAAACTAGAATATTTAAATATATGCAAATATGAGGAATCATAAGCCCTGCTACCAAGTTGGGCCCCACTAATAACTATTGCCTTATTTCTCATTACTATACTGGAGGCCATTCCCTTGAAAAGCAATTTATTAAGCTCAGTATAATAGCCACTTCTAAAGACACTTACTGTGACCATCCTTTTTCCCTGCATTCGGCCATTTAAGTCCAGCAGAGGGGTTTCCCTCCCACACTTAGTACACACACACACTGTCCTAAGAAGCATCACACAATCCCCTTCTGCCACACCGCTTGGGGACTCGGAGGATCTACAGGGAGGAGCAATCTCTATTACCTAATTTATAGTGCAATTGATTACATTTGGGTGGCTGGCAGAAGGCTAGCTTTCAATTTACATCACAATTTTGCTTGACGCGTTTTCTTTCCTGCCAAAACGCCACTCCTGAGGTGCCACCAGCGATGCCTGTTGAGTCACAGAGACCACCGTGCTCAGGGCAGGCGGCAAACAGAGCGCTCCCCGTGCTGTGCAGACATGCCTGTTGGCATAGATCATGGACTCGGAGAGGCAAAAGTAACTGTAGGCTGCTGAGCCACTTCCCTGTGAATCATTTTTATTTCTGCAGCTTGACTCCTAAGTTTCCTTTCCCTTTCCTCTCAAATTGATGCCGTAATATGGTCACACTGCAGAAATCTGTATCGTGGTAGGTACAATATCCCACAGAGCCGTATCGCCCTCTGATATTTAGGAGATTGCTCCTGATTCATCAAGGCTTCCTTGATGACTTACAATGGCTTGGTCAGGTCACAGGGTGCAGGCTGCAATTTCCTTTGCCTTTTTATTTGTATTAATCAGGAGTTGGGGACTGTATATCTTCCTGTTTCCTCACAGGCTTCAGGCATCACTGCATTATAGCGGCACCTGGTGGGATGGGTCAGGGCTGAAAAAGAGCAAGGAGCAAACAAGACCGCCCGAGCTGTGTGGGTCTTCCTTTCAGGGAAAGCCAACACGTTCTGAACAAAACAAAGTGAGCATCATTTTGTTCCTACATGCATTTATAATATCTGTTGATGTGAAAAGTTCAAAATTAGTACCACTGGACCCCACCCTAGTATTCACTGAAGACATGCAAAATGCTGTAAGGAGAACAGAGAACATCAAGCCACATCTTGGAAACAGACGGCAACCTGAGTGACCTAGGAGATACACCACAAAACACCACAAAGGAAAAAAAAATATATCTGATAAATAACATCTCAAAGGCCTCTCAACCTTTGATTCATTAGCTATCATTAAAAATTTATAAAAGTGTATTAGAAACAAAGCTCTGTTCAACCAGCCATGTGTATTCTAGCAAGAGACTTACACACCAAGCCCTTTTCTTTTGATTACTGACTTCAATCTCATCATTTTTATTTTATGGGACGCAAAGCATCAAATTCAGCTTCAGAAATACAATGTTCAAAATATAGTGGCCAATAAATGTTTCATCTTTTTCACAAACTAGACCTTAAAGAGCTTCAGTTATTTATTTTTATAGCAGCAGCATACATATGTGTATGACACAGTAAAGGATAGTGATCTCTGAAGACCTCAGATTATCTTAAACTCCAGAAAATCAATATCAAATCCTGTGTTTATGGTTGTTTTCATTATTTATTTTAGAGTCTAAAACAGTGGACAGTGGAGGCTGCCAGTTTTGTAGGAAAAGAACCCAGGAAAGTTGCAGTCAGATTTATAGGTCTAATTTCACATTACAAAATAAACCATCTACTCCCAACAGATGAATTCATTGTGGTTCATCAAAAAAATAAACATTTTTGTTAAAATTCTGCATACAGCTGCTTACTCATCCAATTGCTTTAGGCCTTACACTACAGCCGATGCTGAATGTGTGCCATGAATTTAAGGGCTCCACACAGGTGGGACTGCCTTCAAGGGACACGACTATCAATTGCCACACTGAAGCCACATGGGAAGGTGTTGCTGCTATCTCCAGATGAGGAATGACATTTCAGCACACTTGCAAATTAATACCAAAAATACCAGCTCTTGACTAATTTTTTTTTAAAAAGCAAGCTCATAACAAATTAAAAGAGACATAAAAGAAAAGTTTAGAGAACATTATACACTAAAAAACTTTGGATGAAGGTAACATCAAAAGACCAAAAGTACAGATTCGTGTCTCTTACTAAAGCACACCTTTTGAATTAACAGTGCTGAGCTAAGTGAAGAAGCAAACTACTGAGTTAGGTTTACTTTAAGTATAGTTTTCAATTCCATATGAACTTAACTGAGTTGACTAAGACAAGGAAGAAATAATGCCTGAAGTTAGGAAGTGCACCAATTAAACTACAGAAATACTAGCTTAAAAAGAAAATAGGCCATTAAAATGAAAGGAACCCTCGCTAATGCTGTGTAGACTTTGACATACATTTAGGAACCACTCCCTCACTGCAGTAATAGTTCTGGCAACATTTTCAGGTATTTGCAATCAAACATTAAAAAAAAAAAATCTGACTGTAAACATCTCTCTTCCCCTGAATTCCTCATATCAATATTGAAGTGTTATAGAAAAAGTACTGCTACTAAATAAAATGACTGCATACCCTTTATATGAAATACTGTGATCTGTTCTTGTAACATAAGCAAGGTATAGATGAAGAATTGCTAGAAACATCACGGGCACAGGAAGAATCCTGCAGGGTAGAAATTGGAAACACCGATGGGAATCCTTTTAGTTTAAAGACGAGACATCTACTAGAAGGCATCTTTGAGGTTTGCAAAATAAGACAAGATACATGAGATATTCCTATTTATAACATATAATTAATTTGTAGAATTCACTGCTACCACACCACACTGACATCAAAAGCACAGCAGGATTCAGATAAGGTTTAGACAGATAACATGAAAATCAAGTGTTACATCAGAGGGGATTTAAAAAACACAAGGGATTTAAGTCCTTTTGCTACACAGCACAAACAAAAATCTATTCGACAGAATTAAGAAGATACCATAATGTGACAGACATTAAGTTTACTGTAGGGTTTTCTACACTTTTGTCTGAAGTATTCACCTCCAGCCTGTCTCAAGAGAAAGGACAGTGACTTAGATGGACCACTGGTTTGATCCGGTATGGCAACTCCTATATTCTTATGTTCCTATCAGATAATCCATGGCAACTGGAGTGACAATGGATGGGTACCCACTCTAGGAAACAAAAAATTGTATCATTCTACTTTTCAGTGCACTGAACTGAATTATGTTAGGTTAAGTGTTGTCACACTGAATAATCTCAGGGTATATCACATCTCTAAAGACACATCTCAGTATAACGTGTAGGACACTGCAGTAAAGTTTGCTACAGATCTGAACCGAGGGTGAGAAAAAAAAAGATAAACCTGAAGCCCAGTGAAACCTATGGCACCTACAATAATAGCAAAAACTATGTTAGAATATTTTAAAATGCTGTCATATGCCAGAAATAGAAATTACTCAAAAGATATAAAACACTTGCCTCTTCTCTTGCTGTCTCTCCTCGCCCTATCTAACCTCATATAATCACAAACTGTATTAAATGTCAAAGAAATTCAGGAGCATCTCTCATTAAAGCAGCTGTGAGGGTATCAAAAAGGCAAAGACCCCTTACGTTCTTAGAAAAAATAATCATTAATGGTAACTGTTAAAAATTTCTGACACTGAATTAAAGCTCATCAAGATTTTTATCCACAAGATGTGAGAAGAAGCTTAGGGTCGGTTTGCCTTACTTGGCTCTCTTAATTAGAGAAAAGGCTCAGTCTGCCTCTGTATTTGAAAAAAAAACTGCAAAGGCTGTTTTGCAAAACAAGCACGGTTACCTATGCAGGGCTTATATGTTAATTTTAAGTATGACAATATCTATGGCATAAATAAAAAAGTGAGGAAGAAGAGATGGGGGTAACAGAGCATTGAGTAAAAGACAAGTCACAGCAACAAGATAATACAAGATCTCAAAACAGAGGTAAGCATATGCATATTTCTGCAACTAACTAAAGTATTTTTAAACCAATTTTAATTCATATCATATACTAAAGAAAAGGAGTGATACATAAATGAAAAGATGACAGTAAGCCAGAAGAGAGCTGTTATAATTATCATGGCTATAGTGACCTTGCACAACAATGCTCTGCACCCATCCCAAAAAGTCATGACTTCCAGGTACTAGTTCCTTACTATCAACTCTTTCATAGGTACCTGCACCTTCCACTCACATACAACTAAACAGAACATAAGCAGGGAGTGTGCCCTAAGTCACAAGCACAACTGTGTGGGCTGCGACATAAAGGAGAAGGCTGAAGCACCGCGGTAGAGAAAGGCAGGCTCTCCTCAAGCCATGTCCTCATGTAGGAAACAAGAGCAGCTCCACACTGCTTCCAGATCTTCTCGCTCCTCCAGGCAGGCTGTGGGACCAAGCATATCCTAGCACTTAGCTATTTCTGCACAACGTGGCAGTATTACAACATCCCTGACTCACCTACAGTACTGTGCAGCATAACTCCTGTGTCCAAACAGCAGGGTTATCAATGAAAAAGAAATTCTGCAATCCTGAAAAAAAAATCAATTAAAATGGAAAAAATAAAATATCTCCCACTTCAATAGTGTAAAAGGAACATGCAAAAAAAAAAAAAAAAAGTGTGTGAACTTTTTGGGGCTACTAATACTTATTACGTTCCCTGTGTCTAATGATGTGTTTATGTAGCTACTCATATGTCTCAGAGTTTGCAAAACTGAAACCTGTGTATTTTTTGTTTTGTTTTTCATTACGAAAATTAAAACATAAATTGGGGGGACTTCATAAAATAAAATGCTTTTTTTTTTTTTTTTTTTTTTTTTTGGCCAGCCCACACAGCTCCACAGTTATGAAGACCCAGAAATCAGGGACTTCTAACTTGGCCTTTCATCCATTTAATAGAGATTCTTTGAAAGTATCTGGAGATTTGACGACTGACAGCTCCACATGCTTCAAGAATTCCTACATCATGCACAGTAGGGTTTGATTTTAAAATAATAGTTCCACATTACTGTACAATTCTGAACAATTTATTATAGAACTAACAATGTTTATACAGCTCTTTCATTACTCTCTAAGACAAGCAGGTTAATACTAATTTATTCCTGGCACTTGCGGTATTATTTTTAAAGATGTAATGTGGCAGCCTCTGCTCTGAAGAAGCCACGACTCTTTCCATTTTCTTCCAGGGCAATGCTGCCATTTTGAACAGCCACACACTGCCTTCGCTCTGCAGTGCTGCAAGTGGTTCACAGCAAACAACGGAATGTTGCTGGCAGCATCTGCCACCTGGAAACCTGCCAGTCAGCCTCAAAACCACAGAGAAGCTTGTGTTAGGATTTACTCCATTTCCATCCTTTTGGAGGTTCAGCTTTTACTGCTGTCCTCAGTAGCCCTCCTAGCAGCTGTACGATAGAGCTTTGATCCTTTTACAGAAAGAAAAAAAACACCCCTCCAATTACTAACAATTACCATCATATTCAGAGAGATCGTCTCACCTGCACATCTGCATCACTGGGTCTGCAATGAACCTAAGTCACAGAAGAACATTTTGCCCTCAGCAGTTATAGTTAACATGAACCTTGGTCAAAGCAAGTACCACATTTAAAAAAAAAAAAAAAAAAAAAATTTGGCAGTTGCTGAAATACAACGAGTTTGAGAAGAGCACAGCAGATCTGAAACACTCAGCAACTTTCACCAGCATTTCAGAGAGGAGGTAGAGGCTATGCAAGATTGTTAATGGACACACAGGAAACCTGCGAGGATGAGGTCTCCAAATTTGGTCCAGGCATTACAGATGGTAAAATTCCTTACGAAAATGCAAAAGGATCTCTTTGACCACATATCAGACATCTCAATATTGGGTTAAAAAAAAAAGGGGGGAAGGGAGGCAGGCATTATAAGGCCACAAGGAAAGAAAGTCTTCCATAAATCCTACACCGAGATTGCTAACATCTGTCTGCAATTCTGTTTATTGATTTATCGTAATCAGTAATAACTATTTTATGGTATCATGAATGCACATTTCACATCTTTTATACTTACTTGCAATTAATGCACTCCAAGTATCATCTCCTGTCTTATTTTTTTATATACCATAGCTTATTTTTTGTGTTTGTTTGTTTCTTTTACTACACTTGGTATCACACTGCTAAAGCTGCTGTGAGGCTCTGTTTGCTGTAGCTCTTGGCTGCCTGTGCACAGTGGCAGCAGGCACTGGCTTCAGTGCTGTGACATATCTACTTAATTAACACAACTGTTGTATCTACAGTGTGAAGTACCTAGCAATGATGCCATCCTGGAAAGCAGGACTTGAAAAAAATAAAAAATACAGTACGACTTTAACTGCTTTAAAAAAAATACAGAAAAAAAAATCTGTATGTCTTGACAGGTCTCCTCTAATTATGTACCATATAATATTGTAGAACACTTTAGGAAGTATAGTTTCATATTTCAAATTCACCTCCTTTGTCTTAAATGAAATTGGCACTTCATCTGCGTATGAACAAAACCAGAGCATCTATCTGAAACAAAAATCAAAAAACGCAACTGCAATTGCTCCCTTGTGGCAGTGTGCTTTTACCTCTACTTCTGCAGTGTCCATTCTTAAAAGTGATTCTGTTCATCTTGACGTAAGACATAACACAGCAACATCTCCCAACACAAACAGATATTGCCTTTTTCCTGAAAGCTCATAATACACCTCCAATCACCCACAAAAAGAAAAAGAAAAAAATAAGGTGTTTTTCAAGGTTTCAAGGTTTTATTTTTCAGCATTCAGGAAGTAAAAAAAAAAAAAAAAAAAAAAAAAGATTCACTCAAGATAAAGACTACATACTCATTAAGACTACTTTAAACATATTTTTTAAAATGTCTTCTGCAGATCATGTGAGCAGGGCCACAAGATGAGTAAGTTGTACCATTGAAAAGAACATACAAAAAAACCAACAGCAACACACTCAGTTTCCTTAAGATCTATTGTCCATGCAGATGACATGGTTGGCAAATATGGGTGAAAATCAGTTAATTACTTTGGAAGAGCACCATCCACTGGGACTATATCCATATTCAAGGAGCCTTCATGATCACCACAGATGGGACAAATGGTACATAGCAGCTTCAACACCTCTCCACTTCTTCACCAATATACCGAACCCTTTGCTTATACTCCAGTTACAAATTCACTCAGTTACATAAAGTAAGCAATCTGTTAGATTTGTCTGTTAGATTTCATTTACACTTTGCACAAAGAACCCAGAGGGTTTTCAGCAATTCCTGGACTGAGGACATTCAAGCTACTGGTGTCCAGGTACTCAGAGCGTGCCACCCAGGGTTTTGTCCAGACCATCAGTGAGGAATGGCAAGTCCTGCTGTAATGATGTGCCTACCTTAGGAAGCTCCCACCAGGACCATTCTTGAGGCTCTCATGGTCATGGGGTATCCAAGCACTAGAAGAGAACTCTTCTCTTCTGACTGTGAAGCAGACCCAGCTTTGCTCATCATACAGTTATTCCAAGACTACTGGTGCATAGCTGAATCACTGAAGCCTGTGATTACCACAGTAAAGGACTACAAAAATAAGGGAGATTCCTCCAGTCGTTGCATAGAACTTGCAAACACCAGCTGTAACACTTCTGAAGAAGGCAGTTGTGGTATCCCTCACCTTGCAGATCAGAGCACACGCTGAAAAGCATTTCCACACCAACTACTCATGAATGCTTTATTTTTCTAGGCATAAATGCACTAAGTGTGCACCACTGTGCCACTGAATGAAACCTGGAAATTTCATTTCAAAACCTCATCTAGCCATCGTGCCAGGGTGAGCCTAGTACAAAAAAATAATAATAATAAAAAAAAAACACCTCCCCAAATGCTCTAGAATATAGTTAATACAAAAAATCTACATGTACAGTAATAAAGTCTGAATACTATTTATAAAGGCGTTACTAAATACTACGTAATATATATTCCATCTAGCTACATATACACTCTCACATACATCTACAGCTAGACAGACAGACAGATGTAAGGTAACTTGCCTACAAAGTTCAAGTGGGATCAGAATGGAAAATTTCTACCTACCACACTATCTTGTTTCATCTGTTACAGTCAAGATCCAAGTAAAAAAATCCTACGCTAGTATTTTATTCTCAGAAATCTGAAGTTTCTTGCAGTAATTCACCTAGGGTATGCATCCAGAACTCTGTAAATCAAAAAGAGATGATCCTAGATCTATTTCTGGTGTAAGATGGAACACTAACCTGGAAGCCAATTAAGTGCAAAGAAAAACATTTTTGATTGAAGCCGATTTTCAAGGCACTCAAGAGACTGCATCCCCTGAAAGTAAGAGCAGGGAGAATGACACAAACAGAAAAAAAAATAAAAAATAAAAAATAAAAAATAAAATAAAAAATCTCTATTTCAAGACCATTCCTACAAACGCAGACCTAGAAATGCATTGACCTTTCCTGTGACCCTTTTAGAAGAGTGAAGTTTGTGAAGTCTTTGGTTTTGTAAGCACAAGACTGTAGTGCCTTTCCCAAAACCGTAATATGCTTTGTAGCTCTTCCCTGAAACAAATCAATCTAGACAAATATTTGAAGACTTTTCTTCATTCTCATAGTTTGAATTTGGTACAGTATACCTTTATCAGAAGATACTGAAAGGAAAGTTCTGACATCTCAATCACCTTTTTCAGGCTTCCTGCTGCGTAACACAGAAGCCCATCAAAATCTCCAGCTAAGGACATTTACAACCCTTATTTTAATCAAACAGATTGACTAGGGTTCTGTAAAAAAGGGGGTAAACTCTCACTTAGCTATTCAAATTGGTACATTTACCAACAACAGATCTCCCAACTGTTAAATCCCCAAGCTACGCTTTCAATTTGATCCAATGAGGAAAATATTTCCCACTAGGACCACGTTCAACAGTAGCACTAACTGGTCTCATTATTCTTACTAGTTTGTAGGAGGATACGATAATTACTGTAAAAAGAGAAGCACAGAAAGTACCAGTTCCTCTAAGACTTTTCCTTTGTCTTCATGGACTCATAGACTATTGTTCTCCATTCTTTGCCACTCAAGGACTTTCTCTTCTCTCCGGCTAAAATACTACAAAGAAACCAACTTAGCTGCAAGTGACTAATCAGCATCAAGGAACTGGAATGCTTGGTTTATCTCAGCACCCAAAATCTGAAAGAATCTGAAAGAATCTTCAGTCAAACTAAACCTGTGATTCGTGTCTGCAATATTTGGTTGTCAGTACTGGGCTGGGAAAAAAAAAAAAAAAAAAAAAAAAAAGGAAAAAAAAAGAAGGGAAATCATCTAGAAGTAAGATGGTTATAGATTTTATAGAGGACAGTGTTATACATACTTTAGCATGAATTATGAAGAGCAAAGATTAACACAAAAATGGAAGCCAAGATAATGAAATATTCATAATGTTGATCACAGTTACTAAAATGTTTTAACCACTACTTGCTTCTTCTAAATCAGTTCACCCACTTTAGTTGAAACTGGTAGAAATAAAGAAAAAAAATAATGCTGTAAATGCCAGTAAAAATGGATAAAGAAAATATTTAAAAGGAAATACGTAAGAAAAGGAATAATGAAGATTTTTGCACATATTCAGAAATGTCTAAGGAGGAGGAAAAAAAAAAAAAAAAAAGAAAAAACGTTAAACTGCTCTATCCTGAATTAAGTATCCTTATCAGGATTGCAACTGGTGGTTAGTTCAAGAGAAGAAACAACACAAAAGCTGAGTTAATTCCACCTTAATTTAAGACTTTCATCTTACTGTTTTATTGCTTTGATATTGCCAACATTTCCTTTCTGCAGAACTGCAGAGGTGTCCTTTCCCACTCTCCTTATTGGCATATTTGTCCTAATTAGCTGCAAACTAAGCATTTTAGGCTCAACCCTAGAACAAATTCATGTTACTGTCAAATGCCTGGCCCAACACAAGCTGCTTCTACAGAAGTATCCTTAATTTTCCTGCTGATGTAAGGTTCTGCCAGTGAAGAGTCAGGCACTGTAATGTCTCATCCTCTCCTCATCCCCTCCATATTTCACTACATTGGCAGAATCAATACCAAAATGGGGAAATTACCAGAGGAATATCCTCCTGTATACTCTTTTCCAGTATTTCTTAAAATAGCACATGGATAATCTAGCCTATCACTCACAGTAATTCCTAAGTAGGTCACTGCATTTTAGAAGCAAGCACGGCTCTGCAAAACAAAACGTCTTTGCATTCATTACTGGTAGGGAAATGGCACCTTCCTAAATCCGAGGATGGTCTGACTGGTTCATCCTGTTATTGCTGTATTGTCATTCAATAACCTGTCCCCGTTTTACTAGGGCCTTATAAATCAGTCCCCACATTCACGGAGGCTGTAAAACTGTCAATTGCGGATAGCCTGCGTCAAGCTAAGATCTAGTGAGAAGGATCTGAAAACTAACAGCAGGAAACTTTACCACTATCATCTGCTACAGATGAGGAGCACGCAACATTTCGAATATAAAAGGCTGACATCTACTGCACACATCCGATGAAGCACAGGTGTAACCTTTTCCACTTCAAAGGCCTCTCAATGTTCACTTCTATCAGCCCCAGTACAATATTTTCAAAACCTCCCTCTGGGTGATGTCTTTCAAGCCTTTTCTAGGTACCTAGTCCCAAATTTGATTTTCCTCCTTTTATTCTCTTGATTCCTCAAAGATCATTCCAGAAACTTGATTTGATTAGAAGTCTCTTTTAACGTAAGCAATTCATCCTCACACACGCGGAGCTGTTGATTCACCTTTTCTTTAATTTCATTTAGCCTGGCTTTCATTTGAGCTATCTCAATTTTAACCTCTGTAAAAGCTCCATCTACCTTGTTTACTGTTTCTTTGATTTGAAAAATCTCCTCCATTAAGTCCTTAAGCGACAACTCTGTGGCCATTTTTGGCTCCAGCTGTTTGTCAGGAGAGGTCAGCCACTGCCTCAGTCTTTTATTTGTCTGGAGCAACATTCAAATTGTTTTCAGAGCAATTGTTTTGTTCCTATTTCCTGCCACCGCTGCTCGAAATAACAACAAATCGCCTCATTTCTAGGGAGGGTTTTATCTCTTTACTTCATTATCAAGGCCAGGGAGCCTGACATTTTCATAGGTAGGTGCCCTGCACAGATTTCCTCAAGTCTTGCTTGAGGATTAATAGTGCAGTAACAGTTAAAAGTTATTTTCTACACGCATACAGCATCCTACATGAGAGCATCTAAAGCCAGCAGGAAAATTAATTCACTTAAGATCCTGCTAGACAGGTAAGTATTGATCTTATGAACAAGAAAACTAGTAACAAAAATACTGCATTACAAACTTACAAGTGAAAACAACTTTTTTTCCTTTTTAATTTACTTTTTTAAAAAAAGACAGCTCAGGTCAGCAGGATCAGTTCCTCGGTCACACAGGAAGCCTGTGGCAGAGCTGGAAATAGAAGGAAGGTTTCCTGCCTTGATATGCAAGTCTATCTTTTCTCCTCCAAATGCACATGGCATGCTCAAAGGAAACCAGCTAACTTAAAGAACTGATGAAAGAGTAGTTTTAAGATCAGGAAAGGGCCATTTTCAAACAAACCTTTACACTTTGGTCTATTATTTCATGTATCAGTTGATAAGGAAGATAGACTTAAGACTCAGCTGTACAAAACTCATGTGAAGACTGGCATATTCTAGAAATATTTCATTTTAAAAATCTAGATTTTTAAAAATTATAAACACACTGTTCCTCCCGTATCAAGATCAGCTGAGACACTGCCATAAACCAAAAAAATTAGTCAAGAAATATAGGCTCCCATCCCAGTCAGTACCGCCAGCATGTACTGACAACAAGAAATGTATCCCACCTTCCGCAATCACTTTTCTTGAGATTTCTCTGAGGGCCCTGTTCCCTTCAATGACTGAACTCTAGAAGACTGGGCAACCAGCTTGTGTGTGATGTCTAATGTTTAGACAGCTAATTTGAAGTGAAATAAATCCAACTCTTACATGCTTTTGCCAAGTGGATTCATTTGTAGCTTTAACATTTAATGTCTGTTACCTCAAGAGGTAAAGATGTGGGGGTTTTTTTGAGGCCATTTTTCTAACACTATAAATCTTTACCACATTTAAAAATTGTTTCAGTATTACCTACACATTACTTTAAATAAAAATATACTAATAAAGTTACACTTCCAATCTGTATGACTCTAGGAGAACAGAAATCCAAAGTTAGATAGCTAACCAACTAAAGGACATCCAACTATATAGTTTTAAAATACTTAAAAAAAAAAAAAAAAAAATAAGGGGGGGGGGGGGCACAACAGAAAAAAAAAAAAAAAAAAAAAAAAAAGCTCCACTTAAAAAGACTTCCAAAGCTCCAAAGGAGCACCCTGACAGTCATTTTAGATCTTTCACCTTTGACTTACTGGAGGAAAATATCTGCAGAGAGAAGTCGGGTTATCAAGTTGTTTTATATATAAATTCAAGTCAACTTCTTTGTAGGAATGCTAAAGAAAACCTATCTTTTATTTTTTTTCCATCATAAATTAGTATTTTAACAATGAAAGTTCTCACCAGAAAGAAGATCTTGATGCAAAGTCCTAACATATACCCTTAATCTCCCAACCATAAATACTTCCAATAGTATCTCTAAATCTCTAAACTGGGGAGTGAAAAAAAGAGGAACAAATAGAAAAAAAAATATATGTAAAAAGACTCACTTTTTAAAAAGAGATTTAACCTATAAATAGAGAAATAATCAATCCAGTTATAATACATTCTTCTTACATAAAAAAATCCATCCTGGTGCAATCTATTTGGTAAGTCATAAAAAATAAGACAAGACAGCTGGGTCTTCAGTCTCATTCTCACTGAGGCCCCATTTCATTGCCAGAACAGTGTAAAGCAGCCTCTGTGTAAAAGAAACGAAGCCCAGATGAATGTGCAGCAGAGCACAGCGATCCTATACTCATAGCTATTAGGAGAAATCCAGAACAGGATGTAGGAAAATCATACAAGCTGTATCTAAAGAGACAGAGGCCACATCTGGATATAAGATTAAATGTAAGTGTGCTATGCATGTACAGGACAGAAAAACAGAATTACTTGGACCTAAACTGAGACATATCACAGTGATGACACAAAGAATAAACAGTGGTACTGTGAGCTATGTTTGCTTACTAAGCAAGAAATGAAGCATTTTGAAAAATTATTTTAAAATGCTCATAATGCTAGAATGCAAAAACAGTGCTTTTAGTGACTGATATTTCTAATCTTTGCTTACTCTCCGCAGTAGTGACTGTATAAAATAAAACAGTAAAAATTCCTAGCCAAGCAAAATGCCTGATAATATAACTTCCTGGCTTGGCTTCCAAAGACTCATGCAAAGTTTAGTAGCTGCATGGCCAAATAAATCTTTTTACTACAGCTGTGTGTGTGTGTGTGTGTGTGTGAAAATGGTAAATATAGTATTTTCTGTATTATATACCAGGACTGCAGTCACAACCCAAGAATGCAGATCTTTTACCCGTTCATTACTGAAAATATTGCTTGAGGGAAACTGCTTTAAACTGATTTATGTGGCAGACACAGAAAGACAACCCAGTCAAATTGGACAATGTGGCAGATGGTAATGGATTTATGCATATTTATGTAGCATGTATTTACTTGTCGACTTTGTTATCCATCTTTTGCCCCTTCCAAAAGTAGATGGCAATTTATAACAACTATGATGCTGTGGCTGGCTGACACTCCCTTCACAGCCCTTTCCTTTGGACAGGCTAAAAAGCAGCATGCTTTGTGCAGCTATTTTAATTGTTTTACAGTTTTATTACAAAACATCCTGTCTGTTACACTTGCTTCCTGAGGCTATCATAACAATGTTAGTTGCTCCTGCTTAAATCTGCCTCGGGGTATCTGCTTTTACAGTTACAATTAAAGCCAGTAAGTAGTTCACCAACATGTTAACATTAATTTGTCTTTTAATTTATTTGACCTTTTAAACTAAGCAAGTAACTCACTAAGGTAAGGGACTCACAGAGAACAAAGTTCAACCATTATCAACCATTTTTACAGTAACGTGCTTTCTGGTTATTTTCCACCGTAACACTGAACTATTCAGCTGCAAGTGCTTTTATTTATTCTGAATTATCTCCAAAGAGGCACAATGCATTCACATTGTATTTAACATGTGCAGGCTTTACGTATCGCTAATGCAGATACCACCAGGACAATCTGTAAGGTTCGTAGCAGACTAACTGAAGAATCTGAAAACAGTTTCTAAAAATTTCATGAAGATCTAAGCAAACTGCTTCAGTTTTGACACCATTTTCTTATGCAGACCTGGTAAATGCAAAGAGGGTGTTAATCAGAAACTTCTGCCACCCTTGTTTCCCATTTAAAACCACAGTCCTGTACCTGCCGTATGCTTTACAATAACCAATAGGAACCACTGCAAAACTACCTAGACATGCTTATTTCAATATTTAGGATAACGAACAGATATGGGTTTGTACTGATTACATGTAAATTTAAAGTGTATTTAAATAAACATGCAAATAAGCCTCCCAAACCACAGTAAGACTCCGCAGACAGGGTTTTAGCACTACATCAACGAACTTGCAGCTAGGCTGACTCCAAGCTCAGCTGGCTCTGTTTATTCCAGCTCCCCTGTTTTTTCCATACGCCTACCCTTTGTCTACGACTGTACGACAGCCACCACAAGAGCAAGCTGACAAGTCCACCTAAAACCCCACTGAGATGAGAGGGCTACCACCCACCTCCAGAATGCTCCCTGGTAAATCAGATAAGGGGGATGGCAGGGAAACACTCATCAAATGGTCCTTTACTGTTAGGGCTGTCCAGCCTCACGTGAGCAGCAATGGAGAGGAGGGAGAGAGGGAGAGAAGCATGGGGGAAAATTGCTAGAAAGTAGAAAAGATGAAATGAAAACAGGGAAACAGCCTCTACCGCCTAATAAAAAATAAATCCTCGTAAAAAGTGTTCATTCACTCCCTCCTGGGTGATTAGAACATTTGACTCCTTCTTGCAAACCTCCCCTACAGTGAACGAAGCTTTAAACTATTACTGCCATCTCCCTTGCAAGTTCCCCAACCTCTCTCAGCAATAAAAGCCCTTACTCAGCCGTGCTCCCAAGACTCTGTAACCTCCTGCCTTAATCCTCTGCAGCAGTCACCAACAATTAATGCTACACCAAAAAAAAAACAACACACACACACACACAAAAAAAAAAAAAAAAAAAAAAAAAAACACCCCACATCCAAAACTTATCTTTCTTTTTCCCCTTTATCCAGAAATAAAATATTTGGGATTTTCAACAAATCTAGTATCAGTGTTGGAAATAAAAATCAAGTTTACAACTATTCTGCTCAATTGTGACATCTGGTAATACACACTATCCCTTTTGATACACAGTGCAATTAAAGACCAAAAACAAGCACCCGAAACAGTTGCATATCTTTCTGTTTACCCTGCGCTGCCAGCAGCCTGTCCGCGCTGCCAGGGGATTTAGTGCAGCGAGCTGTGGAAATAAGAAATCAGACGGCGCCTCACCTTCGCACTGAGGCCACACAATATGAAGAGAAATGCTGCGGCTGGAAGCGGTCGTCGGTCAATTACTCACCCTTTAAAATCCTATTATCTTCCAATTCTGCCGAGGGAAAAAAAAAGGCACTGCTGAACATAGGGAGGCAGAACAAACGCTATCTTTTTAACCAAATGTGTCCAAAAGAGGTTGTCTCTCCATATGCTGCAAGTCACCCAGCTGAAAGGCTCGGTTCTGACTGGGTGGCTCGCAGCACCGAGCCAAGTTAATGGCATTTTTAGAGGTGTATGTGGCAATGTTTGACTTCAGGCTGTTTAGTGCATCATGGCTATGGAATAAGCAACAAAGAGTTCTAGATAAAGCAGATAAAAGGAATGCAAAACCCAGCCAAGAGAAAGACTAATGCCTGCCAGGTAAAATGCAAAACAACGTGTCAAGAAGCATATTCTGTAATGAGGCAGCAAGATGGATTCAAAATACATTTCTAGCAGCGCATAAGATCAGTCCTCTTGTCATTAAAGAAATCTGCTTGAGCGCACCCATGTTCATAAACACCTTCCACAGGGCTAAGGACACAAATTATAGCAGAGCGAGGATTTATCAGATGCCACAGCAGGAGGAAAAGAAAAAAGCTTTGCTCTGGTGTGAGAGCATACGGACCTCTTGGTAAGTCAGCCCCCAACACTGTATTTATCCGATAAGGCAGACTCCAAAGATCTTAGAAACATCCCTCCCTTCCGCCTCGCCCCCACGTTTAAATCTCTGCAAATAAAATTTAAAAAAAGAAAGGCATTTTAACATCATTACAAGTGGGCCCCTACAGACTGACTGCATTTTCCCCTACCCTAAAGAGGTCACGTTGCATCACACATAACCTATATAAGATGAACACGGGTGGCTATGAGCTCCTTCACGGCTCCAGAGAACTGGGCGCTTTGCAGGACCACAAGAGACGGACAACCAGTGCAGAAGTGTGCTCGGTGAAAGCTCTCTGCTCTCGCTCTAAGGGATTATTTCCCAGGGACAGAAGCCCTCTGCTGGTCAAGACTTTCCAGAAGATGATTTACAGCAACTACATACATACAGGTTTTAATTTATCAGTGGTCATATATCAAAATAAAGTCACGAATGAGATATGCAAGAACACATTTCATATGAGGAAAGGCAAGCTCAATAGATTAGGGTAGATTCATCTTTTTTATTCTTAGAAGCTGGGTAACCTCTGCTTTGTTATTTCAAAAAGTGCTGTCCACCCCACAGTTAGATACATAATTGCTTTTAAAAAAATGTCTGACTTAAACAGTCCTGACCTTACATATACATTCGACACCTCTTTCAATGTTCATACAAGAGTGACAAGAACCATTCAAATAAATCATTTTACTGTGATAAGCAGCCAACACTGCAAGCCTGTTCCCCAGCACAGGTATTTAATATTCAAATGTATTGATTTTTTCAATTTGTTTCATATTTAACATTGCTATCAGAGAATGTAATACCATTCAGGATTTCAAAATGAAGGTTTAGGCATAAAATGATGTAACACCTCCGCTTCCCAAGAAACTAGAATATTTGGCCTTTAAAGGAAGCCAAACTGTATCTGGTTTAGGCTGAGAACATAAGCAGGCTTGGAAGCTGTGGTATTGAGATCAGTTCATTAGTTTTTGGAGTGCTCAAAAAAACAGGTTTTTTTGCTACCTGTTCATTAAGTGGAATTATTTTCCTTCAAGATGTGCAAATAACCATCTTTTCAAACTCACACCTTAAGTTCAACAGAAAGGGCTGGATTAATTTTGGATTTCTGCAAGAAATCAAAGTCTTGTTCTAGCTCCCTTCCCCCCAAAAAAGAAACTCAGCGGACAAGTCAATCTTTGGATATACAGATTTTATCATGCACACATACACAAACACACACGTGTTCCCATCTCCAAGCCCCCCTACAGCTGTTATTATTTATTTACTGTTGTTACTGAGATGCTGGGGGACTTCAGTCAAGAATCTGACTTTACAGTCCAGTGCTTCACCATTTTCACTGCAAATTCAGCATCTAGGTTATAACAAACCCCTGGAAAAAAAATCACCTTCTTCACACACCACTTAGTCCAGAGCTTCGCAGCTCTGTGCATTTATGCTTGGCATCTTTAAATCTACTCAGAATAAAGAAAATCAATGAAAATATATAAATAAAAGATATCCAATCAGGTACAGTTCTACATATGGGAATTCTGTTGTGTGGTAGAAGTAGCATATTTCTAAATCTAAACCAACAACTGAACAGTAAATCAATGGAATACAGCAGGTCTATGAAAAAATCCTGCCATTAAGATATTCCTAAAAAAATATTTTAAAGCCCAGTAAGGCAGAATCCTTAAAAATTAAAGCTGATGTCATTATAAATTGATTGCACACAACAAAAAATGTGGCAGGTATAGCAGAGTACACCACTTCTTAACTCTAAGCAGCCAGTGAATACCACAGAAGCCACTGCTTGGCCAACTGTGTGTTTTATGTGCCAAGTCTAGAAACCACATTTATCAGGCACCCATCATCACGACAAAATGTCCATCAATCCAGCTCCTAATTTCAGCCTCACAGGTACCAAACTTTGCTAGGATATCTGAGTGCTGCCAGCCTTTCCCATTGATGAAATACTTCAGTGTAAACAAGATACGGATCTACCTGAGAGGCTAAAGTGAGCAAAATGCACTGAATATTCTGAGTAAACTACAATGAAACTCCCAGTCCTTTGGTCATTTAAACAACTTATTACCTATTACAGCTACAACCAATAATCCTGCTCACTTGCTCCACATTCCTATTGCTAATACCTTAAATCTGTTATTTTCTTATTTCTTAGCATTTGGTTTTATAGTCTCAGGCAACAGTGCCCTTCTGATGTTGTAGCTTCTGCATGATTTTCTAGTTAGTTTCTTTTAATGACAAACAGGATTTCTATTAAATTATGTCACACTTAACTACCTGAGTCAATAGCTGTGCTGACTCCTTAGTTTTAATGCAGAGCTTCCTAATAAGTGATCATGGTGGTAGTGACTACCCCACTGTCATCCTCTGGACCATAGCCAGGTGAGGAGATGCTTCCCAAGAAGGCCGTGCATACAAGCTCTTCCCTGGCAGAGGTAACATTTACGGGTTCTTAGAGATGAACTGGCTCCAGCAGGCACGAACTCTTCCTGCTCGTTCTGTCCTGGGTTCCCACTCCTCCTCTCTTCTGCCTAGGTGCTGTTTTTCTCTGTGTTCTACAGAAGGAAACGGGAGTAAATGCCATCACAGCCACCCAAGAGGATTGGGCTCCATGTGGTTTTACAGGAAAGGGCAGTCTTAACCAATCTGTAAGAAGACATCATTTTAAAGCACCCATCTGAAGAGAAAAAGCATGTGACAAATCACATCCTGTGGAAACAGCCTTGCCCTGTACTATGTTGTCTCAAGAATGCATAGTTAACAAAGGAGCTTAAACTGTAACTGCAATTACTACAACATGTTAATACTCAAAAGTCATACTTTTAGCATGGCTCATCACTTGACATTTCTGGCAAAGCACTTTCTGGATGAATTACAAATGACTTGTACTGGCTTTTAAAAGCAAAGCACCATCTCAGTGAGTCAAGTTCTGTGAAAACCCCCAGTTAAAATTAATGCTTAGTCTTGAAGACCTAAGACAAGACTGATGTTCCAACTCACACGAGACATACATTAAAGACAACCCTAAGGAGAACAAAAATGTAGGTCTTGAAGCTCACAGAACACTTAACGACAGTGAGTTGAGAGCTTTGCAGGACAGGTACCAAGGGTGGAAGTTATTTTTAAGTAAACTGCAACAACTCTTAGTCCCAGATGTACTGTGATGCAAACGCCCAGCATTTTGCTCATCCTACACAGAAAGCAAGCTTCCTGGGAAACTGACAGCACACACACAAAGGCACCTATCTTTGGACATACTGTGTTTTATACCCGAAAGCGCCACAGAGAACTGAGGAGGAGCAGGGCTCACCCCATGGCAGAAGCAGGAAGCCCAGCAGATGGAGACAAGCAGGTGCCCAGGACAGGGCACAGCTTCAGCCAGGTCCCCGCATGAGGTGGCACATCTGACCCAACCCAAGGCAGCATGTCTCGAATCTGAATAAACACCATCCTTGCATCCAGCAAGAGAAACAGAGAGAAGAAAAGGAACTGGGATGGAGCAGAGCAGGTCAGACCTTGCTCAGGGCTGCCCACAAAACGGCGCCTGACCCAAGTCTGCGCACTGGCTCTGATCCCACCCACCCGAGGGCCTCAGCTGCATGCTTCTACGGTTCAAGTTACAATTGCACCTATTTAAAAGCTCATTTATGCTGCCAAGGAATATAAAGAATCTTTACATTAAACAGGAATAAAAGCCACAAATATTTATAAGGCTAGCAGGACTTCCAGCACTGAAGCAACACAGATTTCATATCATTCCAGCGGTCATTAAGGAGTGGGAATTTTTGATCACTTTAAGGCTCCCTTGTATCTGATAGAGCATTACACAAGGTGAGAGTATCTTGAAACATGTAGTAAGGCATCTCAAAGTAACTGGAAGGAAAGTAATGTGGATAAAAAAAAAAAAAAAAAAAAAAAAAAAAAACAGAAACCGGGATTTTAGAATTAACAAACGAGACATTAAAAATCTTGTTCGTATCTCAAATACAGCACTGGGAAAGTGTTTTTTTTATTTGTACCAATCCTAATGACAAACAAACATACAAATACTTAAGATCTTTTGATGTATTTTATTTTGAGCCATTGTTTGGCAGTGTTCTGCACAGTGTTTATTCTCCTAGAGTCTGGCTCCAGTGCCTACAACGTTTTGTTTAGCTCAGGTGACAAAGGCTGATGCTTCCACATGCTAATGTTTCAAAACCCGACACCCATTCAGCAGGCATGGTGAAAAGGTATAAAAACAGTGCCTTAAGAATGGTGTGCAGCAACCCAATTATGGGGCTAT
Organism: Nettapus auritus; assembly: GCA_011076525.1. NCBI lineage: Eukaryota > Metazoa > Chordata > Aves > Anseriformes > Anatidae > Nettapus > Nettapus auritus. Next base: position 40,246,749 of record CM021766.1, on the reverse strand, counting down.
CAGATATTAGGTTTCTCTAGGTATACCCTTTTTTCCCATCCAGGTATTTCACACAGGTACAAAAAGGAGTGCTCTGTTGAGGCTCTGATGATGCTTTTACCTAGCGTAAAGTCAAAAGATGGTAATGAAATAATTGAACACATGTGAGTACCTCCTTGGTAACCTAAGTAAATGTACATAAGGCAGTCAACATAAAGATGTTAAGACACCTCTGAGCTGCAGTGCTCAGCCCTTTCATGATCTCATTCTAGTAAACTATTTTTCTGGTATAGGTAGTGGGATAAGAGAGAAGGAAAAAAGACGGGGGAAAAAAAGATAAGCAGACCAGGGTTAACAGAGCAGTGTGTCTGGGTTTATGATTTGCCAGTTTGCAACTCATTTCATTCAGTAATCTGATAGTTCTCCCTTTTTCTTTCCTTCCACCTTTTTTAAGATCCTGTGAAATGTATCCCCACCTTTCTCAACTTCTTTGCCTGTATTTCCACCAACATCTCTTTTACTTCCCATCTTGGATTACTCCCCCATTCCCTCCTCTGTGAATCTTAAAAAAAAAAAAAAAAAAGACATTAATTTATAATTGCCAGTCCAAGTTTACAAAATCCTCATTTCATGACTGCTCTCTCTCCCCCAAAAAGCAGAACACATTTAATAAATGGCTGTACTAAAACCAGTATTTCCCTCCTGCAAAAATAAGCTTCGGGGGGCACTAGCAGTCTTGCTAGAAAAAGGACAGCAGCATTAGATCACAGCTAATTAAGTACCTTTTCCTTCAAATTCCATATGGACTCAGTTTTCATCATGCTTCTTAAATAAGACTCATCACTGCAGTTATCTTCTGGACTATGAACAATATCAAAGTTTAGCACATAATATTTATATAAAAGCACGTTACAAATTGATCCTGAGGGCGGGAGCAGTAATTTTGCTGTCTACACAAACTATCTTTAAGTGCAGTTAAGAAATCATTTCACAGGCTCAAAGTATATAATAAAATAAAGGTAATAAGCATGACTGAGACACAGAGGGAACAGATTATCTTCTGGCAATATACCCTACAATTGTGACTGGAAAAAAAAACTGTTAGTCTGCAGCTGAGCAGAAAATGTATAATCTGAAGGGATTTCTTCATTTAAAATGAAAACAATCCGCTACCCTTTGATAAAACAGTAAGAACTTACAGTATTACACAAATTACAGAAAACAGCACAAGAGAACATAAGTCTAATGGGGGGAAAAAAAAAAAAAAAAAAAAGTCTTTTGGTACCTCCAGCATTGAAAAGTTGCTTTAGTTGACTAGATAATATAAACTAACAAAACAGCAGGTATCAGGAAGCTCGATTCCACGTCTGCTCACTCCTATCTTTATGCTGATACACAAATCCAAAGCTTTTTCTCTATTGCTCCCTCTTGTCTTACTGGTACTAACGATCAAAGCTGTTAAATTGAACTCAAGTAAAACCAGAAACAGATTTCCTATGCAAGTTTCTCAAACTCCACTTACAAGCTCCGTGTGCTTTTCCATCTGAAATTAAATGATACTCATCTTTCACAGACAAAGCATCTCAGAATTAACTATGCAGAGTAATTTTTCAGCAAGATTATTACTAATCTCTTCTTGTGATTCCATTTGCAAAACATGTTCTGACAAGAAAGAAATAAACTGGTCTAGGTCAGGTCTTAGAAGTGGAAGCCAAAAATACAATTATAATTAATTATGAAACAATTCGATACATTAAGGAAATGCCTTCCTTTGCTTGTTTAAGTAGATAAGCAATATAAAAAACTACTGTGTTGAAGACTGTCTGAGAGAAAAATGCAGTATGATCCTGTTTCCAGCATAGAAAAGAAACTGCAGCCACAGCCACTGAAACTATAAATTCACCCATCTACAGTCCCACAAAGAATGCCTGCACAGAAACACCCCTCTAAAGCAGAGTAGGTTTTTTTGTTTTCCCCTAGATTAAATTGACCTGCTGCTTGAAGCCATGGACACCACACTTCAGAGGCAAAGCACAAGCATCAAGCTGGGCTGCTGCACAGAATTCAGGCACTGACTTCAGTGGAAGACAGCCACATCTTGCTGTGGGGAAAACAGGCCAGGAAATTAAATATACATCAGCATTAAAACTAGATGTACAGAAATAGCTTACACCAGACATAATTTTTGGCTTACCAGCCCTGCATGCATAGCCTGCATACATATTTCATTTTTAACTACGAAAGCAAAACTTTTGAGCAATCTACTTTCTGTGACACTATGTTTACCGTCTTATGCATCATAGTTTGGGAGAAAAAATAATATAACAACATTAGCATGTACCAAATTTTTATATTTTAAACAAGATTATAGTTAAAAAGAAAAATTAACTTCATGGATAATTCCCAGCCAGCACACTGTCCCATTACTGTTAATGAAAACCACCTTATAAAATCCTTTCCTTAGTGCTTAAGCTTTCAGTTTATAGCTCTCACCTTCCAACTATTTCTTTCCCCCACTACCTTTTTCTTTCATGGGTAATTCTTTTATTAACTGACAAAAAAATAAATTGTGTATGAGACACCCTACCTCAGATCAACATCCACAGTGCAGAAAAGTAAAGAAATACTCATTTACAGCCCCACGTTTAATGTTTACTTGTAACAGCACCATGAGGCTACCAGCATTCAGTATTTCGTACAGTTTAATGTAAGATGAATCTCTGGCATATCCATAGGTGCAAAAAGGAAGTGATTTCTTCCTGCACTGTGGCAGCTTAAAGAAGCCTGACAAAACCTGCATAGTGTCAGCAACTTCTTACAGACAAAGACAATGGATACCCATACCAAGCTACTAACATCCACTCAAAGCCTGCAGTTCTTGTCTTCTTCCAGCACTTACCCAAGCTAGCATTCATTTGTGTAATTCTTTAAAGTACTGAACATTTAAGCATGTCACCATTCTATGATGTCTCATTTATATAATTAGCACTAACATATGGCCCACAATCAGTGTGGGAAATCTAAAATATTCTTTGCAAAGCTGTCAAACCTAAAGGGATATGATTTTCAATAAGCGAAAAGAATTAAGTATGCAAATCTTGCTTACAATAAGGATAGCAAGGAGATGGAGGTGTAGCCTGGAAGGTGTGATTGCTTGCTTACTATCCCCAAAGCAGGGATATTCTGTTCTGTATCTGTTAGTGCCAGTACAAACCAGAATAGTTCTCATAAACAACGGGCAGAGAAGTCCTGTGGCTACCACCGTGGCTGAATTTTAGCACTGCAGTGAAAGTCTATACAGTAGGTAAAACCAAAACCCACTGCCAACGTGCCAGCTATAGTTAACACACAGGTCTGAACACAGCTTCACAGTGGATTGCTTTAATTCATGTTCTTCCCATGGGGAATGGCTAACCCTAGCAGGTAGCAGAGGGAAACCAGGAGAGCATCAGAGCCCCTACCTACATGTCAGCAATAGGTTATCTCACTCCCCGGAAACAAGCCTTCAGGATCAACAGTTGTGCTTGTTACTTATTAATGAATCCATAATTAATCAGTCGCACAGATGTAGGTGAAACACTATAGGAAATGTACGGCAGACCCTCCAGCGATAATGATGAGCTGAACACCAGCACAGCTTCTGTGGCATTGCAAGATCTCACAGCTTCCCCAGGAAGCCTGGCTGGCTTTCACACAGATCAGAGAAACCTGCACAGGCCGGCACGTGTGTAGCAGCAAAAACTGTCTGCAAAGTATATCTCTTATATTTACAGCCAACAAATTTACTCTTTACTACAGCATTATTTAGGGAGGAAAAAGAACAACCTGAAGCCCCTGATGAGCATACACTAAGGAAATATGCTCCAAAGCGATGTGATCACCATTAGGTTTCAGAATAACCACTGAAAAATGGAACCAGCTACACATTTCTCAGAGCAGCTTTTAGTAGTTGTTCCAGGAAAACCCTTTCCTCCATGCAACTTCACCAACATAAAAGCTAATTTTTTTTTTTTCCTAAACAAACTCCTGCACCCTGTGGTTAAGAATCTAAGCAAGCCAAATAAACGAAACAAACCAAATTCGCATTTGACATATCACTTTTAAGAGAGAGCTGTGACAACTCACTAATGATTTCAGCCAAAGAAACAAAACAGTGTGACATAAAAGGTACAAAAGCAAGGAATCTGGAGATACAGATTAAACACTGAGCTGGGATAAACAGGTAAAACTATTTTCAGTGAACACCACTGCACTGCTCAGGTCAGCTCTAAACCCATCCCTTTGGATGTTCTGCACCTTTTATTGTTAGGTGTATCCATCCTCAAAAAACTGTAAGCTGTTCTAAATGTGTGAACAGTAGCATGTTGACATAAAATTTATTTTGAATCTTAGGCTGAGCCCCAAATGTGCAACATTTGCCTACAGTGAAAGCTTCACAAAGCTGGAAAACTGGCAGTTGTGAAAGCAATCAAATGTGTTAACAGGTATTGAAGAGAAACTTAACCATTGCATTCCACATATGTTAAAAAAAAGGCACACCAAGGCCTCGAGCATTTGGGAAGGAAAAGTAGAGGTAGGATCACTGGACTGCACTGGCAGATGCAGAGGGGCTTTAAGTTTGCAATGCCATCATCACTGAGTTTCATAACAGGCACACAAGAAAGGGGATCAAGGCCACAGGGGAAAAAAAAAAAAAAAAAAAAAAAAACCAGCTAGAGACGAAGAAAAAAAAATCTGCAGAGCTTTCTTGCTAAGAGCAACAAAATACATGGGCCTTCCTTACTCTTTTAGCTATATTCAAGTTATTCATTTATTTTATTCAAATCGTCCTTGCAGCTTGTTGGCTGCTGAAACCTCCGTCTGATCTGTCTCTCACAAGTTTCAAAGGTGGAAGACGGAATGCGTTAAGATGATGTCTTAACTTGTCCATACAACTCAAATTTTTCTAAAATGACTACCACTGTTCTATCCAAGGGCTGTACAACAGTTGAATATGAAAGCTGGTTTTCTGTGACAAGAAATGGAACAGACCCAAGATGTTCAACTCATACTTAATAATTACTCATTGCTGACTAAATGAGAGCAATTGTGTGGTAAGGTGATATAACCTGACAGTACCTCCAATCCTGCATCTTGGCGTATGCAAAGGTTTGTTCTTCCTCCTCTCCGCAGCCCTTCCCCATTTTCAGGTCTTGACTTTCACCTCTTAGGTTGCATGGTATTAAAATTATTAAAAGGAATGACAGAATAGGAGACAAACATATATATCGTTATTCTGAAACCTCTCTCAATTGTATCTCATTCTTCCTAGTATCTATACAGCAAAAACTGCCTCTGCTCAAAGACAAGAGTTAATGGACAATTGGGAAGGCGTGTTGAACTGAGGTCACAGAATTAATTATTATTTAAGAGCACAATATGCAGTGACACAAGTGACTTTTTTGCTGAGAAACAGCAACATTAGCCTCAGAGTACATGAATGATGTGCATCCTTCCTACCGTTAAACTGTTCTTTAATGGCGACAAATCATTAAAAAGGATGCAAAGACTTTTAATAACAAAGGAGATTACAACCTAAAACCTAAAGCCAAATTTTCACTTTTATTAAGAAGGTTATTTTACATCACTAAAGTAGAAGAAAGGAATTGTTTAGACCTTTACACTGTCAAGATGTCAAGAGTAGAACGAAACACCTTTAATACAACTGAGAGAACCAGACCTAAGCAAGATGTCTAATCTAGGGGAAAATACTATTTATATAATTTATTATTATATTATCTATTACTATTTAATATCTTACAATGTTATATATATTTCATTCATCCATATATATAAAGACATACTTATTCACCCATATATATTTTTGTGTGTGTGTTATGTTTTATATACAGATGAATAACATACTCAGAACAGGGCACTCAGGGTGCAGAGAGTCAATAACTGTCTTAGTTCCTCTCCTAAAACACGAAGTAACATTTTGTTCAGATTTCACTCTGAAATCTACAGAGGACCTGAATGTCAAGTAACCATGAATGTCAATGCTTTAAGTAATTTAAGATAAACACATTAAATTGTATTCTTATGTTTTCTAACATAGCACTAAAGATAAAGAAGCTTGTTTAGCTCAGTTTACTTCCTTCTTCCAAACATAACAGCCTTTTAATTAATCATTTCCCATTATTAAAGAGCTTTCAGGTATTTGACATGCAAATCGCTAGACATTTTGGCATGGCCCAGTCCACATGACAATCATTATTTAATTAGCTATGTCACTGCTTATTTCAGAGTATACAAGGTCACTCCTCTGAGTATATAAATCATTACTTAAATTCATTCCATTTAGATAACCACAAACCACCTCACAACATCTTAAATATTTAACTAAAAACACAAAAAATTAAAAAAAAATCAGTAGTCAGATTATGTTAATTCAAAAGATGCCTGTCAGTGTAATGGGAAAGTAATTTTAATATTCACAACAGCACCAACAAAAGGGATTTTTCAACAAACATTAATGTTGAAATTCTCAGGAAACTCAGGGCTCTCTCTTGCTGAAAATAATCTTGAATGCTCATTTACTAAATGAACTACTGTGCTACAGGGCTCCACAAACCTGATTTTGCACCAGTGACTTCAGGTATCAAGTCAAGTAGAACCACCTGAACACATGCATGAAAATAACTGAATGGTTTTGCAGGCCCCCCATAAAATCAAACTACTTTCTGCTATTATTTTCCATTTCCAGTAATGGAAGTTTTATTAATAACAAGCAAGAAGAAGCTATGTGTACTTTATGCAACTCAAAGTTTCAGTGAGCAGCAGCTCACAAAAAGCTCACAAAAGGCTCCTTAGGAAATACCAACTGCTTTATCTCCCTTTCTGCCTTACCCTCATTTGGTGAGTCTGGTGTCTCACCTGCCTCACCTGCAAATTTCTAAAGTTTTCCCAAGCAAGATTCACATCCTAAGAAGGATCTGCTACTTCTCAGCCTGTTAAAATAAATAAATAAATAAATGCATTTGTCTCAGCACTCTCCCTTCCCATGCTGGAAGCCACAGACTGAAAAACATCTCACTTTATGACTGCACAGCTGCAGTACCACAATGCACGAGCTGAGACGTGCCCCTGAGCTGGTACTGAGGGCCTCACCTGAGGCCAGCAGCATTTCATGCTCAGGTGAGCCCTCTCCTTCCGCTCTGTCCCCACACACTTCACTATTAGTCAAAGAAGTTATACTGAGATGACGGTCTGGACCCTTTAGGCTTGCAGTACTCTGTCATGAGAAGTCACTTTGGTGTGGCCACAACCAGAGGAGCACTCAGATGCCTGCTTAGTTAGGTCTTTTGTTAGTTCTGTTAAAACCAATGAAGAATGCACGAGATTGAAGTTATTTTCATATGTAAATGCTCTCGAACAAGATCAATATTCCTACTGTAACATCACCCCTACAACTTCATTTATTTCCAGTTCTTCAGGCAGTTCTCTTTTCTGGCATGATACACATGATTTTTTCAGCAAACAGCGTAACTATTTGCAACATCTTTCACTGAAATTTCTTCTGGGAAAAAAAAAAATAACACCTCAAACTGCCTCCCCAATATTTTGGTTTAAAAAAAAAAAAAAATAATAAGTTGCTGGAGGGGAAATTCTCAGTGATATCCCTGAGTTTCTTTAACATACTGTTGCATGCTATTAAAAAAGTTATGCAAGATGGATTCGTCTATTCATGAAGAACGGTGTTTTCAAAAAGTGTTAAATAACTTTTGGTTTTGTTTTTATTTTTGCAGCTTGCAATGTTGTACTAAAAGGCTTATTACCATTCAAAGACAAAATAGGGTCTCACAGATATACTACAGCCCCTTCAGTCAACACAGAGTAAGCAAAAGCAATGTTATGCCTTAAATACACCCTGTAAGATGAGACGGGAATTACTGCACTTACCAGGAAGATCTTTCAGATATGTATTTCCCACTGCACTTCCACTCCCTCTGAAGCACAGCCCTCACTACTCTTCCTGCTCCACAGCCGGAGGGGCTGGTCAGCAGTGACGTGCCGTGGAAAACTATCCAACTAAACCATCCGAGGTCTGAGCCAGCAGAAAACCAGCACAGAACACTGCCTTTTGCAATGCTAGTGGCCCACCTCATAAAGCAGAGCTGAATTTCGTAAGTCTCAATAAATGCAACAGCATAAACAATATCCCCTGGTAATACACTGACTGCAGAAGTAAAAACATTTACCATTGTGCTTTGCAAAGGGAACTGCTTTGGAGCAGCAGGAGGCTTTTTTCCTATACATATATATTTTAAAAAACCTTCTTTATTGGCTCTTTGATCCTAATGAAAGGTTCTATTCTACCCTCAGTGTGAGAACAGCTTCCCTTAACACCAGAAGAAGTTACACATGCACAGGGGAGAAGGTTCACCATAGTCTCTTGCAGTAGCATCCTTCCATTTTTACAGCTTTCCACCTCCGATCACCTTCTGAGGAGAAAATCACCCTACATGCTTAAAAGTGAAAGGAAGACCGTGTATCTAAAGGATGTCACTTCACAAAGCACGCTGCTAAGCTGATCAACCCCAGGGACTAGATATAGCCACATCATCTCAGCAGCAAATCACATTCAGTAAGTATTTATGAAAACATGGATGGGAAACAGAAGCTTACAACTAGAGTCAGACCTGGCTTTCAAAACCCAGCTCTCAGATTGAAGAAGCAGGAAAATTATGCATCACCTAACTTCCCCTTATTTTCAAGATGGAAATGGTGTGTTTGTTTAAGGCAGTTCCACCCTGTGTGAATGTAAAATCCTCCAACACACAAACAGCTACAACCCCAAAACAACGATGAAAAGCTATGAAGGAATACTGGGGAACTTTGCATTAAGGAAGGACACACCTCAACTTCCAACCTCAACAAATTTCCATACAGCTTTGGTGCAATCACCTGTTTGTGACTCCACTGTTTTTTCCCCATGAAAAGAAAATCAGATTCTTCTGTACAAGCATTGCATTTTCCAAATAAAGGGAGTTGCAGCTGAAATGCTGATTACCCAGAAGAAACCATAACAAAAGCAAATGCAATAAACTATAACTACACACTACACAATATATGCAGCTTCACTGCAAACGCAGCCTGAGCCATGAGAACAGGAATGTCTTTTGAGTCCCATTACATATAGGAAGAATAAGGATATTTATGAATGGGCAGCAGCTGCTTGTGCTCACTGCCCTGGGAGAAGCATATATATTCATAACAGCTACTGGACTTGAATAAGTTCCACACACCTACTTGGTTTCAGAATACACAAACTACAACAGTCTGGGATTTAAGACTGATCCAAATCAGTGCCATTTTTTTGTGTGAAGAAACAAAATCCAAACTCAGCTAACACGTGCATACACATGAGTACACACTCCATTCCACAATGTACTTTTGACAACTGTGCAGTGAATCCTTGATTGACTTTGCTACTCAGTATGACTCTGAATCTCCTTTCCTTGAGGACATTTCCATGAATACTCTCTCATTTAGATAAATGCGGCGTACCAGCAGATATTTAACAGAGACATCCTTTATTCAGATTTTTTTTTTTTTTGAGTGCTTATTCACAGGAGAGGAATTGCCTTTTTTTTGGCCATTTCTTCTCTTAAATTACTAGAACCTTGAGACTTCAGTATTCATAAAAGAATTGCATACTTTCTTGCACTGGAGATGCATAAAAATGTAAGAATCCTGGAAAAAACAACAATCAAAATGGACAGTCAGACTAAGGAGATCTGTGGTCTGTCTGTCTAACCTCTGGCCCTAACAGGGACTCATACCACAGGGGAGAAAGATTTATTGTAATAACACAAGTACACAACAACCTGCCCATTGGAAACCTGTGTTTTTTTTCCTATCTATATCTTGAATGGGGGGATATATAGGGCATTAGCACAACTTATGCTGATGTTTAAGTTCTAATCACAAATTTAAATGTCTTTCCTTTTTAATTTATGCATTTAGACTAAGATATCTATTTTGGCACAAATTCCTGAGTTTTATTATTTATATTAAAAAAAAAAATCAGTCAGTTATCTCCATTTATTGCCTTTCAATGTAGTTCTTTGTTCTTGCTGTAAGTTAAAATGCATGATTTACTTACACACAAACCTCCCCATGACTGCTCACCCTCTCGCCTATGCTAGCTCTCATTCTTTCACTACCTTGTCATGGAGAATTCCTTCAAATGCCACCAATCATTTCTGTTCATCCTGCAATCCTTAATTTTTTACTGAATTTTCCTAAGTGTTGCAGAACAAGTGTAGCATTCCTGTTATATAGCATCATGATGTGAACTTGTGGTAACTACTATCTAGGGATCATGGCTCTTTTAATCTTTCATAAAAATAATTTTTAAAAGACAGAAATGATCATTTTACAAGAGCCATACAAAAGCCTAACTTTTTTCTGCAGCAAATGTAGTTAATTTAATATTCAGCAACATGCAATTAGATGAAATTATGTACTTGGAAGATTTTACTTGCATTTGTCAGGTGCAAACTTTCATCTACCATCACAGTATCTATTTCCCAAGCTTTACTATACAGTCCTGGAGTTCTTCAGCCTTCCTCCAACTCATTTTGTATTACACATAAGTTCTATCATCTCCTTAGCCCTTTCTAGCACAAAATGATAGTCTGGTTTAACTATTCCATCAGATCTAGCTGTATCACAGAACTGAGGGGTTGGAAGGGGCCTAAGAGATCATCGGGTCCAAACCCCTGCCAAAGCAGGTTCCCTAGAGCAGGCTGCCCAGGTAGGCGTCCAGACGGGGACAGTATACTCATAACAAGAGAAAATCTACTACAGTCTATCACCTTGTGTACCTTTCTTTGCCTCTTTTTCTGAGGAAGGTGCCTCTTCTTCCACAGCCAGCCTATGATCCAACAAAACCTTTCTATTGCAAGATTTTATACAAAACAGAGTGGAATATTACAAGAGCCATAATATAACCCAGAAAGAATTCTCCAATACTTCCCTAAGCCTGCCTGGCTGCTGTTACCACAAACAACTGATGCATCTGCTTTCTTCTCAGTCCTTAGTGGGGCAATAATCCAGCTTGAAATACTACATACTAGTGAAGCTCACTCCCGTTGAAAAAAATGTTTGCCCCAAAAGGCAGTCATATAAACTCAAAATCTTGCAAACAACAACGCTTCTAAGAGCTCACAAGTGCCCCCCACAAAACTCATATCCATCTAAACGTCAGCTCACAAATGTACCTAAGGTGTATAAAGAAAGCACTTCCATTTCTGTGATTTTAAGAGTTCCTTGGTACACTAGGTTGCAGTCAGCCTTCAGTAAGAAATTGCTCCAATGGGTCAGACACAATTTTATAGCAGATAGCACTAAATTTAGATTCCTTTCTCATTTTTTTTTTTAACTTTTTCCACATTTTTAGCAGCTTGTCCTTGCTTACTTCAGCTATTGTGCTTCCATCTAAAATCATCCGAATCAGTGATTCAGAAATACTCCTATGGGAATATTTTCTTTCTAAAGCCACAGTATCAGATGGTCATTTCTAACTTAAGAAATATCTCTCCAAAGCAAAAATAGCACTGATCTCTTTTGTTATAAACACAGCATCTGAATAGATCCAAGGAGGGAATACATTCCACCTCCCTAATACTTACCATCATCTTTAAAGTATCAGGGCAGTAACAAGCAATAAACCACAAATATTACTGGAACTAGGTAAGCAAAGCAGTCCAGTAACTTAAAATGTAGACCCCACCATCACAGAATATTTAAGAGAAGCAATTTTGAATTGAGTATCTTAAAGAAGGAACAGTAAGTTACTTGTTTTCTAGAGTGGATCAATATGATAAAATGCTAGATGTAAAAGCGAGATGGAGAGCAAGAACGTAGCTTCCTTTCTTCACTGGATTACCACCCCACAATCATAACTTATTCCTTCAGGCTTCATGTAACAAATTGCCAATTCCATGACATTTTCATAGCCTGCAGTTTTTGCTGAAGTACTATCACTATTTACCCATCTCAACTTCCATTTAAAAAATAAAATTTCTCAGCCACATGACTGAGATGTAAAAAACATGAAAATGCATGAACCTTATCAACTCAAAAAAAAAAAAGCACAAAAAGTCTTTTCATTTCAACTTTTTTTTTTTTTTTTTTTTTTTTGCAACCAAGAGAACTTTATTTTTAAATGTCTGGACAGTGAAAAGATGAAGAGCAGAGAACTGAGAATATGGTTGTCTTTGTGCATTTAACCCCTCAACATCATTGCTAAATCCTTCTGTAGAAAGATGATGGCTCTTTCCTGTTATCTACCAAATACAGTATGTGAATTATCTAAGTACACATGAATCTTGTGAAAGACAGACCTTAACCAAAAGCTTCCATAAGTCTGCTTAGTAACTGTAGGCAATAAATTGCTCAGCCAGCTTTAGATCAGGCTTTCTGGCTGCCCTCCCAGCAAGCTGTCTTGATATAGGTCCGAAGAGGTTCAGGACAAAGGTACTTGCTCTTTACAGCTTCTGTTTTGTGAAGACCTGGTATAACGTGTTTCCAATCAGATGCAGATGAGCAAACAATTCACTTTTCTTCATCACTAACACAGGTTAAAAATTTATCTTTAAGTCTTCTGAAAAGTATGCAATCTGGTATTGAACAGACCATTTTGTTCTTCATTACTCAAAGGCATTTCGATATGAATTCATTCCTATTCACGGAAGAGCTTACATAAATGCGTATTCAAACCCACTGTCATCAGCCTTGGTCTTTTGGTCATCAAGCACCCCCCAGAGAATATGTACTTTCTGAATGGGCTTCAGCCACTTTGCATGCAGGAGATGCAGAGCACTTGCTGAAAACAGAAGAACATGTGGGGCTATATGAACAATGAGATAATGAAGATGCTGAAACTCCACAGAGATACCACAAGCACAGTTTATGTCCCAAAGCAGAAACAACTGTCAGTGTACTAGTGCAGACTGTCCTACAGGCAGTCAGGGACACATGCTTCTGGGCAACTTACAGGTAGAAACACTTTCTGTATCACCCAACTCTTTGTCTGGTAGAAGTCTCACTCCTGTTCAACCACAGGAGTGAGAGTTAAAAAAAAAAAAAAAAAAAAAGAACTGGCAATAAATTGGATGGATTGATTGAATTTTCAACCATCCTGGCCACAACTCCCCAGATAACAAAACCAGCAATCTAATAGCATGGGTTTTCTTTTTCACATTTAAAAATTAAAACACGCCCCCTCCCTCCCTTCTTGCCTCCCTCCCCAGACACCCCAATTACCTGTTTTTAGCTGAACCCTAATAGTACACATGAACTCCCTACCATAAGGAAAGATCCTGCCAGCATACTGCAAGTTCTTTTAACAAAATAAAGAAGTAAGCCACAGCAACAACAAAAGGACGTTTCCAAACAACTTTTATACTTAAAAAAAACAAAAAGGAAAGTGATTCCACCTGCATGGAATCAACTACATTAATGCAAAGTAAACAAACCACTAAAACACAACAAAATCCATAGTCCTGCAGATCAGGTTAAGAAAGAAAGGCAAGTGAAAGAGAAATGAAGATTGTGCTTATAACAAATACAACGTGGAGAATACTTTCATCAAAAGTGAAAGACAGAATAAAAAGAAGAGGGAGTATTTCTTACATTCACATTTTTTTTTATTCCAAAGTAATAAGCAATTTTTAAAACATCTAATGTGATTGAAAACTTGAGTTTTGTCTTTAAGTTTTATAAAATGAACCCTACTTTTACTTGTCTCTTAGCTCCAGACCTGAGCAACAGTACACAAACAGAACAAGTCTGCTGTTCAAGGCAATTTTCACACTTTAGGACATTTGACTTTGGCCCAATCAAAAGGGAACACTGCTTTCAGACATGATGAATTATCTTTATGACATAACAGACAGGGCTTTCGCTTTGCTCTGAGCTCAATCTTTATTTCATGGTCATTTCTATCAAGTCAGTGCTCATGGTGATACATCATATGCTTAGAATTTCAATTAAATTGTCACTACAAAGATTTTCGAACTTGTACAAGTTTTCTGCATTTGACTTATTTTGCTTGTGGTTTTTAGTCTCAATGTCTTTCCATAAGGTTTTGCCAACACCCATGGGTGGTTTCCAGCACAGCTCAGTCTTCTTGGCAGTTATGTGACTAGGGCAAGTTTGGGGCAAGAAAGGGCCTGTCCAACATTTCCTGCTTGTAAGATTTCATGGATGTTAACAGTGTGAACTCTACGCTTGTATGCTGATCCTGGGTGCAATCCAGGTAGTTCTGTATTTGTGAGTATGGCCCAACGGGAGGCTTTGCTTTTTGCAGCAAGTTGAAAAGGTCACCAGGCAGTTCACAGCTATGGGTTAATAATAAAACTAAACACACGTGTATATATGCAGTTTAAATAAATATATAAATAGTTTATAGATTATAATTATATATAAACTGTATATTTACATTAAAATGCAAAAATACATACATAGAACATACAATAATTAACAGTATTCACTTGTTACATTTAATCACATCAATAGCCAAAAGACACTAATAACAGAATCACATTTTAGGTATTTATTCGATCCTATAAAAACTGCATTTTTAAACTATGGTAGCCCCACTCATTCTCTACAACTTTATACATTGTTCTTCTTAAAGAACCCATCCCATCTTTCACATAATATTACAGTGTATTCAATTTCAATATCTGGTAACAGAGCACTGGCTTTGTAGGAGTACCTTCCTGATAGCTTATCTCTTGCACATACATACTCTTTTGTAAAGAAATAAAGCCAGATGATGTAAACCAGTCTTCTAAAGCTACCATTTCAGAAAAAAACATGATCAACTAAGAAAAATATGGCTGCACAATTTTTAACAAAACAATACAGTATCTGATGTGATGCATTAACGGTCCATAATGTTATTGAACAAGACTACAAGAGAGACACTTTACTTGCACTTCCTTGTCAGACAATTACTCTTTGCTACTGTAATACTTCATGTGCATACTTCCAAGGAAGACTCATGAATGCACAGGTTCATTAAGGGAATGAGAGAATCGATTGTAAAATGGAAAAGGCCGAGTGAGGTCATATTTCAAAGAGATGAATATGGTACACTCCATTATGTTGTAATCAGCCTCCCTCTTTCATCCTAAGAACTGTAATAGTCTATCCTAATTTTCAAAAAAAAAAAAAATTCACTGCCTGCATCCTACCTTCATCCCAAATACAGTGAGGAATTCAAATGTGCTGCAGGCAGTTTCCATTTACCATGGTCTTTGGAGCAGACGGTATTGATGTTGCTGACCATTTTTCTCCTTAATAAGAAAAACATTCAAATGCTACTAATATTGCTGCCTTGGCAAACCACATTTAATAGATGGGACTTGCCCTGTACATGACACACACAACATCAATCAAGGCTGAATTTTATTTCAATTTATTATGGTTGCTGTCTAAATGAAAAAATGCTTATATCGTTAAAATGTCTTACAATATAAATGTGCAAATGATGCAATCACCCATTTTGTGAGAAATTTCTGATTTTGATTAAAAATATCTACAGTTGAACTTCTAAATATTTAATAAATGTAAAAACAAAAAACACAAGCACATTAAGAAGCCACAGTAATTGGTATCCAATGTAATATCATGGTTTTGTGCTTGATAGCTCTTATCTTTAGGAGATGAGTTTATTACGCATTCTTCTTTTAAAATAATAAAAGCTGCCTTTTTGTTAGTCATCTAGAAAAAATTACTTTAATCTTGACTTCATTCAGTACTCACATGTTTGTTGTATTTTTTTTTTTTTGTAGGCTTTCTTTTGGTTTTGTTTTGAAGTTATCATTTATCACAGGTCTTGGCTTGCTGCATCTAGCTTTCTCAACTCTGCACCAACTGGCCTGCAAAAGCCCTCTAAGCTTAAGGAACTCTGGACAGCACACCATTACCAAGGGACAAACCTGCTCCAGCACTGTGGGCAGAATTTAAGACTTTTAGCCTTGGCACAGTTCTGCCGGTACACGCAGCAAGTGATATCACCAGGTCTTCACGGCCATGACTGCTCTCCTTACTGCTCCACCCAGAATTGCTCAAACCTACACATGCGAGGTAAAGAATGGTCTTGCTGTAGGAGAGCACTACAGACTGCCATAAAAGCCAGCTAAACCCCAAGGTATTTAAACCTCATTAAACTGTCATATACTGTCTCTATATGTTTCCTTCCACATTACTGCTCATTATCATGCAACTATTATATAAATACAAACCTCCCCCATGATAAACAGATGGCTTTCTGCTGTATTCATTTGGAAATGCTGAAGTGTCTAGAGCCTAAACGCAGTTACACAGAGAAGGCCAAAAGTTACGAGATGTCGTAAGCATGGAGCAGGCCAGAAAAAAATAATAATTAGTTTTACTAGAAAATTAGAGTTTAGCATGGGTATGCAGGTAACTTACTAATATTTTCTTACTTGGGCAGAAGTATCCAGAATGGACTTTGGACACTACAAGCAAAAGACTGAACTGCAAAAATGGTCTCTCAAACCATACAGCAAACCATGACAAGATGTGATGTACTTGAGTAGAAGGACATTGTGGTTACACAGGGCATCATGTAGTTCTGCAGTTTGTAAAGTAATCACCACTCATGATGAAGCCCAAAAATTATTGATAAGAGCATAGGCATACCGAATATTTGCCTTGCATTGCATTTTATCATAGCCAAGAATTGAAGAGCTCTTCGAGCTTGGCCTTTTAAAAAACAACAGATAAATAACAGAAAATGAAGGAAGTGTGGGAAAGCTACATGACAGATAAATGGGACTTTTATAACACTGCATATCGTAAAGGTTGCCAGAACGTGTTGAAAGAAGAGCCAGTTAAATCACATCCTGCTGCAGCTGTCCAACTTTATAGCTAAAATGTTCATATTAATTTCATTAAACAATTAAAGAAGGAAATCCAAAATATTATCACAAGTACGTTGGCTTGACACTGTCTCTTTTGCAGATTTAATAACAGATACAGTACTCTCAACTTCAAAGTGTGACAAATGTATACTAATTGTGGGAATTTACAACCTCAGGGCCATAAAGTCATTGTCATATGGAAACTCTACAAATTCAACACTACGCTATACCTTTCTGACAGATATTTTAGAAAGGAAAGGAAGGATATTCCAGTAGTTATGGAGCTGGCTTGACATTTAGGGGATCTCGGTTTAATTTCCTTGTCTGACAGATAGTTATTTCTAATCCCAGACAAAGTAAATTATTTTCCTTACCTTAGTTTCGCCATCTTTAAAATGGAGACCATTTAAGTACCTGAATTGAGTAAGTATTAAACAGAAATACATATATTTATATATATAAATATAATGCCTTTCTTCCATATTTTTCTCAGATGGGAAGATAGCTGACAGCTCCATCTTCCAAAGGCTTTGACTATATGCTCTTAAATACCTTGAAATGAACCAAATACACTATTTGTAAGTAACGCATGCTGTGTAGCTTGCAGGTCCTAATGTCACTGGATAGACTTCCATTTCAAAACTAGTGCTCTGTGATAGAAGAGATATAGAAGATTGAGCACTGGTGAAGTTAATAAACAAAATGCATTCATGGCCCATTACTTCAAATAACTTTACTATATAAGTAGTCCACTCATAAAATAATGGCCTCAATTAACATTTAATTCTCACACAATGCATTCATAATGTATTGCAAGGATTAAAAGTTCTGCATGAATATCACCAGTCCAGAAGTGCCACAACTTACAGAAGAAGTACTGACATAATTTCCACTTGATTAAAAGTAGTTCCCAGTCTTTATTTTTCCCGTTAGGCCTCCTTGTCCCGTAATAATTATAAGAAAAGATACTCCCCTATGTATTAGTGCTCCCAGTCTCCCACATGATTCTCAGCTTTAGCCTGGAAATTGATAAGCACTCTAGCACAGCACTACTGCAGAGGAGAGGGTTAAGAAGTCCCACCACTTTGTGGTCCTGCAATTTTGTTCATGAAGAAAACGATGAGAATTTCCTGATAAGTGCATGCTTCAGTCCTTTTTACAAGGTAGAATGCAGCAAATTTTCTGAGACCCACGTCAGCTAAAAAGAAAAAGTGCCAGGACTGCCACTGCTGGGAACAAACAATTGAGGGCAAGACCGAGGCAAGACTGGAAGAGTCTTTCTGACATTATCTGGACATTTTAATAGCACCATGCGATACCAGGGCAGCTGCAATGCTTGTAACTTGATAGATCTAAATGCCATGTGAAAGACCTCCCCTCACACAGCAGTCTTTGGGTTTTCCAAGCTAAACCGACTGCCTAATGAATTCTCTTTTATCACAGAAAATTAAGAAGTTAACTGGGAAAGAGAGTATCTTTGTAATATGCAGTTGCTTTTATCCTGCAACACAATGCCTGAGCATTGATGAGATGATAACTCAGTCAATTAATCAAACACCAACAAAACACATTCTAACAATGACTGCTGCTTTCATGGTGTCATTTTAAGAACCGACTCCAGTACACACAGATATTTTTTGTCCCATGGGTTTGACCTGAATCCTAATGAAACTAACTACTAAAAGAAACCATGGCAGTACAAGCTACCAGCATTCAGGACATGCTGCAACACACACTCAAAAAGCCATCAGATGCTTCTCTGTAAACCTGAAAGGAGGATGACCAGAAAGCTCCTACAAATTTAAAAACAAACCTCACTCTGTCAAACTACCTTATCTGAAAAGTGCTTTGATGGTCAAGTGATGGATTGAAAAAAACATTAAGAGCCAGACAGATCTAAATTTAAAATCCAGCCAATGCCCCTTAAAACATGTTTAGGGCTATACTAGGACTTCTGACCATGAGTTAGCCTAAGGTATGAAAACAAACAAACAAACAAAAATTAAAAAACCTGATTCAAAGAAAATGAAATATATAAAAAATACAGCTGATTTCCTTCTATTCTTTTCAAGTATAGTCTTATTTTAAATTTATTGTTAATATAGCATGTTAGTAGTTGTCCCTAATAAGCTCTGTATACATCCAAGAAAACTGCATACACTGACAAAGACGCTTCTAGTTTTGCACAACACATGGCTTTTTTATATGGTATGTTCTCTCTTGAAAACTACTCCCTCACAAAATGAAAATTCAGCAGAATCTCTAATAGCTTTCATATTTCAGCCTAATAGGTAGCACAGCATTGCACGGCCACCCACCTTTGCTACAATATTGCACAGCACATTTAACAGACATTTGCTTCCTTCACACAGTCCTTATGCGCAGCTTCTGCAGGACCTCAGTATTAACATTTAACAGAGTCTATGAGCATAAAGCACATTTATGAACACCTGCTAGAACATTTTATTTGCCTTAAGAGTTTTATTATAACTGCTAAATTTTCTTGCTATGCTTTATGGGCCAAATCCTGGTCCAGTTTTAGCCTAAACTCCCATTGACTTCAACAGGAAGTTGATTGGATTGTACGTGGCTTTCCATACAAATTCAGTACAACTTTAACAAAACTGGATCAGTGGTAAGCACAGAAAAAAGCCAGTACCCAGCAGCAGCAAACTAAACCACCGAAACCAGTCTTCTGGTAGAGTTAAAAAATAAACCCCATAGCCACAAATATGCAAAGTTCACATTGCATTGCAAAAATTCATTGATGCTGAGGCTGAAAGTCACACGGGCATCACATGCACAAGCACCTACAGCCTCCCATGCCTTCGTGGGATGTTCTACCATCCAGTTACTCTCTCACAGATTTTGCAGAGGAAGTCATGCCACGAGTCAGACTGTTAAAGGATGTTCTTTACAACTGTTTCTCTTTGACGGAGTTTTACCATCATTAATGGAGATGTCGGAAATACCCCTGTGAAAAACTGCACGTGGCTACAGACAAGTGAGCAACACAACTCCTCACTGCTTAGAAAAAGATAATAATGGAGGATTCCACAAAGTCTGCTTGGAACCCCTCTAAAAAAAAATAAAATAAAATAATAGAACCTTGTTTGATAATACGTAAACATTACTTTGACCATCACTACCAAAATACGTAAAGCAATAACGACAGCCAGGGAGTAAACAGCAGACAATACAGCAAAGCCACTTCTGTTTCACATGAGCTTGACAGTAAGTGCTTGATTCAATGCATACTATTAAGCCCCCAAAAAATCAAAAACAATTATAAAATGAAATTATAGGCACAATGATGAATGGCGACAGATGAAATGTTAACAGATCTAGCACCATACACAAAAATCATTGATTTTCTCTGATTACTACTTAGGTGATCAGAGTGTATTAGGTACTAGTTGCCTGCTTGCTCCAGATTTTATTAATGCTCCAATATCAGGCACCCAATTTGGAAATCAATGCTTACTTCATCATTTTTCTCTGAAGGATTCTATTATTCACAATTGATTTAACAGAAATGAAAGGCTTACCATTAACAAGAGCCAGCTGCTGACACTTCTTAGATGAATTATTGAACTTCCAAAAGTGAATTAACTTAACCATCACCAAGACTTATTGTCTGATGTTTCTCATACCAAAGTCAGTGTATTTATAATTACAGAATCAAGTAGTAGAAAGTAGCTTCTCTGCCACCTCCATAAACACCCACCATATACATCAAGTAAAAATTAGGAGATTTGCAATGATACAAATAGGATTATGCTCCAAATACAGACAGTGGGAGCTTAGTGTCTAGATGTCTTTTTATGCCCTTAATCTACATCATCTTTCTAAAACGGTAAAGGTAGGGTCATTTTAGGCTTCAGAAAGAGGAAATACAGTTTATGGAAAATCATATCTTTTACCTACTGTCAAGTTTCCTAGAGTAGACCGTGCCCTCCCAAAAGCCTACAGAAGGAGGCTATTAACTCCTTTTAAGTACAAGGTGAAGATCCATCTTATGAATTGAGACAAAAGAAGCAAACAGACAACTGCAAGTAGAGGTAGTACTACAACTCCATCCCCAAAAGCAGTGTAGATGTAAAAAGCAGGAGGCCTATACATAAAACTTACCATCCAAGCTAACAGGCTATCTGCTCAGCACATAAATTCACTATTCCCTTTTTCCAGTAGAGAAGAACTAAGCATTGCCCAAGGTGAACTCAGTTCCTCATGTAAGAGCTTTTGTTCTGCATATTACAATGCTGGCTACAGGGCTGTAGCCCCCGATCAACAGCCAGATACAGGTTCAGAAGGGCAGTCCATCAGACCAGTGTATATGCAGCAATCCTATGAATTAACAACTTGATCCTCAAATACTATGCGCTACCTAGCAGGCGCACTGCAAATAATGCTATTCGTGAATCATTGCTGGGAAGTACTGGTAAAAACCTACACATCAGGAGTGTAAGAGCACCCAGTTGTACTTATCTACAAACCACTTACTGTCAAACACACAAGGAACTGTGCTAAGCAACATGCTACCCTTAAGCCTTGGGTTGGTTATCAAGACCACAGCTGCCTGGTGCATATCAACCTATAAAAATAAGGAAGTATTTCAAGGCTCGCTAGACTTTTTGCTACTCTATGGCTGAATATACTTCTAAAATGCTATAATGGCAGCTGCTGTCTCCTGCATGTACAATGAATGAATGCTGAAGAACTCAGTTTGATTATAGTTATCCCTGCCACTGCTCTGAAGAGTTCAGCTTGAGGCCAAGTTGAGGCTCTAGGTGAGATCCACTCAGGAAGTCTTCTGGATTAATAATGCAAATCCCTGCCTTCCACTTATGGTGCAATGATGAGACAGCATACCTGTTCTGTCCTTGTCACAAACTGCAAGTCAGCTACTGCCTGAAGTCACTAGAGCCTTTTCTCAAAGTCCTCACTGGATCTGACTGTACGCTGCTGGTGGCAAAGCATCAGGACCTTTTTTTCTTTTTATGAGGGTTAGTATCTGAAGAAGATACTCTTAGAGTAAACCTATCTTTTCTTAAGTACTGTATTTCCCATTCCCATACTCCTCATCTATTTTATCTCCTAGGTTACTATAACTAACTTTTTAAATTTCTGCTTGCTTACATTGGACAAAAAGTTTAATAATCAGTGAAAATGGGAAGGGAAGAACCCTGACAGACAGATCCTCCATGCTCATAAGACTTACTCTCTTAAGAAAACAGGACAAAGTTTTTAAATAAAATTATGATTGTTTTAAGAATATTTGGACACCCAAATACTTCTATCTATTCTCCATAGAATAAAACTTTTTAAATGCAGGCTGGCTGGCTCTAACTGACGTCTCATTAAATCTGATATCCGCATAAAACACATCTCAGCAAGTAGTTTGTAATAATTCATTTTAAAGAACATAGACATTGGCAGATTTCTTTCCTTTCTTACACTCATTTTTTCCAGTATTTCCCATATTTTGAACTTCATAATGCTATAAAGAGGGAGCAGATTGCACAAGTGGTCCTACTGGTTCCTTCCAATGGGAATAACATGGTCAGAATCTGGCACTCAGCAGTTTCCATTTCTACATAGGTTTCATTTATTTTTTCAGTTTAAAAATAAAACCATATTACTTTGGCACGTAACTAGAGCTGCTCCTACAATGCAGAAGAAATAACACTGCTGGCAAGCCCCAAAGCTGTTCCAAGACAAAACTGTATTGGCAGAACTCTTCAAAAACTTCTACTTGACTAGAGGCAGAATTCAGCACTAGCACAAATGGCAAAAACTTCACTGCAATCGATCACGTTACACACGCTCACTTATTGCACATCTGAATCTCCATTAGATTTACATAATGCAAATATATTTAGCCAAAGTGGAACCTGAGTTCTGTTGAACCAATTCTATTTATCTCCTACATAAATATTACTTTAACATTGACTATGATCAGTCTTCTATGAACACTGTTTTTCCTCAGAAATGAATACCAACATGCTATTTGCTACATACCACAACCACATCACTTGTTTGGTTGTTTTTTTAATAGTTATCCCATTCAGGTGCCCAATGGTTAAGGTACTGTGAAATTACAATTGCAAAATCTATCATCTTCCTGCATCAATTATAGACACTGAAGAACAAAGATAAATCTGGTATTTTGCAGCTTCTGGAGGTTTGACTTTGCAACCTACTTTTTAGAGTACTTTTTTTTTTGCACGTCATACCCCAGGTTTTCTTAGAGCATGAATCACCTAACAGTGTGCAGTAGTGTTCTTTCAACACAGGAATCAAACCTTACTGTGATCCAACTTCACTACTGCACAGACAACCATGAAAGTATTCAGCCACCTGAACACTGGTGCTTGTGCCCTTGAATATCCAAGGCATAGTGGGCTGATGTGTGCAACACAGATCTTACAAAGAGACCTGTACCCTTCTGGAGCATCTGTTGAAAGCAGCTGAACTGAGTCCTTTTTGCCAGAGAGAAAGAAATGGTATGAGGCTGCTGAGCTAAGCTCAAGGATTTGAGGAAGGGGTAACAAGTAAAGCCCTCTTTTTTATCTCACACCCCTAACTCCTGCCTGGAAAATGCAATTGTTTTTACTAATTGTGACAGTAGAGTGGGCAACAGGAGCATTAAATTAGCCCCTGAAGGCAAGCTTCAACAGAGATGAAGAAGCACAGTGCCCACAAAACTAGCATTTTTTCCAAAGGGTACTGTTCCTCTCCTTTTTTAGGAACTGTGTGATCCCAGCTTCGGGAAAGCTAGTGATTTTGGCAAGGTGACAATTTCTTCTTCTAGGGAACTTCAATTGGAGGAGAGAAACTGATTTTCAAAATTCTGTATCTTACCAGATCTCAACAAAATTTCATTGGTTTAGTAAAGACAAAGGCAATTAAATTGTCTGAGAAGTACCATTTTGCCAAATATCAAGATCTGCTGCAAACAAAGCAGGTGTAAGATTGTCTCAAAAACAATATGGAGCTTAAATACATAAGTATTTGTAAGTATATCTAAAGTATTGATATTTCTAAATCCAAGCTCTAAGCACAAGTTACTTACCCTAGGGTTGACTTGACCTTAAATGCAGTTGTTGGGGTAATAAACTGAAAAGCTTCAGTGTTGGTGAGGTGTTTTTTTTTTTACGGTTGGTGGGTTTGGTTTTTTTGGTTTTGTTTTTTAACACCCATTATACAGATGCTAGAGATAAAAATGACAAAAGGAAAGTAGACTGCATTTATTCACCTTTGGATTCTTAAGAACTTGTATCCAATGTACCACAACTCGTGAACTGCTTCAAATAATTCATCTAAGCACATTTGCAACACTTGATTGTCAAAGTCAGGCTGCCAACATATAATCAGGGATCTTTCAAATAAAATGTAACATTTATTTTAGATGTTTATTGACATAAAGCAATTCAACAAAGACAAAGACATATGTGAGGTGATGATTATGTTCAGAACCCTACTTTTTACTTAATACTTTGACCATGTATGTACAGTAAGAGCTTCAAATAAAATTAATATGCAGCTGCTGCAGGAGCAAAACTCCACCCACTGCTCCCACTGAAAATACATTACACTCCCCCCCAGTGCAGTATGCCTAAGAATTGGTGTCACAAAAATCATAGCAGTAAGAGTACAGCAAGACATGATACTCATCTTTTTATTTCCACTGTGGAAATGACGTACTAGAGGTGTTTCAGAAGGACTTTGATTTTTGAAAACAAGCAGTCTCTTTCCATATGTTACCAACTCTAACAGAGGCGCATTTTTATTTAGGCTAAATCATGCCTTATGGGACACACTGATGGGGAAGAAAGGAGGACATGCAACTGGCATTTGAGACATACTGCCAATGCAAAGCTGCCAAAAGCACACAGCAGGGAGCATGTTTTGGCTATCATGAGCAGAATAAGCATGCACTCCTTAACCACTGCCAGCTGGCGTTTGTTTCCAAATACAGAATACTCACTAGGCAGCTCGGAGACTGGACATACTCCTACCCTTAAACTATGCTCCCATAAAAATGTGCTGCTGAGATACCTCATTAACCATGACTGTCTCCTAGCTTACCGCCAAATAAGAAAGACTGAATGACACAGAAAAAAATTATGCATTTCCCCCCTGCACAAAAAGGTACTTAAGGTATATCTTAATGTACTCTAGTGCTTATGGGAAGAGGAAATTTTTTAAAGGGTAGGAAGAAGCTTCTGCCCACATCTCGAGAAGCAGGAACACTGTCACTACTCCAGTACACGTGGATAGATGAAGTGAAATCCAGAGAGAGACCCAGAGTACCATGAAAACACAGCAATGAACAGCAAGAGTGGCTGGCACTGTGATTATAAAATACACTATCATGTTTAACACAACTGCTAGCAATCCTCATAACAGAGATGCTCCCTGCTTTATGTGTTGGGGCAGGTTTGCGAGTAGAAGATTAATGTTTCCCTCCATCTGCTAATGACTATATAGGTCCCCCGGGCTTTGCACCAAGGGTACTTTGCCCTTAGGATGAAACAGGAAATGGGAATTTGTGTTCATTTCTACGTGGTCCTACTATTTCCAACAACACTCCCAATTGTTAAGTGTGTATTATTTCAACTTTATCTACCAAAACCATATTTTATCACTGTAGTTCAACTGTGATTCCAATTAGATTTTTCAAAGAGAACAGTTAAAAGGAGAACAAACCAACAGGGGGGCAATTTCCACTTTTCAAGTGCTTACCTGATACAGTCTGCATTGGTATTTTCCCTATAAGTGCTCCATTCATTAACTTTTTACTACATTTTCAAAGTGACTCCCCTCCTTTAGATTTCCTGTTCTCTATCACTGATAGCCTGCTGTCATGGACCACGCAACTTTGAAGGAAGAAATGTACCAGAGAGTGCCACGCAAAGGAAAGGACACTAACTAAAATCTTAATTTCTTGCAGTGCATGGATTTTTAAACTTACCCGCTTAACTCTACCTTTGCTCCTCAGGACTGGAAGCAAGTCAGAGGGAGCTTGACACCAGGGTAGTTTTCAAGGACCTAAGCCAGCTTGACATCCTGAAAGAAAATGTGAAAGAGCAATCAAAAAATATAGTTTTGAAAGAAAAAGACAGACACGCTCATCAGTAACAATGACTGATACTCAAGGCAAAATTAGGGAAGATCTAATGCTATCCCCAGTATGGACAAACAAGAAATCAAAAACCAGTGCTGCTTCATTGAAGTCTTTGGAAACAGAACTCAGGTTACTGTTCCCACTGAATACCCCCACCAATTCCAACACAGACCTTGTCCTCAGTACCAACTCAAGGAAGAAGGTGACATTCATGACTAAATTCCCTGTGAGCCTCCAAGGGAACTTCAGAGCTCCTCAAAAGTGCACGAACACTGAGCACATGCAATATGCAATTAACTTCCCCCAGTATACTCAACTTCAGATAAATAATTAAAAAAATAGCTGAAATAGCTTGCAGCTGAACCATCAGCACAACAAAACCCTTTCCCTTTCTTAACAATGGAAAAGTAATTTCAATAATGTGGCCACTACCCATACTTCAGATCCAGGAAGGCACCACTCCTGTTGACCTGCTCCTGCCCAACAAGAAATGCGGGACAAGAGAAAGTCAAGAGGGGAAAAAAAAAAAAAAAAAAAAAATCTTCAGCAAAGAATGGTGAAGTCTGAGACCAGGCAAAAATGCAGAAAGTACAGCCACAAAGGACAATTCAATACTTCTCTTACACAGCAGCAGCACTGTAAAACAATGCGTGTTGAACTAACAAAATGCTCTCCCTGTCTAGCCCCTAAATCTCATAACATTACTTGGAAAATACTTCTCTACTGGCTTCCTCAATCAGGAAATACTCTAAATCAAAGATATGTATTCTACAATATTGACCAGTTACCTGGCTCATAAAATCCAAACCAAAAGAACAGACTGATTTTTTATTAAAAATAACAGCTCTATCAGCAAGGCAATTTCCATATCACAACCTCATTAGAAACAGCAACACTGCTCCCATATTTCTAATCTAGGTTCAGTGATTTTCAACCTTTTTCTTACGCTTCCATCAAAAACTCTTGTATTTTAGCCTATATTTCAAAAGAAAGGAAAATGCCTTTCCCTTTTAAATGTGTACAATGCTGGAAAACACATCCCAAGTACAATCCAAATACACAGAGCAACTAACGGGGAATTAAAACTGCTTATTATTTCCCAATTACTAAGTCGCTCTCTTGCAGTTGAAAAGCTTGAACTTCCATGCTAGAAAATATGTATCATTAAGGATTTTGAAGAGAAAAGCAGGTCTCTAGATAATGGCCTGAACAGAAAGTTGCTGCTGCCTTCCTTCTTGGGAGTGCAAGATCGCATTTCTCCTCCCCAAATCCCACACCCTGGCCTCCTGAGCAAGAGCCTACCATTCCCACCCACAGATAGGCAAGCCCACGGAGGGAGAAGCTTCTGAAACCCCTGTGTCCTGCAGAGCGCCAATGGTGATCATGACAGCTCTCACACAAGCCCCCTGTACCTCTGCAGAAAGGCCACACTCAGTCTGGCCCACAGCAGTTGAGATGGATGGCATCTAGTTATGCTGCTACAGATTACTCACTCCATCTCCAGTAGCCTTTCTGAAAAGCCAAACCAGACCCTTAATTTCTAAGGCCGAGTTCAATATGCTAGCTGTGATTCAAATACCAGAAAAGGCATTTAATGTCCGTAATAAAAAACAAAAACAAAAGAAGTTCGTTTGGACCACGGACATGCGCCTGCTTCCTTCTGCCACCTGTAACCATTTCTGTAGAGGGACTCAGGGTAACAAGTTAACTTACTCTCCACTCCTAAATTTTCTCATTTGAACACATAAGCATCAATATATACAGATCATGTTATTTTACATTCTTTGACTGAGATACTGCTTGAAAGACGAACGCTGAACGAATTACGATTCACATAATGTAGATGCTTTGGTCATCAGTAACTCAAGGAAAAAAAAGGCAGTCTTAAGACCAAACCTTTGGGCATTTTCAGTGAGGTCAGTATGACCTCTGAGGAAATGACACTTTCAGGAAAACAGCAAATCTTATACTTAAGCAGAGATATTACCTAATACAAGTGGTCAATTGCAATGTCACAATTTAAAAGGGTGAATCATTCCACCAGAAGAGTGAGAGTACTCCCGTCACATCAGGCCTGAATCAGACCTTCATCAGTCGCTCAAAAAAGCACTTTCTTATTACGCCAAACCATAACACTCTGAATTTAGCATGTGTGTTTCACACCTCCCGGACTTGCGAAGAACTCACCTACACAAGCCACAGCCAAGGCCAGCAGAGACGAGTGCCCAAAGCACCTCATGTTTACTTGCCCCAAGCCACCCTGACAGCAGCACAGCTGCAACTACTCGCCGTGCAGAGGCACTCAGCTGCCCCGCAGGAACACGGCTGAACCTGTTCCCCTCACACGTGGTCCTCACAAAACCATTTCTAGTCTAAATCATGCTGGACACAACTGTTACACAAAAGGCTCCTACAACCCCACAAATGGACAACTCTTCCTAAGAACATACTCAGAATGAATATTCAGCACAAAAAATTGTTACTTATTTTCCCCGAGGGAATTCTTCCTGAATTACTTAGGCTGGAAAGGGGCTTTAGGAGGCCATTTACTCCAACTCCGAAACAAGGCAGCACCAATTTCAAAGCGAGATCAAGTTGTTTGTAGCCTTGCCAAGCCAAGTTCTTGAACCTCCAAGGAAAGATCCTGCAGCCTCCCCACAGCCCTGGTCCAGAGCTTAACCATTCTCACCATTATGTTTTCCCTGTTTGCCCAGACAGAGCTTCCACCCTTTCAATCTGGCTGGCTGCATCTCTGCACACCTCAGAGAAGGGCTTCTCTCTCTTCTCCGTAATAGCCATTAGGACACGGAAGGCTGCGATCCACCTTCCCCTTCTGTTCCCCAGGCAGGGTGACCTGGGTCCTCAGCTTTTCATGTTCCACCTGCTCCAGCCCCAGCCACCTGAGCAGCCCTCCTTTGGACTCTCCCCAGTTTGCCCCTACCTAGGGACCAGGCCTGGATACAGAAACTTTCCAGGAAAAGCCACATCACAAGGAATTCGTTGCACCGTTCAACTGGGTGACCACCCTCCTGCTGGTGCGGCTCGTCACACCACTGGGCTCCATCGCAAGAGCACACTTATGACTCCAATTCTACACCACGTTTTATCACAATATTCTATTATTCCTATGCTTCCTTTTCCCCAAAATAAGGGGTTACAAGATAAAGAAGTGATGTGGAAAACACCAAACAGCCCTCAGGCACCACTATAACATAGAAACATAAACAAGAAGCTAATGCTGTAGCTGATATTCTTCATGAAAAATTACAAAGAAAACAAGTGGGGCATGATCTTATAGCCACTGACGTCAACCAAGACTTTGTATGAGAAAGAATAGCAAGAACCCATATTAAGAATTGATAAACCCGCAACTTATTATGGTAAACATGAAAAGTAATCCATTTCTTTCTCCAGCAAGTTTTTAAAAGGGAAATATTTTGGTGAAAATATTAACATTACTGACAGCTGACAGTGGCTGCTCCAAGATAAGACTCTTTATTTACGAAAATGCAACAAAGCCTTTTGCATACTTCACCTTGATCAGGCAGCGTTGCTCTACAGGTCACCAGACACACAGAGCAGCATCAGCTACCTTACCGCCTCATCTCAAAGCGCCTTATTCTGAGATCAGCCTCTGAGTAGCAACACAAAGCAGGAGAAAGCACTGCTTCAGGAGCGGCATCTCAGATCACCTGAGCACAAATCACTCTGGAATAGCCTTTGTAAAAAAAAAAAAAAAAAAAAAAAAAAGTGACCGAACAAAAATATCTGCACTTAAAGAAAATTGAATGTGGTTTAGAATGTATACAACTTCCTGCAGTTGACCCCAGAAAAAATAAAAGACATATGATCTGTAACTTCCTTTGACTTTTCTTTGAACTCTGGATGGAAAGCTTTAAAAAGCAGCATTTTCTTATTAGTTACTTCCAAGATTTTCGTTAAATTCTATTTCTCAATAGTATGTAATGCCAAAATACTTATGTGTACCAAAACCGTGGGCCAAGCCACCCCCTCTAACACAAAGAATTTTTTTAATCATTGCTGTGAGATGGGATGTACTGAATTACTTTGATGAAACGAGCAGTACACACCACCTACTTCACAGCACTGATTCCAAAGCATGTGCAGAGAGGCTAGACATAGGTCAAAGCAGATTCAAGAGCGAGGAAATGTGAGAAAAGGAAGATGATGTTACCTGTCCTGGGCTACCGAGAGCCGTTTTTCATGCCTGGCACCACAAAACACGCCCTCACAGGTGGCAAATCAGGGTTCATTCAGAGACCCAAGGAAGGCAGCTTTCTGTACAGTTTCAAAGGATGCTCCCCATATGCAAGAATGGGTTTAATAAAGATTCAATTTATCATTTATTTAAACCTTGTCTTCTATTACTTTGGTACATATTGCTGCCGCAGGGAGCAGCTTTTTCATATCTACCCAGATAAGAGCTAAAACCTCCAGAATCATGACCGCCAAGCATTCAAGCCCCAGACCTCCAGATTACGTTGTGCAAGTTCAAAACCTGCCTCCTCAGCAACTGCACAAGTTCCATCCAATAGCAAGAAAAATATTTTAACGCAAAGAAATATATATATGAAAATATTTATGCACACACACAAGCGCCTATATTCGCTTGTGCACATTGAACAGGAATTCTGCATGCTGAAGGCACAGCCAAAGTAAATAAGCTTTCAGCAACTTAAAACAATAACAGGCATCAGTGCCTGTAACATTCAGCATCCCTAAGGGCCACGACAAACTCCTAAGAGCTGGCGGACGGCGGTAGCATGGCACCTCTCCTACCAGCCTACTGGAAACGCACGTGCTCCCAGCCCTGTGCTGCAGCTTATCAGCTCCCCACGCCAGGCTCCTAACCCAGAGACAAGTTGCAGCTCTGTGCTGGAAGCCAGAGAGAAACCAGAGCCTCTGGCGAGAGGGTCACCAGAAGTCCTGCCCCAAAGCACACCTCAGTACCGCATCCAACGCGGGGCAGACATTTCACACGCCACCTGGGAATGTGTTGTCATCACTTGTGCCATGAGAAGGACAAAACCCACTCTGTGTGCAAAGCTTTTGAACACCTCCAAGACTGGTATTTTTACTTCTCTGGGTTCTTTAGCTTACAGAGACCACCTTCAGAGTGCCATGCTAATTAGCAACAGCTTGCACTCCATATTAAAAACAAAAACTGAACAGGGAAACTGAGCGAGCTCATATGCTCACATGCATTCCATCAGCAACTTCATTAACATTGGCATATTTTTAATTGTATCTGATTTATTTTAATTCTGATCTGAGAAGGTCAGTAAACTTGCCATAACTGCTAAAATATAAAGTAATAAATTAGAGATGTGATATGGTAGGACCTATTGCCCTATGTATTTGCTATGAAGCTTTACAAAAACCTGTACGGCTAATCAAAGATGACAACAGAGAGCTCACTATTTCAGGATACAAGAAGGATGCAAATATTAGAGAAAATTTAGGCTGGTGTAGAAGATAAATCCAAATTCTCTAAAGTATTACTTTAACATACTAAATAAATATTTCATAAAAATGAAGTTATTTTTGCCTTCACTTCATAAGTAACTTGCTTTTACTACACAAGCAACTCCTCAAAAAACTATTCCTTATAGGTGAACGTCTGTTCTACAAATTCTTTACACTTTCCTGTGTTTTGTGTTCCTTTCACTTTTTCCCCCATGGGCCTCATTCTGGTTTTCTATGTTTGTAATGCCTTCATGTCCAGCACTTTCCCCACATATCTACCTTGAAAAAGAAGGCAACTGAAGATTACAGAGAATAAAAAATTACACGAGTTAAACTCTTCAAGATTACCCATACTGTAGCAAATGGCATACTGCACATTGCTTTGAAGGAGGGAAGTGTGATTTAACTGACATTTCACCAGTGTCTTGGGACACGAAGACTAGCTCCTACAGTACTGAATATTTAATTAGAACACAACCTACAAAGAAGGAAAACTTGACACAGTTTTTTTTCCCCCAAGTTTTGCCCGAGCTTTAACACTAGCTTGTACTTGAGATATGCATTGTAATAAGTTCCATTATAATAATTAAGATCAGTTAAGCTATACTGGGGTATTTCTGTAACTACTGTCTCCTATCACGCAAGCAAGGAGAATATTAATGATATTGAAAGACAACAGAGTTAATGAAGACAACTTATAGAATTCAACGTTACAAGATAATAATGAAACAACAGGTTATTAAACAGGCACTAACACACTAACATTTCGTGCAAGTAACTGCAAGCTGAGAAGGGTTAGAAGAAACTTCCACTGTGACAAAAGTACCTCGTAATTTCTCACAGGAGTTGGGTGAACCGGTGCTGGCCTGACTTTGTAGCGCATCCCACCGAGAAGCAGAAGCTTTTTAATCACTGTAGGTAATGAGCTTTAAGGGAATCATGTCCTGGGGTGCCAAGCATTGGAAATTCATATCTTTGTCTTGAAAATACTGGTATTGCACACAAGAAATACCAGTTTTAGCACAAATCTGATTGAATCAACTTGCAACTTTGGTTTTAACACATGTAAATCCATCAAAGACAGTGGGGAACTCTCCCACCGTATCCATATAGATTGAAGCGTGAAAATGGACGATCCCCTTAAGGCACACCTTGCTCAAACTCCTACTGTACACACCTAACTATTAACTTGCTAGAGTTTTCTACTTCATTCCACAAAAACGTGGAGATGCGAGAAGATGTTGAGTCCTCTACGCCTCAGCCACACTACAGACCCACCACCCCCAACCAGGCTAGCGTTCTTGCAACCGTAAAACCCTTTTACTACAGACACAGACAAAGCCACTTCAGCAGAAAGCTGAAAAGGCATGATGGTAATGCAGCCCTTGGTGTCACTCCTTCTACCGCTAGCAAAGCAGATCCTCAGACGTGAGGGAGATGCTTTTACATGCTGCCGGTGGGGTGAATTACCCTGAAAGCAGAGTGCCGGACCCCTCAGCCCTGCAAGAAGGCACAGAAGAGAATCAGACGAGACACAAGGTACCCCAAAAAGCAGCCAGCTGCTTTGGCGCTGGCTTCTGCGCTCCTCATGAGTACGCTCAGGTACTGAATAATGACAGCCAGGGTTGAGGCAGATCCTACACCGGATGATTGCTCTTATTTGCTAACATTACAACACTATTATACACACACCTATCCTGCAAGCTTTCATCTAGCAAAATCTGTTTCTCCGGTAGCTTACCTATACAAAAAGCAGACTACCAGCCCTCTCTGATCGCTAAACCAGATGCAGTCCGACGCTGACACACCAAGCTCTTCCCCAGGGCTTTATTCATAAAAGAAAGATTTAAATAACGCTTTAAATCAAAACCAGCTTCCTCGCGACGGAGTAAAAGCCCTTGAAAGCAACTTCTCGTTTTCCCTTCCAACTTTTCCCCAACCCAAACCCTCGGCGAGCGGTGCCCACGCACAAACTTCCACCGCCGTGCCGCCGCTGGCGGCGAGGCACGCCAAGATTTGGGGTGCTGCGCCTCGGGGGAGCCTCAAGAGTCCTGCTGGGAGTCCTGGGACGGCTGCTGGGGTCTCGTTCGCCCTCACAGGGATCCCTCCTGCCCTCACAGGGGTCCCGCTCGCCCTCCAAGCGCCGAGAGAAAGCGCCTGCAGCAGCGCCGCGCCGCCGCCCGCCCCTCGCCTTACCCCTCGGGCGCTGTTCGGCGCTCCTCGCCCCCACGCAGGGGAAATAAAGCCGAGATCCCGGCTCACAACTCCGCCGCGGCGCCTCGGGAGCCTTCCCGCAGACCAAGCTTACTTTTCGTCCTTGCTGCCGTGAACGCCGGCATTTCGCACGGCCCCGGTCGTCCCCATCCCCAGTACACACATACACATACACACACACCCGCACCTGCGGAGCACGGACCGCCCGCAGCAGCCCCGGCAGGGTCCCGGTCTCAGCGCCCGGCCGCCCTTTTGTCTGCGGGGAGCAGCCCCGCCGCCGCGGGGACGCAGCCCAGGAGCTCCCGCAACCAACTTGTGCCGGGGCACGGCGGGCACCGTGCGCGGAGCCCAGCGGGGCGCAACCCGCAGCCTCCCCCCTCCCCAACGCCGCCGTCCCGGCTTTACCTCCGCGGCCGCCCGCTCCCGCTGCCGCCGCCCC